>NC_051168.1:127331051-127862608 GCF_013339725.1 Rhipicephalus microplus
AAACTATTGGGGGGTGTGAAAATTACCTTTATCGTTTTTTCCAAGGCGTTAGGTAAGGTTACTGCATAAGAGCAACTTCTTTTTTAATCCTTCCTAAAAGTACACATAAACCTTTTTTCTATTACAGAACTGCTACGCCGCTCAGCTCGTAAACTCAAAAGTGATAGCCGCAAATTGAAATTTTCACCACAAAACCATCCTGTCCGCTTTTGGTTCCATTCGATCACGGCTCGTACGAATTTCGGGCTGATACGCACTTCCTTTGGATACGGCAAATGCCCATTAGCCTTCAGTGTAATGGAGTATGAATGCTGCGTACCTATTTTCACCTCTTGACGCTTGATACGAAGGTATGAAGTCCCGAAGGTACTAATCAATATCGCCAACGCTGTCACGGAACACTCGACAAGCACGTGCACCTTCAGTGACCTGTTATAGCCTCCGATATTCGTGCGCCATTGTTTCACCCCGTAACCTCGTCTTCTGGGTCTACTTGTCAATTCAGCCTGTACAGTCGGAGTTTTCTTCGAAATCCAGTGCTTTGAACACGTGGCACGCAGAAGTTTTCTGGGCCCGGCGCATATTTTTCGATGAGGTGGCTCAGTTGATCCACATTATGTGGACATTTTCGACTCAGAACGACGGCTAGCACACTTTAAAACTCCGGGCAGCTCTGCTCTGAGCCAAGACCAAAAGTCCACGAAAACATAATCAGTGAACCCTTAGCTATTGCCGTGCCTCAAGGCATTCCGGCCATCGTCTAAAGCAGCGGGAAATGCCTGATGCGATTGAGTGATTTTTTTTATGGTAAAGTTATCTCAATCTCTCTAATGCACCCAGGGAGGTTAAACAATTGCTTGAGTGGGTGCTCCCGCAATGCAGTGCTAGCACAATGAAGACAGGAGAAGTGTTGCCCTCCTAAGTTGTAAGAAACATGCTGTTTTCTGGTGGTACCATTTAGATCGACTTGCAGTAATCTGCTACTGTAAATAGTACGCTAAATATCAAATAAAAGATAGTTAATCCTGACGAAACAACACGTCCAGGTGAGTTTCAGTGTTTTAATCCTAAACAAAATTGGCAAGAAATAGAAACATGGGCGCATTTCAAGTAGCAGCTAACTTCGAAAGGTTGTCACCAGGCGTGCAAAAAAAAGCCCTTCTTCTCTTCACCGAACGCCGGCTGTTTGTCATGCGCTATTAAGATGTCACTATTTTTGGGTGCGCTTCACTCTTGGACACCGAGTTTTCTTTAATACAATAGAAGGAACACTGCGGCCAGTGGCTATTAGAGATGCAACGCAGAACGCTTTGACGAGATCGATATGTAGTGCACAATAAAATGCAAAGCATTTTTCAGTGATTTCGATGACTTTGAGCTTATCTATCTATCTATCTATCTATCTATCTATCTGTCTATCTACTATCTATCTATCTATCTATCTATCTATCTATCTATCTATCTATCTATCTATCTAGCCGCCTATGACTTTTAGCTCTCCTGACCAATCGATACCAATATTGGTATGGCATAACGTGACTGTATGAAAAACATTTGACTAGTCCTAACATGAAAATTACGCCATGTATGTCATGAATGTTATGATTACATTTCATGGTCCTGCAGCTCTTGCGGTGGTTTCATTCACATGGCATGTTACAAAACCGCTATGGTATGACATGATTGCATGGCGAGCAAAAGCGACAGACCCTAACTGAAAGTCATAAAATGCATGTCTTGTAACAAATGAATACAAGCAACGCTCATGATGCGCTCGTGGCCGTTTGGCTAGCATCACATATACAAAATGTGGTATTACGTAATGTGAATGAATGACGAAGGTATGTGACTGGTGCAAACACGATATTCTTGAGGTTCTTGTCATGTAACAACATGACTACATGACAGGCCCATGATGCACTGGTGGCCGTTTCGCTAGCCTTACTTAACCCAAATTCGGTATTACGGGACGGGAATGAATGACGTAAGTATGATACTTGTGCAGACATGATAAACATGAGATGTGTGTAATTTAACAACATGGCTATTTGCTGTGCTCTTGATGCGCTCGTGGCCGTTTCGCTAGCTTTGCATATGCCAAATTGGGTATTACGTGATGCCAATGAATTACGATGGTATGTGACTGGTGCAAACGTAATATTCATATACGTGTCATGTGAGAGCATGACTACATGCCACAGTCAAGGCGCCAATACATTTCGACATGAAGTGGTGAGCATGCTCGCCGGCGTTCATTTTATCGCGTCACACCTGCGTTACCACGCCAGGCGCCAGCCGTGCCATATATTTCCAGGCGTGCGCGCCGTCCTGCATCGCTTTGACTAGCGCCTCTTTTACTTTTTCTGTGCTTGTTGCGTCGCCCCCGTTCCCATTGCTCTACGAGTGGCACTCGCCGAGTGACCGCGTCGCGGCATCAGGTTATTACACTCTCGCATGGCCTCTCTTTGCTTGACTGCTATGGGGGGATGTGGCGCAGCCATTGGCTTTTAGGGGCAAAGCTTCTTAAAGCGGCACCCCTTCATCCCTTCTCGTATTCGTAGTAAGTAACCAGTCTTACGTTTTGACCTGCAAGGTGGTGCCGGTTGGAGATTTCTCTTGTGGGTTGGTGAACAATAAATACTTCGCTGCGTGCGCGCTAACTAAAAGCCGAATTCTCCTGTCTCTCATTCCCCATTAGCAGCCATTGAGCACGTGACATATTCTGGGGCATGTTCTGATAAAAGAAGGTACTAAAACTAGCTAACCTTTATCTAAAAGTGCGAACTCTTTTTCATGCAAGGCGACTGAAGGTTGGCTTACGCATCCGTCACCATTTTTTCTAATAAAACTTAGTTTTTCTAATAAAACTTTTTCTAATATGAGACTTAGTGGAATCACTAAAAAAGTTGGACATGCGCCGTAAAACACATAAATAAATTGTAGAATGCGTTGTTGTGTTGTTTACATGCTTCCTTTAACGTGCGGTCGTTGTTATATAGGCCAAACTGGGCGGTGCTATAATAAAAGGTTAGGAGAACATATGAATGACATATGCAAAGGTATCAGTTCAAACCTTGTTTTGCACTGCAAAAGCTGCGGGTGCCAGCCTCGTTTTCCGGGCGTGAGTGTGCTGGCACGCCACATGGACAAGTTAACTCGGGAAATAGCTGAGGCATATTTTATTAGAAAACATGGTGACGGATGCGTGAGCCAACCTTCGGTGGCTTGCATGACAAAGAGTTCGCGTTTTTAGATAAAGGTTAGCTAGTTTTAGTACCTTCTTTTTATCAGAACATGCCCCAGAATATGTCACGTTGCTCACGTGTGCTGTTCAAAAGGTTTTCTGTTGTATATATTATCATGTGGGCTGCGAATAAAATTCAGTTGGTAGTCAGCGCTCGTGTTGTCCTCTTTTGCCTTCCGTAGCTCGACTTTGTCTGTTTCTTCTAGCACATTCGTGCTCGCGCTGCAGCCCTTATTACTATGAATTCAAACCAACTAGCCCAAATCGCCATTCTTCTTCAATGCCGTATTGAAAGGCTCCGGATATTTTGATTTCTTGGGGTTCTTTAACGCGCACCCAAATCTCAGCACACGGGCCTACAACATTTCCGCCTCTATCGCAAATGCAGCCGCCACAACCGGGATTCGATGCCGCGACCTGCGGGTCAGCATTCGAGTACCTTAGCCACTAGACTATCGCAGCGGGGCTATATGCAGAATATGATGAGAAGATGCGAGATGGTGGTACTTGGAGTGTTTACTTGATGGACAAACGTACACACAGACAGATGCAGCATTTACGTGCGGACGGATGGACGTATGGACGGACGCAGGAGTGGATGCTTGGATAAACGCAAGGATGGACGCCCGGATGGACGTGCGGACAAACGAACAAACGCACGCACAGCTGAGCGGATGGAAGCACGGACGGTCACACAGCCGGACGCATGAATGGACGGAAGCAAGAACGAATGGACGGATGGATGGTTCGCCTCAGTCTCCATCATTCACCCCGTGGATATGCTGCCATTTTTTTCCAATTTTTTTGGTAGACTTGCCAACGTGTCCGTTGAGGAATCGCGCTTTCTTTTCTGAGTGCTTCTGCAGCTTCTCACCTTTGGTGGTTCCTTCCTCATGTAGGAAGAGTAATGTGGAGAAACACTCGACACCGCACCAAGCTTTAGCATGCGTCTTTATACACTTTCCCTAAAGTCTGTTTCCACAAAATGTAGGCTGCACAAGGCCGAGTGATTCGAAGTGAAATTCGGCACCAGTTCTTCCGCGCGATAACTCGTAGCCATCGTTCACGTAGCTCAGTGTTAGCTGAGATTTCGTGAAAGGACACACCTGCTTCTTTTTTTCGCTGGCTAGAAGTGCAGAACGGAACGCAACAGCAGCGCATGGTGACCGATAAAAAGCAGGATGACAGCACCGCTGAAGCAAATAGACGGACCTACAACGGCCAGTGCTATCAAAAGACGGGTTAAACTTATCGTCGGCAAGGTGACTAGGACGCTTATTATCACTCCGGTAAGAGGCATATCGATAGTTTAGTTCACCATTATTATTTATTGCACATCAATACTACTTCTTCCCCGCCGCGGTGGTCTAGTGGCTAAGGTGCTCGGCTACTGACCACAGGTCGCGGGTTCGAATCTCGGCTGCTGCGGCTGCATTTCCGATGGAGGCGGAAATGTTGTAAGCCCGTGTGCTCAGATTTGGGTGCACGTTAAAGAGCCCCAGGTGGTCTAAATTTCCGGAGCCCTCCACTACGGCGTCTCTCATAATCATATGGTAATTTTGGGACGTTAAACCCCACAGATCAATCAATCAATACTACTTCTTTTAATGTTATGGCAACAACTCCGAGCAAGGTTTGTGATTATTCTAAGCAGACAGCAACAAAAAAATGCGCAGAAAACCGGCGCGCGAGTGGCCGCGAGCGTCGTCTGCTAGAGTATTAAAGAGCCTTCATGTGCGCGCGTCTCCGTGTAAACACGGAGACGCGCGCACAAGAAGGTTTTCTGTAGAGAATAATGACGCAGAGCCTCCAAGCGGCGTCGAGGGGCAGAATCGAGAGAGTAAATGAAGGTAGCACGGGGGCGCGGTGGCGCTAACGCGGCAGGCCCAAAAAATATAGGAGGCGCTGCTTTGACGCATGCACGTTTCAGCGCATCCAGTGTCCGTCCGTCACGAAGAGAGGGAGATGCAATGTTGTCTGGATAACGCATCGGCAGAGAGTAATGTTAATCTATGGCATCGGTGCGAAAAGCAGTATGTGCATTTTGCGCCGCTTTTCGTCGGGCCACGCCGACGGGCGCTGGTTGCGCCTGGCGTCAGATAATAGAGTTCTCGCGTTTTGAAACGTAGCGTCGCTGTGTCCAGCATGCGCGTGCGTCAATGCTACATTGGAGTATAAGGGGCCCTTCATGAAGCGCTCGTGGCCGTTTTGCTAGCTCCACAAACCGAATTCGTTGTTACGTGACGTCAATGGATGACGAATTATATGACTGATGCAAATATGATAATCCTGACACGCGTGTCAAGTAGGAACATGACAACATACCACACTAACAGCGTGCTCGCAGCCGTTTCGTTAGCTCCACATATACTAAATTTGGTATCACGTGACGTGAATAGATGGCGAAGGTAAACGACACATCCAAACATCACACGGAAGTAATGTACGGCATCATTTACGGCCACCTCGTAATGTTGTGCTGATTGTAAAGTGACATAACATTCCTCATTCATACTTCGCGTATCACCGATTTCCATTGTACGTGGGATCGGCCAATTTTTTCGCCTAGTCTTGCCTGATCTGCCTAGCCGCTAGACCACCGCGGCGGGGCTATATGCGGATTATATGATGAAAAGATGCGAGATGGTGGTACTTGGAATGTTAACTAGATGGACGAACGGACACACAGACAGATGCATGGACGAACGCACTGATGGCTGCACGGACGAATGGACACATGGACAAACGCAGAGGCGGATGCATAGACGAACGCAGGGATGGCACACGAATGGACGTGTGGACGCACGAACAGACGCATGAACGGACGGGCGGATGCACGCATGGATGGTCACACAGACGGACGCAAGGACAGACGGAAGCAAGAACGAATGGACAGACGGATGCTTCGCCCCACTCTCCATCATTCACCCCGTGGATATGCTGCCATTTTTTTCATAAAAGCAGCTCGGCTTGATTCGTGAATGGTGCATTCCCAGAGAATACGCTCCGTCGTTGCTGGCTCGTGGCAGTAGTCATACTTGGGGTCGGAGTACTTTGTCAGGTGCATCTTGTGAAGGACCGGGATAGTCATGAAACTTCGTGTTCGCAATCTTCTGATGTGACCTCGTTGGGGTGGGTAGATTTTGAGGGTCGGGCATCGTGTTTTGTAGCTTCTTCTAATTTGGCCCTTAATCGACGCTGGCGTTGAACTTTCGCTTGGTAGTTGCCTTCATGGGTCTCATCTTGGGTCATCGTGGCGGCCTGCTTCAAGCTCGCATCCCGAATCGTTCCTTGCTATGATGCTGCAAGGATCGTTGATGAACTAGCTCGTGTTCCGGTATAATTGTGTGTCCAGGAATCCAATGAATTCGTACCAGGACTTATCGTTCTTGAAGTTGGGCGGCATAGCGCAGGGTGTGCCTGGCGTACGCTGGTAGCTTTCTTCTAGTTTGGAGTGTTTGAGGGCCACGTGCTTCGTTTTCCAAAAAACTGCCAGATGGCGCTCATGTCTCACGTGCGACGTGATTTGGGGCGCTCGTTTGCCTCTGCTGAACGCTCGAGGTACTCTAACGCAGTGACTTCAGAATACCAATCACTGATTTTGTTGCGCAGAACATCCAATAAATGTTTTTTTCATTCTCTCCACAAGCAAGACTGTCGTCATGCGACAACATTTGCAGAATAACATGCAGATATAGGGCCAATTTTTTCGCTTTTTTTTCTTTTTTATGAAGGTGCGAGCAATTCTGTATGAGGCATTGTGGACAAGGAAGCTTCCGACGCTAGATGCGCTGGCCCTTTACAGGCGCCGATACGCTGAAAGAAGGAGGGGGCAGCACCGCCATTAATACACGTCCAGCATCTCTGTGGGACGCGCCCAGTGTCTGTGAAGGACGCACCCAGTGTCCGTGATGGACGCACTCGGTGTATGTGTGAAGCGTGGCAGCACGCCCATGACACTGCGAAGCCACGGCGTTGTCTGCATAGTGTTAGATTCTCCACAGTGCTTTTGAACCGCCTATGAGCACGTAATATCGCGCGACCAATAGCGTTGCTGTAATCGTCAAAAGCCGCGTGAGCAGCATCCGGAAAGAGTGGCGCAACTCTGCTACCTAAAGGTATCATATACAGTAACTCTAGCCAATGCTAAGCCCCCACAACACATCTTCGCATGTTCAGACGGGAAATTATATCCTCGACACTGCAAGAAACATAAAAATAGTGGTGTTATTATGAATACAGCGAAATACCTAGATATGCCGCAAACATATCTTAACAATGGGCTGAAAAAAGACGGCTGCTGCGTCGCCAGTGGGTACGGACGGTCGCTATGCCCGCTCATCAGGCCTGGGCATATATATTTACTTCTGTCATGGAGCGGTATTCCCGATCACGGAATCTTAACTTTACTACGAGTACTTTCGTTGTCAGTATTTGATCAATAGACATCAACTTGTAAAAAAAATGACAGCATATCCACGGAGTGAATGATGGAGAGTAGTGCGAAGCATTCGTCCGTCCACTCATTCATGCTTCCGTCCGTCCATGCGTCCATGTGTCTGATCGTCCACGCGTCCATCCGCCCGTCCGTGCGTGCGTCTGTTTGTGCGTCCACTGCATTTGTCCATGCATCCGCCCCTGCGTCCGTTCATGCGTCCATCCAGGCATCTGTCTGTGTGTCCATTCGTTCATCTATTCCACACTCCAAGTACCACCATCTCGCATCTTTTCATCATATATTCCCCATATAGAAGCGCCGCCATCCAGTGGACATTCCAAGTACTAAACGAGAGTGGCACACGCACACTTTCTTACGGCTTGCGCTTCGGGTCTACTTCCCACCTCTAACCACCTCGAGTTCATTAGTATAGCCTAGTTCACTGTATTTATGGCACTGCGGCCCAACGCTCGCTAAACCCTTCCAAAACCAAGGAGGTTACGCCCAGCGAGTATAACGTAGCAACATTTTCCTGTCAGATAGTGCTCAATGTACATGCCATTGGCTGCTAATGGGAAATGAGGGACAGGAGAACTCGGCTTTTACTTTCTTACGGCTTGCGCTTCGTATCTACTTCCCACCTTTAACCACCTCGAGTTTATGGTATGTACTAGTTCATTGTATTCATGGCACTGCGGCCCAACGTTCGCTAAACCTTTCTAAAACTAAGGAGGTTTCACCCAGCGAGTATAACGTAGCAACTCTTTCTTGTCAGTTAGAGCTCTATGTACATGCCAATGGCTGCTAATGGGAATGAGACAGGAGCATTCGGCTTTTGGTGAACGCGCACGCTGCAAACTTTTTATTGTTCAACAAAGCACAGGAGAAATCTCCCACCAGCACCACCTTGCACGTCAAAATGTACTGGTTACACACTCCGACTAGGACTACGAGGGACGAACGGGTGCTGCTTTAGGGAGCTTCGCCCCTAAAGACCAAGTATGCAAGCAAGCGTACATTGTTGATTTACAGTCTTGAGTGCACCAATATACAAGTAAGCTATATAGAACCACTGTTAGGTACACAGTGTGAAAATATTTACAAGAAATAGAAACAGTCATCAGCTTAGTGAAATTGATAGATAATATTCAGCAAAGTTATATTGTCACGTGCTTGCTCCAGAAAGACGCTGGCAGTTGTGCATGTGCTTCGAAGGACTACTTAATGGACGAAGAAGAAGAACTCGCTTGCACGTTCTAAATAAAATTATTGACCTATCATAGCGACTGATGCATCTGTGTCAAAAGAAAAGGCTGGGGTTGGCATCTTTTCTCCTTCTTTGGACTGGTCCTTTTCGATTCAACTCCCCGGTATTCATTGCAGAATTATTGGCCATTGTTCTTGCCCTGCGCAAATTGCCCTCAAGCGAATCTTAGCAGTTATCATTACAGATTCGTTGTCAGTTTGTAATGCACTTTCTGCGGTAGTAAACTCAGAGCTGATGAATTCGTTTCGGCATTTAGTACCGAAAAACGTAAAAAAACTGCATTGCTATGGGTACCAGGCCACCACAGAATATACTTGAACGAAATGGCGAACTCGTTATAGCAGTATCCCTGGGGGGCCCACCATCCAGTTTTGCCAGATACGGCTTACGTAACAGCGCTAAGGTTCCGAAATGCTTGCCTGCAATGGAGAAAAGGTAATTTGGATAAATTAAAAGATTTCGAGCATTTGAGCTATTGCTGGAATAAACAGTGGTGTGCATCTCGCCAGTTAGAGGTCACTCATACCAGATTGCGCTGTGCAGTTCCACAACTAATTATTACCTTAACAAAGCTGGGCTCAAGGCGTCACCCCTATGCATTTGGTGCAACAAAATTGAAACAATTGAACATTTCTTTTTATTCTGTTATCATTATTCTTATCAGAGAAAAAGATTTTTAGTAGCCCCATTACAAAAGCTAGGAATACAAGTAAATCTACCAATAATTTTATCACTTGACGGAACTTATTTGTTTACTGCCACAGGGATGTATGCTCCACGTGTTTGATTACATCAACGCAACTAAAAGATTACCGTGCTAGTGAACCCCTACCTTTTCAGATCTTTAGTTTATAATTCGTAGTTATGTCTTTAAAATAAAAGATGGTTTGACCGCTTGCTCAGCAACATTTCTGTTTTTTGGTTAGTAATATTTTAAGCTACTTTTTCAGATTGGCTTCACTTTCATTTTAGTTTCATTTAGGTATCCTGCCGCCCGGTTCTTGGCCCACCTCCCTTTGTGGGTAAGCGCCATCTATCAGAAGTCATCAGCATCAGCATCAGCAACGATTTGCTTCTGGTGTCTCAATCTCTGCGGGAAGACCTCTGTTTTGATGTTGTGACACTGGTGGAGGTGCTGGAGCCTACAACCGGATGCAGGACAGTCTTGCTCGGACCCGTTCACCTAGTCCAGAAACCCAGCCACTCGTCACGACACCGGCGCACCAATTCAGTCGGCCCCTACTAGGCCTAAGTCCGGAGTCCGCACCTGTTCCGCCTCTAACCAGGGTGGCGGCTCCTACCACATCCACGGCTACCCTTCCATCGAAGACCACTCTTCCCTCGCAGGTGACTCTTGAACATCCTCGCGTTCCTAGAGTTTTCCATGGGGAAGAGTACGAGGATGTCGAGGACTGGCTTGAACAGATCCAACGGGTCGCTGTATCTAACCACTGGAACGAACAGCACAACTTGGCCGTGCATATTTCGCCCTGGAAGATAGTGCTCGCACGTGGTACGAGAACCACGAGGCTACTTTCCAATCTTGGGAAGATTTCCGTCGAAAGCTCCTCGCCACATTTTCGAACACGGACCGACGGGATCGCGCACAGAAACTGATTGAGGCTCGCGTACAAAAACCCAACGAAACAACCGCCATGTACGCAGAGGGTATGATCCGTCTGTTTCAGCGAGCTGACCCTGACATGCCCGAGGCGAAGAAGGTACGTCACCTAAAGCAGGGTGTCAATAACCAGTGTTTGCAGGCCTCGTACGAAATCCACCTACAACAGTAGATGAATTCATTAGAGAGGCGACTGTCATCGAGCGCGCACTGCGACAACGATACCGACACTTTGACCGCCTGCCTAACCACACGGCAGTAAGTGCTGCAGCTCAGAACACTGCCGTGTGTCAAAGTTCCCTGCGACAAATGATTAGGAAAATACTGCGTGAGGAACTTCACGCCCTCTGCGTCCCTCCTACACAACCGACTGTCACATCTCTTGCCGAAATCGTCCGCCAGAAGTTGAGGCAAACCGTTACACCACCCGCGCCAAGTCCTGAGCCACATCCAGTGAGCTACGCTGATGCGGTCCATCGTCCTCCACCGTCATTTGTGGCGACACCCTTCCAGCCACGACCCGCGGCCGTACCTTGGTGGCAACGAGATTCCAGGAGACGACCCCAGTTCGCCGAACTGACTTGTGGCGCATGGCCGACCGTCGACCTATTTGCGTCCGCTGCGGAGAAACAGGTCACATTGCCCGATATTGCCATCATAGCAATTCCGGCTTCAGGAACTTTTCTCGTCCCACTTCTTTCCGCTCTGAAGACCATCCTGCCCATGATGCCGATCACCTGTCGACTGGCCAAGCAACTACACCGCGTCGCTGGCGATCTCCATCTCCTGCGCGTCACCGTGACTTCCCTCAGAGCTACGCGGACGTTACCAGAAGCCGTTCGCCTAGCCCGCGTCGGGGAAACTAATTGCTGTGATCTCCGGCGGCAAGGCTGCCAATCGTCGAGACACCGAAAAGTTCCCCCTATCATAGCAAGAAGATATGACGACAACCACGACGAATACGACGAGGAATATTAATGCCGGTGAAGTTGTACGTGCTGATCTTGGCGTTTTCATTGACGGACATCACGTTACAGCACTGCTCGACACTGGCTCCGACTTCTCAATCATGCGACAAGAACTCGCCGACCGCCTTAGAAAGGTCAAGACACCGTGGACAGGGCCGCACATAAGGAGTGCTGGTGGTCAGCTGATGATTCCCATGGGTAAATGCACCACTCGACTTTGCATTGGGGATTCTAGCTTCGTGGCCACTTTCGTCCTGTAGCCAGACTGCTGTAATGAGCTAATTTTGGGCATGAATTTTCTGCGAGATCATGGCGCTGTTATCAACATTCCTCAACGTATGGTGACGTTTCGCGCACATACGTATCTCGACGACAGCAGCGATGACTACGCGGCCGTTTGCGAATAGCCGACTATGTGACACTCCCACCGAGATCCTGCTGCCTGTGTCTGTGTCTAGTGGGTGGCCTTCCTATAAAGATGTGATAGTGGAGCACATAGTCGTTATTTTGCTCACGCAAGGCATTTCCATCGTGAGAGACATCCTAAAGCTTACTGGTGGACAGGCAATTGGTCCTCACAAACTTCAGCAACAAGCACCGTCAAGTTCAGAAGGGTACCGCAATTGCCTACTTCGACGATATAGACCAAGGCGCGGATTGCTGTGCTTTGCAACCAGACGACGTGACAGTCCCTGCCTCAACAACTTTGTCGGTGGACACCTGCTTCACGCTACCGGCCTCTGATAGGAAGCGCCTGCTTGAACTTATACACCAATTAGAAGACTGCTTTTTGCGTACATCAAAGGTCCAGTGGACACCATTGACCAAGCACCGCATCATTACTGAAGACAACACGCGACCGATTCTGCAGAACTCCTACCATGCGGCTCCGAAAGAACGCGAGGAGATTCAGAAACAAGTACAGGAGATGCTCGTGGATGAAGTCATACAACCTTCGAAAAGTCCATGGGCGTCCCCCGTGGTTTTGGTCAAGAAAAAGACGGCAGCTTGCGTTTCTGTATTGATTATCGCAAGTTGAACCAAGTCACAAAGAAGACGTCTATCCCCTGCCTCGCATAGACGATTCACTCGATCGGCTGCGTCATGTGCGCTGTTTCTCTTCAATGGGCCTCCAAAGCGGCTACTGGCAGATGGAAGTCGACGAGAGAGATCGTGAAAAAACTGCCTTTGTGACGCCTGATGGCCTTTACGAATTTAAGGTGCTTCCTTTTGGGTTGTGCTCGGCGCCAGCCACTTCTCAGCGTCTCATGGACACCGTACTATCGGGCCTGAAGTGGCAAACATGCTTGGTCTATCTGGACGATGTTGTATTCTCAGCATCATTCGAGGAATATCTCAGCCGTGTATTCACCGTACTACAAGCTTACGCTCGGCCGGCCTGACTTTAAATACAGAAAGTGTCATTTTGGTTTCAACGAACTCAGCTTGCTAGGCCACATCGTCAGTCACGAGGGTGTTCGCCCTGACCCGGCCAAAATAGGCCTAAGCGCAATTTCCTGCACCCCGTGACAAAAGGGCTGTGAGGCGCTTCTTAGGGTTGTGCGCCTATTACCATGAAATTTATCGAGGACTTTTCGTCTATCGCGGCGCCATTGACACGACTCACACGTGAGGATGTCCTCTTTTTTGGGGTGAACAGGAGCAAATGGCATTGAATGAACTACGAAAGCGCTTTCAAACACCTCCAGTCCTTGCGCACTTCGACCAGGACGCCCCTACAGTACTTCACACTGACGCCAGCAATGTAGGTCTAGGTGCCGTTCTGGTGCAGTAGCAAGAGGGCTGTGAAAGAGTAATAGCCTACGCCAGCAAAACTCTATCGCACGGAGGAGAACTACTAAACCACCAAGAAGGAGTGTCTCGTCGTGGTATGGGCAGTCATCAAATTCATCCGTATTTGTACGGCCGCTCCTTCAAGGTTGCTGGCGACACTCACTCTTTGTGTGGTTCACCAACCTTAAATATCCATGTGGTCGTTTGGCGCGCTGGAGCCTAAGACTTCAAGAGTTTGACATGACCGTCGTCTACAAATCTGGGAAGAGGCACACCGACACCGACTGTCTCTCATGGTCACCTGTGGAAACTGTCACTCCTGATGATGAAAACATCGACGCGGCATTCTTAGGAGTTCTCAACACGGCCACTATTGCACGAGAGCAGCGCAGTGACCCTGAGCTGTTACTACTCATTGAATATTTAGAAGGACGACATAACACGTGCCGCGGTTATTTGCTAGAGGACTGCCTTTTTTTGCTTGCGAAACAATGTTCTCTATAAGAAAAACTTCTCACCAACCGGTAGCCCGCACTTGCACGTCGTGCCTGCCTCTCTTCGAAAAGAAGTTATGGAAGCGTGCCATGATGAAGCAACTTCTGGTCATCTAGGCTGCACCCGAACATTGTGCCGACTACGATGCAAGTACTACTAGCCAAAGTTACTGCTGCTGCTAACCATCACGTGTGAACTTGCACCGACTGCCAAGACGCAAAGCACCTCCCAGCAAGCCAGCCGGTCTTTTACATCCAGTCAAAGCACCAGAAAAGCCGTTCACCCAGATTGGAATAGATTTCCTGGGTCACTTTCCAACTTCCACAACAGAGACAGATGATTATGGTGGTCACTGATTACCTGTCCCGTTATGTTTAGGCTAAAGCTGTCAGCGCGGCACAGCAGCAGAAGCCGCTCAGTTTTTCATCGAAAACATTGTCCTTCGGCATGGAACTCCGACAACAGTGATCACAGACAGAGGACTTGCCTTCACCACAGAGCTTTTGGAGTCGGTGCTCAGACTCAGCGATACAGCTCACCGGAGAACAACTGCATACCATGCGCAGACAAACGAATTGACGGAGCGCCATAATAGGACCATCACAGACATGATCGACATGTACGTTGACACGGAACATAAAAACTGGGATCGGATATTGCCGTACGTGACCTTTGCTTATAACACCGCTCGACAAGAAACCACTGGAATGACACCGTTCAGTCTGATCTATGGTCGCGAAGTCACGTCAGTCACAATTGGACGCCATCATGCCGCATGAGTGTGACGACATCCATGTAGACGCCGAAGAATTCACTCAGCGTGCCGAAGAAGCCAGACAGCTCGCGCGCGTGCGCATCTGTCATCAGCAGCATCAAGATGCCACGCTACGACAACCGACACAAGTTTATTAGCTACTCACCAGGCGACAAAGTGTGGGTCTGGATTCCGATACGTCGACGTGGACTGTCTGAGAAACTGTTAAGACGGTACTTTGGTCCATACACCGTCACGCGACGCTTGAACGACGGGAACTACGAAGTCGTTCCACACACTGATTGTAGTTCTAAGCGCCAAAAGCATTCGCCTGAAGTCGTGCACGTCGTGCGTATGAAACCGTATTTATCGAGTTAATTAGCTCCCGGTTACCGTGTTCGTACGACCACTTCATACGCCTGGTAGAGCACCTAAGTCGCGCATCGGACGATGCTTCTTTCGGAGGGAGGCAAATGTCACGTGCTTGCTCAAGAAAGACAATGGCAGTTGTGCATGTGCCGCGAAGGACTACGAAATGGACGAAGAACTCGCTTGCGCGTTTTAATTAAAAATATCGACCTGCTTCTGGTGTCTCAATTTCTACGGCAAGATCTATGTTTTGATGTCATGACAATATCATTTCGCTCGTTGAATATACCTCTTAAATCACAATTTACATTTGAAATCAGTATGGAGATATGCCACCAGATGTCACCACTGTCACTTCCAAACCATACAGTTTTATATCCACCATACACAAGCAGACTTCCTGCAAGCTTTCATTTAAAAATTGACAATTGATATAAAAAAGTGTTTTGAAGACACATATTAGTTTTATGTGAAAACTGTTTCTATGAAGGCAGAACCAACGATGATTTTGTTACAAATTCACAAGGAACGCTGTAAAGCAAATGTGATTGTCATGAACATAGTTTTATTATTATTCCTGCTGTTCGGTTTGTGTCACTGACAAGGAAAAACTGCAAGTATGATCAGACTTGCAGGCTTGTAGCAGGTAGACAAGGTGCTTGGTATTTTGACAGGTGTACCATTTTGTTTAGCTTCACTTTTTTTTTCAGCTGCTCAAAGCACTTTTGCGCCTGCGACACGTCTGCAGCCGAATACTTTAGGCGGAAATCATAGTCAACTGAAACATCTGCTGTTCAGGAACATAAAAAACAAGAAATTAACTTAACAGTTTGATGCGATGTTAAAAATATTGCACAAAACTATATGTATATCTAAGCAACGCAGATTTTGATAGACCAATCGAACTGCAGTAACTTCGGTCAGTGACTCGTTAAGAGCTACTGCTTTCTTTTAGGGCCCTAAAAACACTTTATTTATTTACCAATAAATACACTCCAGCGAGGTCCACGTCTGACAACTATCAATGACTTTTTTGACAATATTTTTCCTTTACTTGCTGTTTCCCATGGGAGAAGGCGGCTGTAGAAATTTACCTGAGCGAAAGTGTCTGCAACGTCTTTTGCTCCTGCTTCAATTAAACAATATTGTACCGACACGCCTAGGCATACATTTAAGCCATATGCATTTTGTCACTTAACATTGCACTCGCGTTTCCTTACTGCTCTGCTCTTTTTTTTCTTTTCTTTGTCGGTTGTGTCAAAGCATTGGCGGCTGTTAGAGCACAGAGACCAGAACTTGTGCAATAAATCTGAAAATTGCCTATATTTGCAAAATAGAAAAGACATGACACCAAGAAATATTTCCAATAATGCATTCATGATCTCCTGAGTAAATGACATAAACATAAGTCAGGAAATGGATGGCATATTTGAAGGTTCAGCAAAAGATTTGATGAGGTGCTTCTGCTGTAGCGATTACGGTGCTAGGGTGTTGACCTGAAAATCATGAGTTCGATCCTTTCCGCGGAGGTTCATTTTGACGGAGACGAAAGTCTACAAGCCCATGTACTGCGCGCTATCTGTGTAGGTTAACAAAGACCAGTTGGTCTAAATTTACGGAGTCCTTCCATATATTGCATCCCTCATCATCATATGTGGCTTTGGGTCGTGTGACCCCAGATATTTTACTTGATCAGGTCTGTCATAATAAACGCATTCTATAAGATAGGTGCTCTGTGTGCCCAAACATGACGAAATGACAGGATGGGTTAAAGCTACACTATAGCTTATCACCAATTTCTTGATGTAAATAAAGTACTTTCAGATATATCCCGCTTAAAGAACCCGCTTTTTGGCCCATTTTCACTTTGTTATTTATCAATAATGATGACGCTAACCTACCAGTAAAGCTCAGGCTACGCTGGTGAGTGTTTATTTACAATGAAAAAATATGCAAGATTGCCAGGCCAACTAAATTATCTCTTTGAAGCACAGCGATTAAATGTGTTTCAAATAAAAGAGTTGTGAGTAAACGTTACAAAAATATAATTCACATGTGAGAAAAATTACGCCATCTTCCGAAAAAAAAAAACAAGTGTAGATGTAAAGCAGCGGGTGCTAACGCTTACGCTGGCGGCTGGCTCTCATCATGGCGTTGCGCAGGAGATAAATCTGGAGAGGTGGGAAGCGCACAGTGATGGACCGATGTTTCCTACCGGAACATGCCAATCGCTGCTAATGGACAATGAGAGAAAAATACTCCGATTGAACACAAAGACCCGCAGTCTGCTTTTCTCACTGGCACAGCCTCGGAGGTGAAGATTTATTGCCTGCCCCACCAAGGTGGTCTGACGAATAAGGAACTCGCCTGCCGCCCTGCTGGTGGCGGGATCGAATCCCGGCTGCAACGGCTGCATTTCCGATGGAGGCAGTGATGTTGTAGGCCAGTGTGCTCAGATTTGGGTGTACATTACAGAAACCCAGGTGGTAAAAATTTCCGGAGAGTCTCCACTACGGTGTCTTCCATAATCATATAGTGGTTTTGAAACGCCAAACCCCACATATATATCATCAATCAAGATTTAGTGCCTATACATACGAAATGGCCAGTGAATGTTTGTGCAGTGCAAGCAGTCAGTTTTTTTAATGAAGAAGCTCCCTACCATATGCGGCCTGCGTCGGCGTTACTATGTTGTCACAGAACGAGCGTTAAAAATGGGCGCGCCGCCAAATTCTTGCGATAACGGACGGGAGAAACACCGCGATGTCAAAAGAAAAAAAAAAGAAAACAAACATCCAAGGCTCCCCGGCGCGCGCTCTCCCCGCAGAAGCGTGGCTTCGCCGACGAACCTCCTCACCCCACAACGGCGGCCGAGCAAGCGCTCGATTTTTCCAGAAGGAACGAGGCGTGTATGCCGGGTTGACTCATCTGTCGGGGACGGCCCCCCGTACAGTCTCGCGCCTCTCCCCAGCCTTCGCTGCGTATCGCGCCAACGAAATGACGAGAAATGTCTAGAATGTGGCGCGGAAGTATTTAATCGAGCGGCTGAGACGAGAGAGCAGGAGAAGACGGAAGTTGCGCCAGAGTGCGAAGGGATCCCGCCGTGTAGTCGGCGAAGGTTTTGTCCGTAGGGACGAAGCAGGAGATGAAGAGGATTTCCACCTGAGGGGTGAAGACCCGAGCTACAGGCAAGAGAGTGTGTTTACCGCTATCGAGCGAAGACGCGTGGCGACAGCTGCGTGTGTGAAGCCGACGTGTTCGGGCGAAGACGTTTGAAGCTTGGAGAGTGGCCTATTGAAGACGGGAGGTTTCCTTGAAGAGAAACTTCGTCGAGGTTTCCTGGAAGAGAAACTTTGAGGGCTGCGGAACGACAACAACGCTGGACTTTGAATGAGTGATTCTCGGAAGAGTATCATCTAACTCTGGTTCCAAGAACTTTGGACTGAATAGGTTTTCTATCTCTTTAGTATTTAAGTGTCTTGGTTGTTCAATGCATGCGACTGCATTGTAGTGCGTATTGTTGTCTGTGTCCGTTGTTTCAAGTGTGGTTGATTGTACTGTGTAGTACGTTGTTTGTTTGTGACGTATTGTATGTAACTATTGAGGAGTGGGCATTTTTGTGTATTGTTTTCAATCTGCCATTATTGAGAATATAATTTGTTTGTTTATCAACTCTCGGCTCTGACACGTTCTATGGGCCACAGCCGGCGTCCGCTGGCGCGCCAAAAAGGACCACTTCTAAATTGTCCACGCTTTTGTGGTGCGGTTCGGGGAGCCAATAATTCGGCCCTTGGAATTAGCCCGGCGATCGCCTCCCGAATTAACGGGACCTGTGTGTGACAATTAATCTGGCGTCCGCGACAGGACCTTTTGATGCACAGTGTGTCCAAAGTAGTGAGAAAGAGCCTCGAGTTGTTGATAGTGCTATCGGAACGATTTTGTGTGTTGTTCAGGGTTCTCGTTAACGAGTGCAGTGGAGTGTTCCGATAAACTGATTTAGGCAGATACTTTTTACACGCGGCAAGAATTATTTGCGAGACACCATGGATCTCGAAAAGTTAGTTGCTCTTGGTGAGAAGATGGGACTTTCTGGCGCCGAACTACGGAAATGGGTAAGCCAGAAGGAGAAAGAGGCGGTGGAGAGAGAGAGGTTGGCAGCGGAGAGAGCCAAGGAAGAAAAAGCCGCTGAGTTAGAACGAGAGAGGTTGGCAGCGGAGAGAGCCAAGGAAGAAAAAGCCGCTGAGTTAGAACGAGAGAGGTTGGCAGCTGAGAGGGCCAAGGAAGAAAGAGAGCAACAATTGAAGTTGGAGTTGGAGAGAGAAAAGCTGGCAGCTGAAAGGGCGAAAGAAGAAAGAGAGGCAAAGGAGCGACAGCTGAAAGAAGAAAGAGAGCAGCAATTGAAGTTGGAGCTGGAGAGAGAAAAACTGGCTGCTGAAAGGGCGAGAGAAGAAAGAGAGGCAAAGGAGCGACAGCTGAAAGAAGAAAGAGAGCAAAGGGAACGGCAGCGGCAGCACGAGATGGAACTCGAGCGGCTCCGGTTGCAACAGCGAAGTGAAACTCCCGTCCAATCTAGAGTTGAAAGCAGCGAACGGGAAGATCATGGCTTCCGCTTGAAACCAAGCAAGCTGCTCGTGGCGTTTGATGAAAAGAAGGACGACCTTGACGCGTACCTCCGCCGATTCGAGACGATTGCGTAGAGCCAGAATTGGGGCAGAACATCAATGGGCAACTGCTTTGAGTACCTGCTTGAGTGGTGAAGCGCTCAGTGTGTACGGTAGGCTGATGCCGACCGATGCAGCCAACTATGCCAAGGTGAAAGCTGCTTTGCTGAAGCGATTTAGATTTACTGTAGAAGGGTTCCGGGACAGATTTCGGACAGGAAAGCCAGCGGATGGTGAGACGGCTACGCAGTACGCCGCCAACTTAGCCATTATTTCGACTGATGAATTGAACTTTCAGGGACAGCGCAGGAGTACAATGAACTTAGACAGCTCCTAATTAGAGAACAATTTCTTACTAGTTGCCACCCAAGCCTGTCGCTGTACTTGAAAGAGAGGAAGGCTGAGTCACTTGAAGGAATGCTTGAATTGGCTGATCAATTCTTGGAAGCGCAAGGTGGAACTAATTTGGCCAAGGTCAAGAAGGATTGTCCCGATGATTCGAAGAAAATGGCTCCCGAAGAAAAGAAGCGCGCACCAGAGAGCATTCCGCGATGTTTTCTGTGCAACCGAGTGGGTCATCGCGCGAAAAACTGTCGAACGATCTTTACGAGCCCCACGGCAGTAAATGTTTCAAGTGTGGTCAGACTGGGCACAAAGCAGACGCTTGTCGGAACGGAGTGAGTCAAACTCACCAGGTATCTTGTGTACAAGCGGCACCGAAATCTGATAATAATGCCGTCACCGATGGATTCGTAGAGTTGAAGAATGGGGAGGAAAATTCCTATTGTGGGTGCTGTAATGTCAAAACAGCCAACCGGTGTTACGAAAGGAATGCCAACGCTGCCTGGAAAAGTTGCGGGCAAAAAGATTACGGTGTTAAGAGATACCGGCAGCTCCACTGTTATCGTGCGGAGAAACTTGGTAGGGGAAAGCGAGTTAACCGGCAAAACGAAACCGGTTTGCTTAATTGACCGTACAGTTTGGATGCTTCCCGAAGCAGAAATTGAGGTGGAAACCCGTACTTCAGCGGGAAGGTTACCGCTCTATGTATGACGACCCCCCTTTACGACCTTGTCATCGGAAACATTGACGGGGCGCGAGGACCGAATGATCCGGAATGTTTGGGAGAAGACCCTAAGATAGAGCCCTCGCCAACCCAGCGACCGCGAGATACAGTGGAGGAGCATCCCGTGACGGATCTCACTGGAGCCCAAGGTGAAGCCGCGGCGCAAGAGACAGCGAATGAGAAGACGATCGTGTTGAATGAGTTCACGGGCCGAGCAACTGGACTTACGTCGGCACGACCTCAACCGACCGACAGTGTAAAGGAGACGGAGTTGGCCAGCCGGGCAAAATTTAGAGACATGATCAAGCTGGTAAATAAACAGACAGGACCCCGTCGAATGTTATGACCCGTTAACGGTGTTGGAAGTGACAACGATGGCTGAGACGACGCCTTAGATATCGTCGCTGAAAAGGGCTCGCTGAAAAAGAACGTGGAAACACAAGAAGAGATCGAGCGAGCACCGCAAGAAAGGACGCAAGCGCAGCTCGAAATACACAGGATAGGTGCTGAGGTCGAATCAGAATGTGTTTGGCAGTGCTGAGTGCCATATGTTGTGTTAATGTTGTGTTATCCTGTGTCACAAGTGTCGAAGTGTTTGTGCTGTGATGTGATGTATAGTGTTGTATAATGTTGTAATGAGAGAACTTTGTACATTTGGATTATTGGGAATGTTTGGTGGAGTGTTGTACTCATGTGCCTGTGGTATATTTCATGTGTTGTGTAATTGAATTACAATGTAATGTCCAATCGTTATTGAGTGATATATTGTGAATGTGAAGTGTCATGAGCGACGGATTGTGTTACAGTCTGTGAGAGTGTGTGGTGACTTTTCGCGCTCGTTTGTGTGGTTTTGAATATTATCAGATAATATTCTTAAAGTGGGGGGCAGTGTCATAGAACGAGCGTTAAAAATGGGGCGCGCCGCCAAATTCTTGCGTTAACGGGCGGGAGAAGAAACGCCGCGAGGTCAAAAGAAAAAAAAGAAAACAAACATCCAAGGCTCCCCGGGCGCGCGCTCTCCCCGCAGAAGCGTGGCTTCGCCGACGAACCTCCTCACCCCACAACGGCGGCCGAGCAAGCGCTCGATTTTTCCAGAAGGAACGGGGCGTGTATGCCGGGTTGACTCATCTGTCGGGGACGGCCCCCGTACAGTCTCGCGCCTCTCCCCAGCCTTCGCTGATCGCGCCGACGAAATGACGAGAACTTTCTAGAATGTGGCGCGGAAGGTATTTAATCGAGCGGCTGAGACGAGAGAGCAGGAGAAGACGGAAGTTGCGCCAGAGTGCGAAGGGATCCCGCCGTGTAGTCGGCGAAGGTTTTGTCCGTAGGGACGAAGCAGGAGATGAGAGGATTTCCACCTGAGGGGTGAAGACCCGAGCTACAGGCAAGAGAGTGTGTTTACCGCTATCGAGCGAAGACGCGTGGCGACAGCTGCGTGTGTGAAGCCGACGTGTTCGGGCGAAGAAAATTGAAGCTTGGAGAGTGGCCTATTGAAGACGGGAGGTTTCCTGGAAGAGAAACTTCGTCGAGGTTTCCTGGAAGAGAAACTTCGAGGGCTGCGGAACGACAACAACGCTGGACATTGAGTGAGTGATTCTCGGAAGAGTATCATCTAAACTCTGGTTCCAAGAACTTTGGACTGAATAGGTTTTCTATCTCTTTAGTCTTTAAGTGTCTTGGTTGTTCAATACATGCGACTGCATTGTAGTGCGTATTGTTGTCTGTGTCCGTTGTTTCAAGTGTGGTTGATTGTACTGTGTAGTACGTTGTTTGTTTGGTGACGTATTGTATGTAACTATTGTGGAGTGGGCATTTTTGTGTATTGTTTTCGATCTGCCATTATTGAGAATATAATTTGTTTGTTTATCAACTCTCGGCTCTGACTCGTTCTTTGGGCCACAGCCGGCGTCCGCTGGCGCGCCAAAAAGGACCACTTCTAAATTGTCCACGCTTTCGTGGTGTGGTTCGGGGGGCCAATACTTCGGCCCTTGGAATTAGCCCGGCGATCGCCTCCCGAATTAACGGGACCTGTGTGTGACATATGTCAGAGAGGAGAGCATGAGTGGGGAGAGAAAGGAAGAGTGCACGCGCATACGCAATGGAGGAATGAAGAGAACGCTGCTGGGAGAGATGCCTGAGGGGGTGACCGTGCGGCAATAGCTGAGAGGCAGAGGGGCACGCATGCGACGTAAGTGTTGTCAGTCTGCACAGCAGATTCCGTTCGTTTATAAGAAGCTTTCCATATAAAATGGCTGTGTTTAATAAAGTCGCCACGAAGTGGTCAGAGCACTGCATGGGCCTGCTTTTCCCGCGGGCAGCGCCGGGCTGTCCGAAGAATTTCGCAGCAGGCTTGGGCCAGGCTCTGGGTTGAAAGTCGGGGCCTGGGCTGGGCCAGGGATTGAGGCTGTGAGCCTGGGCCGGGTTCGAGCTTCACGCGGCAGGCTGGGTTATACTCAGGCCTATTCACTTAAAGGCGAAAGTCGGGCCTTTGAGCACGTGTGAACGTTATGCGCTGCACGGTCAGATGCATTTTGTGCAAACTGAAGTGACACGTGCTAATACTTGGTGGAAATGAAAGCTCGCCATGATTAGGTCCGTGCTAGCTCAGTAAGATACAATTGAGAACTTCCTCGATTAAAGAGGAAATCTGCTCCTGGAAGACGTCAATACCGCTATGTTGATGGAGGTCATTGGATTCTTGTAGGCCTTCAAAGAGACCAGCGACAAGCTTGAGCAGGACAAAGTAGTAACGCTTCTTCTTGTATTGATGTACAACACAAAACACTCAAGAAACAGCTTACTTTTGCTTCGCCCCGCCGCGTTGGTCTAGTGGCTAAGGTACTCGGCTGCTGAACTGCAGGTCGCGGGTTCAAATCCCGGCTGCGGCGGCTGCATTTCCGATGGAGGCGGAAATGTCGAGGCCCGTGTGCTCAGATTTGGGTGCACGTTAAAGAACCCCAGGTGGTCAAAATTTCCGGAGCCGTCCACTACGGCGTCTCTCATAATCGTAAGGTGGTTTTGGGACGTTAAACCCCACAAATCAATCAATCAATCAATCAATCAGCTTACTTTTGCTTCGTCAGACTCCCCAGAAGCGTGCAAGGTCATGTCGAGGACGCGAGACTTTCTTCACATAAAACGGCCCATAGGAGAGCTTCACAATATGGTGACGTTCTTGTGGCCGCCATTGCGCCATTGTGTCCACGTTCGTGATGAGAAGGAAAGAAAAACTGTTCGCCACGGAGTAGGCGAGCTGTTGATTGACGTACATCCGCGTTTTCCACAAGGAGAAACAAGCACAGACCAGCTAAATAATGGAGCCCCTTCCCCCCCCCCCCCCCACGCGAACCAACCGTCCCTTGAATTTAAGGGGTGACCCGATGCTCGTTTAATAAAAGAATAATTTGGTAAACAAAGTGACAGTTTAGCCAAAAGAGCGAAGCAATGAATGCGATAGCAACATATTCGAATGTTTCACGAAGCAAGGTTAGCATTTTAGGAGAAATATTTATTGTACTAAACATGCACTTGGTAAGTATTCAAGTTTCCTGCAGTGCGGCCATAGCGACAAATTGCAATGTTATACGAAGTGGGGCTGGCAGTCAACTCATTTAGATCTGATCTCCCGTAACTCTACAAAACCCTGTTGTAACAGAGCGCGGCTTCTTTAGGTGTACATTTGGCACCATTTTTTTTTGCGTTGAGATAGCCCGTAGACGCTTCTGCCTAATGTGGGCGCACAATCCACGCGCTGATATTTGCCACGATAGCGCGGCCCATGAGCGAAAAAGCAAGTTACGAAGATCGCAATGGGAGGCCGCTACTTGCCCAAGCGTGCGCGCGCAATCACGCTGATAAAGCCGCGCATTGAAAAAAAGTGCTCAAGTTCAAGAGGCATGGTTGACGCAGTGTTTTTTTCCTGCCACCCCTCCTGCTTAGCTTCCAGCGCTTTCGTCGGGACGAGAGAAGAGATATTGCAATTGCAGCATGCGACCAACCTTTGTAACTCCACTCGCACCAGACAGATTCTTAAAACCTTTGCGACGTTGTATTTGTGAGGCAATAAGTTCTTCTAGTGAATTCATTATATGGTTACTTGAAAAGGTGTTTCAAAGCCATTTTAACGCTTTTCGTTCGACAGGTGTCACGACGAAAACGAGCCCATTCGGCGATTTGTAGGCGCATTTGGGAGGCCTCAAACTAGGTCGAAATAGGCTAGGATAGTCGAGCCATCACCTCTAAAACACACAGGAACTTTCAAACAGCTCTCAAAATGGAAAACTATGTCCATCTAGTGGAAAACATACCATGCCTTTCCAAAGTCGTTGATCAAGCAAACAGCAAACGCTAGATGAAGTGCTTCTATCTGTGAGCAATTGTGAGACTCTTTGGGGCCTTCGAGATGGCGAGCATGCGATGTGTATCTTAGAGGCCATGCGACTCTTGCTTTAGATAAAGAAATCACAGCACATCCACAGAGTAAATGATGATTGGTGGGGCGCAGCGTTCGTCAGTCTGTCTGACCATTCGTTCTTGCGTCCGCCTATGTGTGTGATCCTTGGTGCATCCGTCCGTTTGTTCATTCGTCTGTCTGTCCGTCTATCTCTTTTTGCGGCCATCCCTCTGTCTGTCCATTCGTGCATGCGCCCCTCTGTCTGTCCGTCCGTGCGTGTGTCAGTCCGTTCGTCCGTACGAATGTCTAGAGAAAACTCCAAGCACTGCCATCTTACATCTTTTCATCATGTATTCATCATATACAAGTGCCCCCATCCAGCAGACATTGTAAGAACCGCTATTTCTGGTATGTGCCACTGGTTATTACGTACTACGAGGGACGCACATGCCACGCCATAAGGAGCTTCGCCCCTAAAACCTGAATGTATCATTTGCGCGCGCGCACTGGTACAATCTACCGTGTGAGTGTGAGTGTGTGCGTGCGCGTGTGTGCATGCAACAAAATATATTTATAAGTATGCACTTGGCAGTTGTAGGGTGCACTAGAGGCCGGATTTCACTATCGCATTCAACTTTTAAAAGTGAACTTAGAGGTCCCCCAATTTTTTAGTGCAGCTGGATACGCACTCCCAGACAGGGGGACCTGCTTGATGCCATAGAGCCTGAATAGCCTGCTGCTTTTGATCAAGATGTATACTTTTGCCTTTTGCTGACCTTTTCAGGCTTCTATTTCTATGGCATCATTCTCGGATGCGATATTTTTGTGTCACAGGGTATTATTCTAGGCCTATTTTTATGTTGGTTTCATTAGGAAGAGCGAAGCCTTTTATCTGGAATAGCTATAGCCAGTCTATTGCAGCAATATTTCAAAATTATATTGTACATGGCGATTCCTTTTGCGTGATGACGTTAGAACATGAACAAATTATATTTCATCTGCTTTTGGTAGCTGTTAGCTTGTACAACATTAAAGTTTTTTATGCTGCTTCAAAAAACTAATTGTGCAGGAGTCCTTTTCAAAAAATTGTGCAAATAATGCTTTCAATGCGAGTGATGAAAATAGATTAACGAAAACGTCCCGGGATGGCTTCTGTCCGCTTTTTGACGTCAGTTTACCTGTTCTGATAAAGAGTTTTTGTCATACTTTATTTCATTCAACTCTTATTGTAAGAATTTTTCAAGTGCCATGTGGGCAACATTTCATTTGTATTTTTTGGTATTATGTGCGAAAACCACGCTATGATCATGAGGAATGCCTCAGTGAGGGCCGGAATAATTTCGACCACCTGGGAATTTTTGACGTGCACCTAAAGATAACTAAAGGGCGTTCTTGCATTTCGCCCCATGAAGAAATAAAAAATAAATAAGGAAGCATTACGTCACATGAGTGAAACCCACCATGTCACATGAAGTAAGTCCACCTTGTCGGCCCAACACGTGATCAAAACGTCAGAGCATGCGGTAAGTTTCAGTACTCTCGATTATGATCTGTCTTTGATCCTTCTGAGTGAGCAGGTCTACGCGAATCATGCGTGTTTCGAATAAAAGCTGGGGGGAGCCCTGTCCCGATGGGCATGTCTCCTTGCTGACGTGATCTCGCGCAAAAGGTTACGCGTTAGGTCTTCACTGCTGGCTTCGAAACGGCTTAGATTGCCAAAGCTGGCTGCGTGACTTCACGCTCCTTTTTTTCTTTTTCTTCCCTCTATTTTTCACCCCCATCGAAAAGCGGCCGCCGTGGGTGCCGGAATTGCACCCGCGTGCTTTGACTCCATAGCGACTGAGCTTAATCACTTCGCTAGGTCTGTAGTCAAAGCAACATTTCGATGCATAAATACATTTGATTTTCCGTTCGATCAAACAGGTAAACTATTAGGTATTACTAATATTAGGTATTACTAATATTTGGTAATATGTATATTTAATAATAGGCTATTAGGTAACACTAATAGTGATTATGCAGAACTAATAACCCATAGCTGGCCCATGCAGGGCCTGGCGATTGTTATGTTTCCATTTTGCGAATAAGCCAAGCCAGCTGTGCGCACGAATCTTCACTGTACCCTTTTTTCTTGCCAATGCTCTTATCCGAGATATTGTTGACGGTTCCCTCATACAAACTCTCATCTCTGCACTATGTATACTGCAGTGGTGATATTAAAAACATTGTCCCACCACCAGCTGGCGTGTCGTTTATGCTTCTGCCTGTCACATTGGGTCAGGACCATGGATAAGAGTTTCACGGACCATGCAGTGTAAATAGGCAAACCCAGCGTGGAAACCAGGCTACGGCTACGTGAAGCACCTAGCAGAACCATGGCAAGTCTTCAGCTACCGATGTCAGACGACACCAGAAATACTTGCAAACAATATCTCTTGCAGGCAAAAGCATATTTCAAAGCGAATAACATTACCAACTCAAAGAAGAAACGCGCGCTGATAGTGGCTGCTATTAGCACGCAAAGAGTTAAAGTGCTAGCTGCTCGAATTGCGCCAAAGACCTCGAGTTCACTATAGTGTGCCAAAGCAGTAGCAGCCCTAAATAGCTACTATGATTCCAAGCGTCACGAAACAGCAGAGAGCCACAAATTTTTTACGGGCTTACAACAAGAAGGGGAGTCAATTCAAGCGTTCCTAGTCGACATACGATGCACGCCGGAGAACTGCAACTTTGTCAGTGCGTTAGACTGAATGTTGAGGAATCACATCATTTTTGGCGAGTGCTCAAATAGCCTGCGCAAGCAGATGCTGACAAAAAAAAGTGTTGAAGCTGGAGCAGACGAGAGTAATAGCGCGAGAGCAAAACGACGACAAAGAAACAAGAAATACGGGCCGAAACTATAGATATTTCAGTGGAAGCAGCAAAAAGCCATGCTAAAATGATGAGCGTGTAATTACCGGCAGTGCTCAAATATCAAGCCTCGCACCGGTTATTTTATGCTAATCGTAGCAGAAGATTTTAACCTATGTGTGGAAGTTGCACAAGTACGAGGCATATAGTGCTAACACCTGCGGGTGGACTAAGACAGACTGTTTGCATTGCAAGCGGCGCCGACACTTGGCTAGATTGTACCATGAAGAGCCGACAGCTGGAAGGCAGAGTATGAAACAGGCACACATTGTAAAAGCATTGACAACCATGCAAGTCTTGTCTGACCATGACGATAGCGACGAGGTCTGCGTGGCACACGTTCGGACCACAATCTGTAAAATAAAAACGAAAAAGAACCTCCGATACGACGCATGTTTCATTAGAAAGAGGTTAAACTAGATATGGAAATTGACCCAGGATGTCCAGTGGCGCCATTATGTAACAAATGTAACAGCCTCACAACAACGATGTTCTATTTACACTGTTTATTAAGGGGCGAACTTGTGTCCAAAGCGAACGACCCACGGCAATTAGGAAGAACCGAAGGTCGATAGCCCTCGCGAGCCTCTTTCTTGAACACCCTTGTTTTCTTCTTCACGCACGTTGGCCGCTCGGTGGAATCTCGTGCGCATGCAGTGCCGGATCGCGCAGCGGCTGGCTTCATCACTCGTAGCACTATTCCTCCTCTGAAGAGGAGGAGGAGCAGGAGGATACAACTCTATTTTAAAAAAATCAAAGTAAATGTGGTTGGGCCCCTCGACGTCCAGGAGCCCCCTGGCCGACATTTCTAGGCAGGCCCAGTGCACCAGCCGCAACAGGTCGTCCGAGACAGTGACCCGAACAGCGGCCTCCCACGAGAAAAGTAAAGGGTTAGGGATAGGGCCTACCACCATGGGCTTTCGGCAGTTCCACAAGCAGTGGAAAAGATCAGCCCGGGGTGCCCCGCAGGTGGTGCTTTGTGGTTTGTGAAGAGTGGGGTAAAATAGGTGTGCTAAATAGGGAGAAATGAATGCTTTTGTCTGCAGCTGGCGCCAAACTGAACTCTGATTAGGGGTGAGGGAGAAGTGTGGGGCAAGGAAATCTCGTCTGCCGTTCCGGTAATACCTCGTAATCTCATGGTAGGTGCGGATTCCCTCTTGTGGTTTTCTCACGGTTTCGGGTGAGCGATCCCCCAGGGTCCGGATGGAAAGACCTCGGACATGCGCATGAACGCGCTCACTCCCGTGGATACATTCATGGCCAGGCACCCACGTGATACTCACCTGATGGAGTAGTGAAAGAATGTTGCTCAGTATGCGTAGGACTGTCTTTGGTGTTATGCCTTGACGGAAGTATCGATAAGCGCCCTGGGAATCAGTGCTAATTTCTGTAATGGTAAAATCTGCGGCCAAATGCACCCCTGCTATGGCTAGTGCAACCCCCTCAGCCACGTCGGGGCGTGCCTTTTTAACGGACGCGGAAATGCTAATGCGCCCGTATTCTGTCATGGCAGCAGCCATGGCCGTTCCTTCAAGTGGGCCTACCGCAGCGTCGATATAGAGGACGTCTTCACGATTTTTGTACCTTCGTATGTAATAATCAGCACGTGCCTTGTGTCGGCCTGGATAGCGTTGTGGATTCATGTTGCGTGGCAATGGTTTGAGTTGCACGTGTGCCGTGACCCTTATTGGAATAGGTGACCATGATTCTTCGTTTCGCATCGTGTTGCTTGATTCAAGCCCCAGGGTTCAGAGCAGGCTCCGCCCTGTAGGTGTCGGAGAAAGGCACAGGAGCTGATTGTTTCTCTGTGCTTCTATTATTTCTTGCGCTGTATTATGGAGACCTGTTTCTAGGAGGAGATTAGTTTTGGTGCGCATCGGCAAGCTCAATGCGGTTTTAACTGCCCGCCTGATTAGACTGTTAGCCCGTTCCATTTGCTTTTGAATGAGACATTGATACGGAAGATGATAAGCGAGGCGACTTACCACCAAGCGTCAACAATTTGCATGGTGTCCTTTTCAGATAGACCATTATTGCACGACGAATTCCGGTGGATCAGTGCTGAAATTTGCTTTATCTGCTTATCAAGAATGTTCAAGGTGTAGTTTGCGTCTAAGTTTGATTGTATGCGTAGACCCAATACCCTGATTTTGTGTACTCTTGGCACAGGTTGACCATGCACGTGCAGGTCAATGCTTGGGTCATGCATGCGGGGTTTAATTGTAACTGCGACTTTTCTGGCGAACAGTGGAGGCCCATTCTACTAATATACCGCTCGATGACGTTGATGGCAGTTTGCAGAACGTCTTGTGCCTCACCAATAGAGCCATGGTACACCCACAGAGTAATATCCTTGGCGTAAAATGCATGCTGTACTTTAGGAATATCAGCAAGCTCTTTGGCCAATGGGGCCAAGGCTACATTGAATAGGAGTGGCGATAGGACAGCTTCCTGGAGTGTACCCCTGTTTGGAAAAGAAAAAGTGGCGGATGTAAGTGTACCTAATCTATCCTTGGCGGTGCGGTTTTTTAAAAAAAGCTTTGACTTATTGCCAGGTCCTACGACCACAACCAGGTGTGGCCAATGTCCTGAGAAAATTGCTACGTAGCTGACGTATCAGCGGTGAAAAGACGACAACGAGGAAGTGGTCTGTCGGTTGCGCGTGCTGCTTCCATCTTAGTCGACGCCATACGCATCATTTTGAATATAGATTTTAAATAGACACACGTCGTGTCATTTTTACGTAACATCTTTGTGGTGGAGGTGCTGGATACTTCCCCGTCTTCATCACGAAGCTCCGCAACGGCCGCATCATCATAGGTTCAACCATGTCACAGGTTGAACAACCATCGTCTTCGCCACCTGCCCCTACCGTGACTTCTACATACGTCGTTCTACCTCCTGCTCGTGATCCCGGTGTATTTTCCGGTCAAGATGGCGTTGACGTCGACAAATGGATAAACCGGTACGAACGGGTCAGCGCAAGCTATAGGTGGGACCCGACTCTTATGCTTGCCAACGTGCTTTTTTACCTCGATGGCCCACCGCGCGTGTGGTTCGAGACGCACGAAGCGAGATTACGAGCTGGGACACCTTTAAAGAAAAGATCCGCGACCTTTTTGGCGACACCATTGGGCGGCGATCGCAGCGCGGAATCAACTGGCGGCCCGTGCACAGACGTCGACGGAGTCGTACGTCGCGTACATTCACGACGTCATCGCCCTATGAGGCCAGATTGACAAGCACATGAGTGAGTCGGAGAAAGTGGCCCATGTGCTGAAAGGCATAGCAGACGACGCATTTAATCTACTAGTTTACAACAACGTTGCCACCGTCGACACCATCATTAAAGAGTGCCGGCGGTTCGAAGAAGCCAAGAGCCGCCGTATTACTCAGCGATTCACCCGGCTGCCCAACACGGCCACGACCTCATCGTGTGAAGCCGCCCGCCAGTCCCCCACGTATGACAACGTCACACGTATTGTTCGTCGGGAAATCGAAGCCGCCTGTCCGGCTCCTGTTCAGCCACCCGTTTTCGCAACGCTCGCCTCTGACCAACAACAGCCGTCAGTGGCGTTAATACAAGCTGTGGTGAGGCAGGAGTTTGCGAACCTCGGGCTACCCTCAGCATGTCCCCTGACTCGCCCTGAAGTCCCGTCCTACTCCCGAGGACACGCTCGCCGTTCACCTCCAACAATGCCCTTCCGTAACCCTTCGGAATGGCGAACACCCGACGACCGACCTATTTGTTTTTCCTGCCACCAGCCTGGGGACGTTTCTCGCTATTGCCGCCACCGTTAGTCAAACCAACCACGTCAGACTTTCTCTACCTCGGCGCTCATGCATCCGACGAGCCCTCGACGTTCAGATGCCACACCCTTCAATTTCTATTCGTCGTCACCTTACGAGCCTTGCACTGACGCCCCTTTGCCCGGTCGCCGCTACCCTGACGCCCCTTCGTCCGGTCGCCGCAGCTCTCGCTCCCCATTGCCGCTACGTCGCCAATCCCGCTCTCCGCCACCTCGGCGCTTTTCCTCGCCGAGCTTCTCTGGACGACCGCAGCAGGAAAACTAGATATTGCAGCTTATAGAGGTGAAGCTGCAATACCAATGACGACCGAAAATTCTCTACTGACGCTTCCCACGCACCATAGCCTGCTTGAAGTACAAGTCGACCATGTTCCTGTGACCGCCCTCAATGACACAGGTGCGCACCTGTCTACTATGAGCGCTTCTCTACGCTGCCGCTTACAAAAGATTATGACACCATCTACGACGCAGGCAATACGTGTTGCCGATGGTGGTACTGTACCAGTAATCGGAATGTGCACTGCTCGTGTCAGCATTGCCGGTCGTCACGCCGTAGTCCTTTTTGCCGTGCTAGCCTACTGCCCTCATGACCTCATACTTGGCCTTGATTTCCTTTCGGCACACTCAGCCTTAATTGATTGTTCGTCTGGTACCCTCAGCCTTGATCTACCAATCTTTGCCGACTACTCTGCAAAGCCCACCAGCCGCTTGAGCCCAACCACTTTCGTTCGCCTGCCACCTCGAGCCGTCACGTACGTGTCTTTGTCATCGACCCCTCCCATTCCTGACGGTGATTATATCGTTACGTCAATTACTGACGTCAATTACGTCAAATACCATCGCGACCATAGCGGATAACTGTGTGTTACTTCCGCTCCTTAACTTTGGTTTCACCCCTCAAGTGTTGCCCCTGCCTGATGTCTCTAGCCCAGCTAACTGCCATAACAGAGGACGATGTCAGTGTTGTCGCTGTATCTGCTCCTGATCGAAGCGCAGTCTCAGGGTCACCCAGCTCAGACGATGGTATGTTTCGAAACATGATTGGTTCGGAGCTGTCGCCTCACCAGGCCGACGCTCTCTGCCAAGTTTTGGCTTCATACAGTGACATTTTCGACACCGACGATCGTCCCTTGGGCCAGACTAAAATTGTCACTCACCGAATCAACACTGGTGACTCTGCGCCCATTCACCGTCGGCCGTACCGCGGGTCAGCATCTGAGCGAGAAGTGATTCAGAAAGAAGTGGCCAAAATGCTTACGAAAAACTTAATCGAACCATCAACGAGCCCTTGGGCATCTCCCGTGGTATTAGTAAAAAAAAAGACGGCTCATGGCGTTTCTGCGTTGATTATCGCCACCTGAACAAAATTACCAAAAAAGACGTACCCTCTACCACGCATTGACGATGCCCTTGATTGCCTCCATGGCGCCACCGTCTTTTCATCTCTCGACCTCCGATCTGGCTACTGGAAAATTGCTGTAGATGACATGGACCGAGAAAAGACGGCCTTCGTTACCCCTGACGGTTTTTACCAATTCAAGGTCATGCCGTTCGGGCTCTGCAACGCTCCAGCGACCTTCGAGAGAATGATGGACACGCTCCTACAAGGATTTAAATGGTCGACATGTTTGTGTTACCTGGACGACGTGATCATTTTCTCACCTACCTTTGCAACCCACCTTGAACGCCTTTCGACCATTCTATCCATATTTTGACGGGCCGGCCTGCAGCTCAATTCCTCCAAGTGCCACCTCGGTCTTCGTCAGTTTACCGTATTAGGTCACCTTGTTGACGCTGCCGGCGTACGGCCAGACCCGGCGAAAGTACGCGCTGTAACAAACTTCCCAGTCCCTTGCTCTGTCCAGGATGTTCGCAGTTTTGTGGGCCTCTGCTCCTACTTTCGCCGGTTCGTGAAAAACTTTGCGGCACTCGAACGGCCACTCACCGACCTTCTGAAACAAGACGTCCCATTTTCTTGGGGCCCTCCTCAAGCTGACGCCTTCTTTCAGTTAATCACCGCTCTAACGACACCTCCTATTCTTGCACATTTCGACCCCGATGCTCCCACAGAAGTGCGAACAGACGCGAGTGGTCACAGAATTGGTGCAGTTTTGGCGCAAATTCAGCGGGGCAACGACCGTGTAATCGCGTACGCGAGCCGTCTGCTTTCTAAGTCTGAACGCAATTATTCTATAACAGAACGGGAATGTCTCGCTCTTGTTTGGGCGGTTTCGAAATTTCGTCCTTACTTGTATGGTCGCCCTTTCCGTGTCATCACAGATCACCACGTGCTGTGTTGGCTTTCTTCTCTGAAGGACCCCACTGGACGACTTGGTCGTTGGGCATTACGCCTGCAGGAGTATTCCTACTCGGTTGCTTATAAGTCTGGACGTCTCCATCTGGACGCCGATTGCTTATCCCGCTACCCTGTTGATCAGCCCGACGAACCAGACATCGAGCCTAGCCTCAGCGTCATGTCAATGTCCCAGTTTCTTGAGAATGGTGATGAACAACGTCGTGATGCTTCTATGCGACAACTTATTGAGCGTGTCGAATCTGCTCCGAACGACACGTCACTTCGCATGTACGTCCTCCTGAATGGCACGCTGTACCGTCGTAGCCTCCAGCCAGATGGCCCTGAGCTCCTTCTTGTCGTGCCGAAAAATTTGCGTTCAACCGTGCTGCACGAGCTTCACGATGAACCAACTGCTGGTCATCTGGGTGTATCTCGGACGTACGACCGCGTGCGTCGCCGCTTCTTTTGGCGCGGTCTCGCCCGGTCCGTTCGCCGTTACGTGTCCTCCTGCGATAAATGCCAACGTAGGAAGCGACCTACTGCGCCCCCAGCTGGACTTCTTCAACCGATCTTCATCCCAACCGAACCTTTCTTCCGTGCTGGTATAGATCTTCTCGGTCCTTTTCCCGAGCCGAAATCGGGCAACAAGTGGGTCGCTGTTGCTATAGACTACGCGACTAGGTATGCCATCACTCGAGCGCTCCCCACCAGCACCGCTATTGACGTGGCGGACTTTTTGCTCCACGACGTCATCCTACAGCATGGCGCTCCTCGCCAATTACTCACAGGTCGTGGCCGCGCATTTTTGTCCCGTGTGATCGACGATCTTCTGCGCTCTTCCTCGACGCACCACAAGCTGACCACTTCCTACCATCCTCAAACAAATGGCCTTACCGAACGGCTAAATCGGACCCTAACGGACATGCTCGCGATGTATGTGTCCTCCGACCACGATGACTGGGACCTGGCGCTACCTCACGTAATCTTCGCGTACAATTCTTCGCGCCACGACACCACTGGTTATTCACCCTGTTATTTGCTTTATGGCCGTGATCCGACGTTACCACTCGACACCTTGCTTCCAACCACTACAACGCCGTCAACCGAATATGCACGCGACGCTATTGCTCGTGCCGACCACGCACGTTAGATCACCCGCTCTTGACTTTCTGCTTCGCAAGCCACCCAGAAAGCCATCTATGACAGCCGGCATGCTGACGTTCACTTCTCACCCGGTTCTCTTGTTCTCCTGTGGTGCCCAGTTCGTCGAGTTGGCTTGTCAGAGAAGTTATTGTCTCGCTACATGGGTCCTTACCGTATCATCCGCCAGGTAACCGACGTCACCTATGAGATCATTCCTGCAGCTGAGACCACAAGCCTGCCTGCAACCACACCCAGTGATGTTGTGCACGTCAGCAGGCTAAAACCTTACCACCTGCCTACTGAAGACCGTAGATAATGTGCACCGAGACGGCGCTTTTACCGCCGGGAGGGGGGGGGGGTAATGCTACGTAGCTGACGTATCAGCGGTGAAAAGACGACAACGAGGAAGTGGTCTGATGGTTGCGCGTGCTGCTTCCATTTTAGTCGACGCCATACGCATGATTTTGAATATAGATTTTAAATAGACACACCTCGTGTAATTTTTACGTAACAATATGTTCGTGACCTATATTGTCGAAAGCCTTTTGTATGTCTAATGCGAGAATGGGTCTGGTTTGGGCTGTCTGCCGCTTGGGATGAAATAGAGTCTCTTTAACCTGCAGGAGGATATCCTGCGCCGATAGGTTGGTGCGAAAGCCAAACTGGGTGTTGAGAAAGAAATTGCTAGCTTCTAACTATGGCTGTAGTCGACGGAGAACAACATGCTCAAAAGGTTCACCTACACAGCTCGTGAGCGAGATGGGTCGTAAACTTTCGAGAAGTAGTGATTTGCCTGATTTCAGAATCAGATTAATCTGTGCATGTTTCCAAACACAGGGCAGTGCGCCCTTGCTCCAGTGTTCGTTAAAGAGATCCGTGAGTTCTTGTAGAGACACGTCATCTAAGTTTCGGAGGATCTTATGTGTTTTACGATCCGGCCCTGGTGCAGTTTCCCGGGTAATACAAGCAAGGGGCTGTTTTACCTCTGCAAGCGTGATATCTGCATCCAAGTATTCGTCCGGATCAGGGGGTGTTAAAGGGAGTGCCTTCAGATCCGCCGGTAGGGGCTGAGGAATGTAAAGGTTATTTATGTGTGTCATAATGTCTGTGCCTTTTTGCTCTTCTAGGTAAATGAGCCGTTGGGTAGCGGTGTGAATGTGGTTTTTGGTCGACGTGGGATCTAGTAGGGCCCTTAGGATGTTCCATGTACGTTTTGTGCCAAGTGTTCCTTTCAGTGTCCCACAAAAGTTTTCGCAATTGGCTTTCGCTAACTGGGAGGCATACTGTGCGGCTTCCTCTGTGACTGCAGCGATACGTAGGCGAAGTTTGCGGTTTAGCCTCTGACGCTTCCATCGTTTACAAAAGCTTCGTCGGGCCTCCCACAGATGGAGGAGGTGGGGGTCAACTTGAGGCGCATTTGGCGTGTTCTTAATCTTTTTACCAGACCTAACAACAGCATCTTGTATCCTTTGAGTCCAGGACTGCATAAATGGCGGAGTGGTATCCTCCGCGGCGATATATGTGCGGAGTTTATCCCAGTCAACGAGTGTCTGCATTTTAGGTCGGAAAATTTTAGAATTTTGCGTTATGACAGTTCGAATCACATGGTGGTCGCTACCTAATGTATCCGGCAGAACCTCATGTGTTTTTATTATTAAATGTGCACTAAACATCGTGAGGTCAGGCGTGGCATCCCGGGCTGTGCTAGTGCCTACTCGCGTTGGCACAGTAGGATCAGTAATTAAGGTAAGTGCGTGGTGCATCATGACGCTATGTACAAGGTTACCTTTCGGTGAGTTACTTATGTAACCCCATGCGGTATGGCGTGCATTAAAGTCGCCTACTATAATGCGATGTGTGGACCGCGTTTGAGCAAGGTTTTCGGGTATGCCGCTGCCCTTATCTTTAGGGGTGCTGTATATGTTTATTGCCAAGAGTCCTTTACCCGATGTGTGATTCGACGGGATTACCTCAGGAGCAGTGTACTCGGTTCCATTCTCTGATGAGCTTCTCGTAGGGGTCCGATTTATGAATGGGAGGGTTTTATAAATAAGAATAGCGGTGCGCGATGTTACCGATGCCACCTGATATCCTTGCAGAGAGAAAGGGACAGACCCCGTCTCCTGCAGAGCCACTATATGAGGTGGTTCACCGGAGTGTTGAATGTAGGCGGCCAATAGAGAGTGTTTTTTTCTGATGCTTCTACAGTTCCACTGCCATATGTTGATATCAGATGAATTTTGATTTCCGGATGGAGAAGGAAAGCCTGCTCTTCCGGGATTGAGTTGATTACTAGAATTCGCCATGTTGGGTCGTTGTGGGAGTGGAAACTACCGACTGTGGGCGGTTCGCCTCCGCCGTGTGGTGAGAGGAAGCGGCGACAGATTTGCGTTGTTTATGCTTACAAGTTGGTGATGATTGAGCTTCCATATCGTACAGGTGATTAATTGCAGCATCAATTTTTTCCATGCGGTGATTAAACGTAGTCTCTATTCTCTGGAGGGCCTGTTCTTGTTCGTTAATCAGTTGTGTTTTAACAACCTCGAGGCTATCACTTACGAACTTTAGAACTAGTTGTGTGAGGGCTCGAGTGAATTCTGGGGTTTGGAAATACTGGGCACACGTCTGTTGAACGATGGCTAGTGAATGGGGTTGTGTTGATCGTGAAGAATTTTGGGAGGCCTGCTCAACGGGCGACTTACTAGGGATGGCCAGGAAGTCCTGCCGTCGCTGTAGCTGCGGCTGTGGGGCTCTACCTAGGCGACCTCCTGCAGCCAAGCCAGATGAAATCGAGGCCGCTGCCCCGGCCTCCAAGCCAGGTGCATGGGTGGGCTCTCGTTGCGGGAGTGCTGGCCACGTATTGTAGCTTTTCGCACTGCACTGCGAAGAAGGCGGTGGGTAGTTCCTGGATCAATGCGCAGATGCCTGGATGGGTGGAGGTGCTCCGGATTGAATAGGTAGCGAGGTCTTCTTTCCGTGCTTTGGGGTTTTGGAGCGCTTGGATCGAGTACTCCAACCGTGGCCTTCGCTGCTGGCGTGCTGAGGACAGCTGCGAGGTTGGTTGTTTGGTGGCAACTGTTCAGAAAGTTGTTTCAGTGGAGGAATATTGGGCTTTTCTAGGAGCTGGCGTTCATCTCTAAGAACACGGGGCCCAGGTCTCATTTGTCAGGCTGGGAAACCCAGGTCGATGGTGGGATGTTCGTCGGAGCCACAGGTTAAACGCTGCGGGACGCAACCATCGTGGTGTTCACTTGGGTTGAGAATGCCACAATTTCCACACCGGCGTTCCTGTGAATATGGGCAGATGTCGTGTCGGTGGCCAGTTCTGAGGCAGCAGTGGCACACTTGGGTGTCTGGTCGGAAAGGTCTGCATCGAAATTCCACGGCTTGGAAGTAAACGTATCGGGTGTAGAGGTGTAGAGGCATGCTCTAGCATGCCTCTACTCGAAGGTGTAGAGGCATGCTCCATTCGGGACGAATGGTCGCGCTTGGATAATATTGATACTTTGGGGATAAGTGACGGGGTCGTTCATGAGGGCGTCCTCTGTGGGTATAGGGAGGGCTCCTGTGATTACTCCCTTGCAATAATTATCTGGGGAAGCCGCGTAAGCGGAGACTTCATACGATCTGCTGCCGAGCTTGAGCGTCTGCACATGGCTCAGCTGTATCGCGAGGTCTGGGTTTGAGGTGCTGACTAGGGCCATATTCTGCTCCTTGCGTACTCGTATCCGCGCTCTCATGGGCAAGAGTTCTCGGAGCGCGGTTTGTATAGCAGCGCGCAAGGGTAAAACCGCTTCTTGTTGTAGAGATATGCCTCCTCTTATACGAAATATCACAATGTGGTCCTCCACGGGAACGCGTGGCCCCTGTTCCTATCCCAACTAGAGAGGCTTGGGAGGAGCACCTGCTCGGCTGCTCTACCTTGGCTGCACAATGCTCCTTGGTGGAGCGCGCACGGGCAGCTTCCAGCTCCACTGGCGTCCCGGAATAGGGTCTTGCCACTCTAGCACGCCGATGGGTCACGTCGGCACTCTCTAGTAGACTTTTTCTGAAATAAATGTTTTTTACCATCACCACCGTGGCAGGTGGGGCCGGCCGGTTTCATGTCGGTGCACGCGTTGGTGGAATGTGGCTGGTGGCGTCGCGGAGGCCTCCTCGGCAACAACCTTCTTTCGGCGAGCGTCGATCATCCGAAATCATGGAGTGTGAGGCAGGGATGGCCGCAGGTATGTATTGTTGGACGCTTCGGCAACGCCGTTCGGACTGGGGGTAGAGTCGCTGGGCCCGACATTGTCCGTGGGTTCGAAGTCGTCAGCATCCATGCAGTCCAGTTGATCTGGTGAGTCAGAATTGATGGTGGTAGTCTCCGCGAATCGCGTCCCTGCCCAGTTCGCTGCGTTGCGAGGCGCGTTGCAGGGTGCGTTGCAGGGCGCGTCGCAGAGCGCACCGGGACCAACGCGGCTGGCGCGTCCGCTGAGCCGCTGCAGCGGGGCGCGTCTAGGCTTGATGTTGTGACCACCGCTTACGGTTTTCAAACATTCGTTTCTTGTTGAAAAAGGAGTCTAGCGCAAAAATATTCGTGCCAGATGAAAGATGGTGACTTGTCTGTTGGGATTCTTGTGCAATTTTGTGCCGATGGCCATAAAATCGTGGCTCTTAAGGACGGATAAGTAGAGCTAGATGTGGCCCGGTCTGCATGCGTTGGCGCCCCCTTCTTCCGTGGATGTGGAACGCACCGACGAAAAGGGGACATAAGTGTTGGGCCTGCACAATTTAAGCTAAAATATCCGGAAATCTTGGTGAAGTTCGTTGAATTAGACAATAAACTAAATTTGCTTCTGGACATGCCTAGTAAATTGAATGATTTCGAGCAATCTAGCCAGATGCTGTCTGATAAGTTTGATTGAGTTAATAGATGTCTCAATTTTTACGAACAAGGCAATAATATTATAAAAGAACAGGTGGAAAAAATAAGAAAGTCTCAAGCTCCTAACAACATCAGTATGCTTCAGGATGATATTGACGTCATTGAGTGGCATTGTAGGCGCGTAAACCTCGAAATACATAAAGTTGCTGCGAAGGAGGATAAGAACTTGCTCTTTAAGGTGAACGAAATAGCACGTCTTCACATGGAGTGTTTATTGGAACGGAACGTTGTGGCTATACACAGACTGCCTACTTGGTAAGGCACTACACACGGCATTATCATGCGCTTCGCGTGTCCAGAGCTACGCAATGCTTGGCTGGCCAAAAAGCAATCCTTCAGAGATATTTCAATGAAATTTTGTATAACCGAGAACATTACAGCTCAATCCAAAAAGTTTCTGGCTGCTGCTAAAAATTGAGCGAACCATTCCAGATAAAGGTATGCATGACATAGAATCGCGCATATACTTGTGTGCGAAGAAATTGCAGCCCCTGCAGTAGTCATTGAGTACGAGGATGAGCTGTCCAAACTTACTTAGTGATCTCAGCTAAAGTCTCTTGCTCCTGATTTTTCGACAGCATCGCGGATCAATTGGGGTTTCTCTCTGAACAAATTGTTTGCTCACACCGAATATGAAAAAAAAGGAAATCAGCTGTGTTTATGATAACGCTCGATCCGTCTTTAACAAAATAGCCTAAATAAAAAGCTTTTTGTGGGGTCAGATAAGCTGTGTGACGTAGACATAATAAGCGAGACCTGGTATACAAGTAACAGTCACACTATCAGCTTTTTTAAATAAAAACATTCTACCTGCATAAGTTATCAAGGTGCGGGGAGATGTGTTCTTACTAATTTCCGACCATATAACTTGTGACATACATGATAAATATTCGCAAATAATGAACGATTACGAAGTACTGTGTGTTGAACGTGAAAAACGCATCTTTTTTTCATTTCAAATCAGTTCATTCAATGCGCACGGACGAAAAGCCTAAGAAGGCTTGACTATATCCATGCATCAGGCTATGGCATATAGAAGTGTGAAAACAACAATAAAGATAGGACGCAACAAAAGAAGAGAAAAAAAAGCAGAAGCGAAAAAAAAAAACAGAAACAAGTACGTATACACATCAATAAAGAAAGGAACCTTACATAAACATAACTATAAGAACTTTTATGAACTACAATTTTTAGTAGTTGACATGTACACATCAAAACTACAAGAACTTTTCTAGATTGCAATTTTTTGCATTTGACATATTTAAACTTTAAATATCAATACCATTGGAAATTCGCTAAGTTTCAAATAAAAGTAACAAGCATATGTAATATATAGAACTGAAAAAAAACCAATCACAGTTGTACATACATATTTCGTAACTAATTCAGAGTCACGGAAGCTACCATCTCTCGCAAGTTCGTTTAGTAGTGTAAGTAATGTGAACCGGAGCGTTTGCTTTCCATAGGTCATGCAGAATTTTCAAACTTGCCACATCTCAGGATGGCTTATGTGGTATACAGGGTCATTTTTTGTCAATTTCGGCAATGTTTTAGACAGAAAATTTTCTCTTTTGTTTCCAACTTGTGTTGCTAAAATTATCCGAACTTCTTATTCTTTGTTGTATGCTACCGTCCTCCTGATGGTATCCTCGCTCATTTTCTGCATTTCTTATTGTTGTAATTTGCAGGCGCAAACGGTGTTAATTTATTTATTGAAAGAGATTTTACTGTGAATATTGGCTGCCATACAACACAGTGGCCTGATTTTGAAAAAGTATTAATCGCGAATGGTTGTACAAACACAACTCACTCTAGCACTAGAGTAACAGTAAACGCGGGGACAATTCTCATTTTACATATAACGAACCACTCCTACACTGTGCATCACAAGTGCTCTTTCAGGTAGTGCTATCAGTGATCATATGCCTGTTTGCATTTTTGTCTAAACTACAGTATCTAAAAGCTTGCACAGAGGTGCAAAAGAAACTTTCCAGAAAGTTACCGAGGATACGCGAACGGCTTTTCAAAAAGTAGCCAAGGAAACCCAAACAGCTTTTCAAATACAGTCGAAGCGAATTACTTTCAAATACAGTCGAAGCGAAGTTTATAAAAAAGTTCGTTTACGAAATAAATAGAAGAAATAAATGTCTAGGAAAGTCTTGGATCACGAATGCTTGTAAGAACATCAAGAAGTGTGTTGAGTTACATGCTGAATTTATTAAATATACATACAGGGCCTCTTGTTTAGGACTTTTTGTAACACACTAACCCAAGTATAAGGGAAAGCATTAGATGTTTACTTTCTGTTGATGTTTTCGTCTTGCATGGGTGACTCAAGTAAATTGTGGAACAGACTAATTGTTTACTTAAAACTCAAAATCTCGCAGCTGTGATGCTGATGGTCTACAGGATAAACCTGTAGAGTTTATTATATATGACTCAGCAACTGTCTGGGCACACATTTATAATCTGTGTATTTTAAAAGGTATATTTAACGAGAATATGAAGGTCGAAAGGTGGCAGTGTTATTTAAATAAAAGTAATGAGTTAGATATAAAAAACTATTGCCCCATATCGATCCTGCCTGTTTTTCAAAAGGTCTTGAAAAACAGTTCTAACACAGGCTTCTTGCTCTTGTGAAAAACTCAAGTATATTTGTTCTCAATATGAGTTTTGCAATAAGAGATCAACTCAACTAGCTCTTATAGATAAAAAAAAAATCGGCAGATCCCACGTACCTGAGAATCTGCGTTATGCCAAGCATGCAGAAGAAAAGTGACCATGTTGCAATTTTCGGGGCCGAAGCGCTCTATGCCGTGGGTAGTGCGTCTGCGATGTATGTAGTAGTAGTAGTAGTAGTAGTAGTAGTAGTAGTAGTAGTGCGTCGTTGTAGTACGTAACCACCTCCACAGCCGGACTGTGGAGCGGCATGCGCGCAATAATTTGAATTTAGGAGGAAACACAAGCACGTTAATCATAAATGAAAAGATAGTTGTTTCTCATTAAGTAACCTACAGAGAAGAGTGTCGGTGACTTAACCTGGAATAATATTTGCCTTGTATTTGACGCTTACTAAAAATGGCAGCATATCCACGGAGTGAATGATGGAGAGTGGGGCGAAGCATCCGTCCGTCCATTCGTTCTTGCTTCCGTCCGTTCATGCGTGCGTCTGTGTGGCCGCCCGTGCGTCCATCCGCCTGTCCGTGCGTGTGTCTGTTCGTGCATCCGCACGTCCATCTGTGCGCGCGTCCCTGCGTTCGTCCATGCATCCACTCTTGCGTCCGTTCATGCGTCCATCCATCCGTGCCGCCATCCGTGCGTCCGTGTATGCATCTGTCTGTGTGTCCGTTCGTACACCTATTCAACACTCCAAGTACTATCATCTCCCGTCTTTTCATCATATATTCCTCATCTAGAAGTACCGTCATCCAGCGAACATTCCAAGGACTGAACGAGAGGAGGCACACGCACATTTTCTTACAGCTTGCGTTTCGTGTCTACTTCCCAACTTTAACCACCTCGAGTTCATGGTATATACTAGTTCATTGTATTCATGGCACTGCGGCCCAAAACTCGCTAAACCTTTCTAAAACCAAGGAGGTTACACCCAGCGAGTATAACATAACAACCCTTTCTTGTCAGATAGTGCTCAATGTACATACCAATGGCTGCTAAGGGGTAATGAGAGATAGGAGCATTCGACTTTTAGTTAACGCGCACGCTGCGATTTTTTTATTGTTCACTCAACGCACAGAAGAAATCTCCCAACTGCATCAGCTTTGAGGTCAAAATCTAAGACTGGTTACACACTACGACTACTACTTCTACTACAATGGACAAACGGGTGCCGCTTTAAGGAGCTTCGCCCCTAAAAAAACTGGTATCAGAAGGACGCACGTCAAGCTCTACCTGGTTGCCACGTTAAACTCGCCGGGAGTAACCACTTCAGATTTAACAAAGTTTAGCAAGTGTTGGGCTGCAGTTCTATGAACTAGAGGTGGCGAAAGGTGAAAACTAGATACGAAGCGCATGCCGTAAAAAAGTGCACAAGTGCCGCTCCTCTAGTGTGGCCGTGCCACCTTTAGTTTAGCTCTTGGAGTGTCTGATGGATGGCAGTACTTCTATATGGTGATTATATGATAAAAGGATGCGAGATGGCGGTGTTTGAAAGGTTCACTATGGATGAATGAACGGATGAACAGATGCACGGACGGACGGATGCACGAAAGAATGCATGGACGGATGGACGCATGGATGAACGGATGCACGGGTGGACGCACGGACGAATGCACGGATGGACAGATGGATGGATGCACGGACAGACGAGTGCTTCGCCCCACTCTTCATCATGCACTCCGTGGATATGCTGTGAATTTTTTGTTCAGTGACACGTCATGAAATGACGCTAGTATATGTAAAAATGATGCAAGCACAGTCTTATGTTGAAGAGTTGCAGATGTTCATATAAGCAGTTGATTGCACTTGCGCAACGATACCAACTGGAAAATGCGTATTATAAACACAAAAACTGATATCAAGTGATTATGCTCGTGAAGGTGCTGGCCCTGAACACTGCTACATAAAGGAACTTCAGCGCATGGCAACTTACTACAATGGACGTTAAGCCGACAAGACAGCTTTATCAAAAGAGTACATATGTAATTTTTATAAAATTGGTTAGGCAGCACTGCAATCACTATTGACGTTTCGCGAGTATTACCTTCTATTTGAAAAGTAGTTCCGAAACCTGGCGTAGCTCTCTGGTAAAATGCTTCATTGAATACTGGGGTTTGTTTACAGCTGCGGCCCTGACATTCATTCTTTGCATTCATCGGGTCGCTGCTACGAATGTTGGGTATTTCTTAATGCTCGCACGTTCAATTTCAATTAGGTTTTATTTCGGACAAAGACAAAGACAAATAATGTGTCCATTTTCCTGTCTAGGAGGTGTGACAAAAAGGCACAAGTGCCTGACTGAGTGTCACATTCCTTCCTAGAGACACATAACTCAAACATCAGTGACAGTAAGATAATCAAAAACACATACAAAAGATTACATATACTATACATCGTTAGGCAAAACATATGCAGGATTCTATAAATAGATACATTGTTCCATATACTAATAAAACGGATAAATTTTCTAAGTGTATGTACTGTATAGACTTCAGCAAGATAAAAAAACAGAATTATTCTTGTATTGAAATGAGAAATGAGGTCAACTTTTGTTGAAGCATTTCATGTGCATTGTTTCCTGTACCAAATTTATGACGGCAGGATGACGATTTAAGAAATCCGCAATAGCGTAAGATTGTTTTTGCATGCCATAGTTTGTTCGTATGAAACCTTTATCATATATAGTTTTTCTCGTTTTGTAAGAATGTCCCTTTTCCAGGAATTGTTGATAAAAGCTGTGCTGACATGACTTTATTTTCTGAAATATTGCAATGCCTAGCTTCGTCGGTATGTGTCACTGTCTGACGGGAAGTGTTTGACGACGTACGTGACGGGATTGTGACATTAATCGTGTCTTGACCAGCACTTCATAATAGTCAAACCATCTTTCACTCCTATGCTTATTTTGGTTCACTCCAAGTGGAGGGGGTGGACCACGAGAGCACCCAAAGGTGAGCGGATAGATAGATAGATAGATAGATAGATAGATAGATAGATAGATAGGTAGGTAGGTAGATAGATAGATAGATAGATAGATAGATAGATAGATAGATAGATAGATAGATAGATAGATAGATAGATAGATAGATAGATAGATAGATAGATAGATAGATAGATAGATAGATAGATAGATACGCTCGAAATCGTAGAAGTTCGCTAAAAAATGCTTCGCATCCAAACGAATACATAGTACAAAACTTCGAGCATACGCTATTGTCACTAAGCATCTGTATTGATCTTACACAGGCATTTGATCACATTACAGACAAAATCCCACTTTACAAGCTAGACAGATATGCCATTAGAGGGTTCCTCTTCAGCAACTCGAATCTTATTTTAGTGAAACACGCCAATTTGCTTCTTTAAGCAAGAATGATCGGTAATCAAAGAAATATTTTGTGACATCTCACAGGGCAGCATTCTGGGCTCGTCGCTTTTCAATTTGAAGGCTAATTATGTTATTTTCATGTACAAAAACGCAAAATTTAAAATTTATGCTGATGACACAAGCATTTTCTTTTCATCTAGTTCTCACAGTAGTTTATTTAACATGACAAATAATTTACTGCACACTTTGTCCTATTTGTCTGTAGGAAACTGTTTAAAGGTGAATACGACAAAAACCAAAGCTGTTATGTTTCACAGCAAAGGTGTAAGCTTTTTTTCAAATCAAACGTTAGTCTACAGATCTAAAAATATAGAACTTGTGCGTTCTGTCTTGATATTAGGCAATTAAATAGGACGATATTGTATGCTCGATACTTAAAACGTTTCGCCGTATAACAGGTGTTTCATGTCGTTACCATTACAGCTTATCCATTCCTGTAAAATTGTTAATTTATACATCTTCATTTTTATCTCAAATTTATTATGGGCATCTAGTATGGGGCACCACGACGCAGTTTAACTTGAATGAACTATTTTGTATGCAAAAAATTATTACGCGTCGTGGGTGATATATATAATCTGGCTTATACCTAAAACATCTTTAAGATATGGATTATAACTTGAAGTCTATACCATCTACAAATCTATTCACTTGCGCCAATTATATTTTAGTACTAAACGCAACACTACTTGCAAAGCTATTTGGCAATTTATTCTGTTATAGCACCCGCACTCAAAAAGTGTTGAAGGTTCCGCACTTCAAAACGTATTATGATTACCAAATGCTATTTTACTATCTCTGTAGACTTCTTGGCTCACACACAGAGCAGACTATCATTTACAGCAGTTATTGTTGTCATAATTTAAATTGCTATTGCGCTGCCCTCTCTAGAGTGGTTTCAGAAATTTTATAATGAGTTAAATTTTCCTCAATTTTCTTGCTTATGAAGTACATATCTATTTTGTTCCCGCTTTCCTTTGAGTAATGTAATTGACTTTGTTATCGTTTAACATTATTTTTGTAACTGCCATATTTTATAGTCAATGTATAAGTGTACTATACAAGGGTAATATCTGCCGTTCCATATCTTACCCGCTCAATTTACCAATACGTTGCACATGAGTATATATGAAAAACAATAAACCAAATCAAATATGCTTTCCCTAAATTCTTGTTGCGTAAGCGATGGTGCATAGTCCAGTAGTTATGACTTTGTTGTCCGATCATCGTAGCTCTTACAGTAACTGTGACTTACCACGGAATTATTATTGCTGGTTTAGGCTTATTTCTTGTTGTGTCTCCCTTCAATTACGTGTCTTTTCCATGGTCGATTACGTAAGCTCACTTTCTTTGCTCCAAATTTAAGGCTTCTCCTCTCGCCCTGGACACGTTCACTACTTTATTTCTGAGAACCGGCACAAGGTTCATAAGGGCAACTTCATTGCAACATTTAACACAAATACATTTCAGTTATGTAGCTTCACCAGTCGCCCTGCTTCCGTTGTTCTTCAGGATTGCAGCGATAAACTAAATTGTAGGTGGGGTAACCCTGCCCTGAATGTAGCGTGCCACATGGGTTGAATGAAAAGTATGCTTGCTGAAAAAATAATTGTGTCGAAGAAAGTGTTAAGGGATGCACCCTTTCCATGTGCAAGATCCCGTGATCAAGTGCGTTCTAGCTGAGCACTTCAGGATTAATCTCGTAATTTTTGCCAGGAGCGTGAGTCCATGCACTCAGCTCAAGCAACCCAGCGCGACTCATCTTCTAGACGTCGTGATGTGAGTGATGTTAGGCCTTATTTAAACAGTAAACATTACATAGTGCTCGGCCCTACAACGCTCTGGCTCGCATTGTAATACCATGCAGTTAGCCGGTGATGAGAGGCAGACAAGTGCGAAGAAAACTGAAACTCACACCGAAAATGAAGCATTGCAAGTTCCGTGCTTCGCAGGCAAGGTGAGGAACTATCGCAACATTGTGCCGCAGCTCACTTCGAGCTAACGCCAGTGATGAAAGTCGCAGAATCTCTGTCACTGAAAATTGGCGAATGTTTGTTGTGACCACTGCACTTCTTTGGTGGGGCCGCACACAACTCTCACGCAACGACACATTGCAGACTACCGATCGCAGGGCCGGAAGTGGTTTGACCCTGTATGAGGTTCGTCTTTTCAAGCTTGTTCAGAACACTCTCTTCTTTTCCAGTACACTCCAGCCCGGCTAGGCGCACCACAGTGCCAACGCTTTTTTCTACGTTTAACCAACCAAATGGTTCTATGCTTACGGCGGTCGCGTAATTAAAGCACGCATTTTAAAGTCATCTTGCACCTAATTTTGTTCTTCCCGATTTAGCTTTGGTAATGTCCAGAAATTCTGGCTTTGTCTCCTAACGACAAGCAGTTATGTTGCCTTTGCAATACGTGTATACGTCCTACCCATGGCCAATTTTCTTCATATACGTCTGTTATACTCCGTTCCGTGCTCACTTTTGAAGACTTTACATGTTGTATTCCTGTTCACGGCTTCTGTTTTATAGGACTCAATGCTTCTCTTCCGTAGGCAACAATCAGTAAAATGCTGCCTTTATTCACCTGCATCTTAAGGGATAGTAGTAAAGTATACCAGTACACCCACTCGGTGTGGTGCACAATATGCTTCTTTACTCCCTTTGTCTTTCTTTCTTTTACTCTCTTATTTCCCTCTTCACTCGTGTAAAGTAGCAAACTGGACGTAGTCTACACTCTAAGCAAAAAGGGTTTTAAAAAAGGTGTGTCGTTCGTCCTTTTGGGGACTAAGGGGCTGCCACAACCCTTAATTCCTTGAAGGACTAACGGCACCGGGTCTAACAGTCAGTCCCCACAGGCGAGCTAAAGGGACTAACATTTAGTCGTCACATTTACGCCTTAGTGAGCAACCGTTTGTCCGACAATTAACGTCAAAGGACTATCTTTTAGTCCTCACATTTGCACTTTATAGGGCTACTGTTGATCCCCTCATTTACACCTTACCGGGCAACCGTTATTCCTGACAGTTGCACCTTGCCAGACGAACGGTTGATCCACCCAAATACTCCAATCAGATGCAGTTTTTGTGCCCAGTTCAAACATTGTTTTTTGTTTATTTTCCACCAGGCCTATTACTTTTTCGCCAGTTTTTTTGCGCAGTGAGCAACTAATTTCGCAGAAAAGAACACGCGAAAAACTAGTTAGCCACCTATGTGTAACTGCTGTCACAGTCACGGCAACAACGAAAGACAAAAGTGAGACATCGAAATCTTTTATTTTTCTACATACACATGAAGATTCCTCATTTTTTAAGTGAATTCATGGTAAAGTGTACAAGTCCAGTCCCGTTGTCAAATCTTCTCCACTGCTTGGGGAGCTCCTCCGACGGAAGCGATAGATGACAGGCATTGCAGACGCCAGCGCAGGCAGCCTTCTGCCTGTTGTGTTCCCACGGCTGCACGTACAATAATATAGTAAAAATAGTTAGGCACACGTGAAAAAAGACGAAGATGCACGCATATGACAAGTACATGCACTAATATATAACTAAAGCAAGCGTTAATATAAAAACAAGCGTTAAAACATAACACACAAATAACTTTACCTTCACATCTCGCACAGTCCTTCTGAAGCTGCTCTGATGAAAGAGATCGATGAGGGGCATAGCAGACGCCAGCGCACAGTCTTCAGCATGGTGTGTGCCCACGACTGCACAATAAGTATGTAAAATAGTGAGTCACACGTGACAGAGGATAAATACAAGTGCACATGAGAAACACGTGCAAAGTGAAATAAAACGGACGTGAGATATCACATGATAATAGTTTCACCGCGATGTCACACTTCATCAAAGACTCATTTTGATTCCCGTAGCGCAACAGCTTAGGAGCGGCGGCCGCAGTCACATCTCCGTGATTTACCGTGCCGCTAACAAGTCGGCGAGTCCTAAGCGAACGACGTCGTTCAGCTCGAGCAAGCAAACGTGAGACAAAACATGGCACTGAACGCTTAGTGTCTGCCGCCAGCGAACTTTGAACAGGATAGCCAGCGTACGCTCATCCGCCGCCACGAACAGCGCCGAGCTGGTTCGGAGCTAGCACCGAAGAAATCGACGATAATGCGGCCCTTTTCCGCAATCTCGAGCGGGTGCAGCGCGCAAACGCGAGCCCACCGCCGCGGCCAGCGGAAGGCTCCGAGCTGCTTGCAACCGACTGGCGTGAAAGCCAACTGTAATGGCGATCAATTTTCAGTGAGCTCCGACGCTAGCGAAAGCCCCGCCAGCCCGTGCTGGTGCACTTACAGCGCGCGACACACTCCAACCAAGCTCTTTACGAGAGCCCGCAATGTGTTTTCGATGACTCGCAACACAGCGACGAGGTCTCAGCCCAATATCGTCAGCACGGAGCTCATCGTGGCGGCGAAGACAGGCGAGGACTCGATGAGCGAGCGTACGGGAGGCCGACAGCAATCGCGCACTGAGGCACAGGCGAACTGAAGACGCCGAAGCTGTCCTTTGCGATGCGTTTTGAGCGTGCGATATACAACATGACCGAGCCCGTTGCCGGCAAGTGCGATCCTTATCGTACACGTGACAAGTAGAGTAGAATAAAGAATGATAACCTTCTCGCCTTAGAAGCCAGCGCTGTTTTCCGCCCTGAGTCGGACTAAAGTGTATATCCGATAGGCCTCTTGTTTTTTCGGCCGCCATATTGGCCTTCCCAACTGTTGCTGTCGTGTGTTGGTCGTGACTATCTTGAAGCTAGAGATATACAGCGCGGCGTGGTGACCTGTCGAGGCTTGCTCCAGACTTCATGGGTGCAGCGAAACGTTAAGCAGCAGCCCACGCTCATCCAGGCGTACACACAAGCACCATGTCGTAATTCTTAGATCGTAGAATTCAGGCGGCCGTGGTCGAGCACTCCGAGCGCGACGCTACGCGACCGCCACCGGCAAAATACGGGGAAAGACTGAGCCAGCAGAGGAGGAGAAGGGCGTGTGTTCTGTGGAGAAGGAGGGTGGCAACTTTGGCAACGCTTTTCGCGGTGCCTGCAATGCCCGGGTGGTTCATCCCAGTGGAGACTAAGTGGTTTCGCGCCACACGCTTCCCTCTATGATTGCTCTTCAACGGTCTATCTGTTCATCGCGCACGTTATTTTGGCTCCATTACTACCTTTTTGGGTAATTTCGCCTTAGAGTGTAGTTAACTTCCAGCATTTCTCAGATTACTTCTCTCTCTACTCTTCTTCAATTCAACTAAGATGTTTGAACAGCCACCCGCTCTCTGATGTATTCCGCTTTGCACTTGTTTCTTCAGCTTTAACATGCCATAATACTGTTCACATCTTGTTGCGTCATCTTCAGTTTACTTCGAAACCCTGTTCGTAAAACTCCGAGCTCCTGTTTTGTTGGCCACAAGCAGAAAAATGCAGTCGTTATTCGCCTGCTTCTGAAGGAATTGCGTCGAACTACCATACAAGATTTATTATTACCGGCCAGAAAGACTTTATCCCAACTTCTTCATGTGGGCACGCGTTGAAGAACATTTGGGGGGCAGCGCAGATAGGTGTCCGTGTATATAATTTGGATATAAATGTTTTATGGTCTTTTTATTTATTTATTTATGATACCTTACAAGCTCAATGAGAGCATTGAGTAAGGGGGGTACAAACTTGAAAGAGTAATAGGGCGGTCATCCATAATATGGAATACACAGAAAATTACACAACATCGTGAAAAAGCGTGTCTAGTCACTGACACTCAAACTAATGTAATACGCGAATGTTTACCGATATGCAGAAAGCTTGAATAACAAGAAATTCAAGGTACACGAATTCAAGGTACATGGCCGACGTGTACAACATACACACACATTTTCCAAACACACATACTGCTAGCCGTACGAAGGCGTTTACCAATATAAATTGCAAGACAACGGTGGGTACAGCAAAAACTAAAGACAACCAAAGAGAAGTGTGAAACTAGGTGAGTGGCACAGCTGCAGCTACAAACATCAGTGAAGTTAGAGTGATTAGTGCGATGAAAAATGATTACACACATGTTCGCGAAAAGAATCTGGATCGGTGATGGAGGTGATGCCGTCGGGAAGGTCATTCCATAATGATATGGCCTTAGGAAGCGCTGATAAGTTGAATGCCTTCGTTTTGCCGTAAACGCGAGTGAAACTAAGGTGATTGTGCAGGCGTGTGGACATGCGCAATGGTGCTGTTAGAGGTAGCGTAGAACGTCTTGTGCTGTGAATATATTTATGCAGCAAATATAACAGTGCAACAGAGCGACGAACATGCAATGGCGAAATATAATGTTCTTGTTTTAATGTTGTTACGCCGCAATGAGTGCTATAATTGCGAGATATAAACCGGGCTGCTCTGTTTTGTATGGACTCTAGCAGTGTGGTTAGGCAATCTTGGAAAGGGGACCAGACTGAAGATTCAAATTCCAGCTGGGGGCGTACATAAGTGAAATAGGGCTGTTTACGGATGCTTGTTGGAGACTTTCGCAGATTACGACGGAGATAACCTAATGTTTTTGAGGCTTTCGCGCAAATAACACTAATGTGTGCCGACCATGAAAGATTGGGTGTTAGATTGACGCCTAAGTATTTGTAAGAAGAGCACTGCACTATTGTATCATTTTTAATAGAGTAGGAATAATTAGAGTTTTTGTGTTTACGACTGAAGGTCATAGCACGGCACTTGGAAGAGTTAAGAGACATCTGCCACACGTCACACCAGTCACTAATTAGGTTAAGGTCTGTTTGAAGGGTAAGGTGGTCGCCATCATTGTTAATAGCTCGATATATTATGCAATCGTCAGCGAATAGTCTTATATTGGAAGATATATTATTTGGCAAATCATTTATGTAGATGAGAAATAATAGAGGTCCGAGAACACTTCCCTGTGGAACACCTGAGATGACATCAGAGGGAGTAGAGGCGTGTTTCTTAACCGTAGTGAATTGTTTTCGAAAGGAAAGAAAATTGCGGATCCACGAAAGGGTTAAGGAATCGAGTCTAAGTGCAGATAATTTAGATATTAGGCGGCAATGGGCAACGCGGTCAAAGGCCTTTGAAAAATCGATGAATACGCAATCAGTTCGTTTATTTTCATTCATATTGAAATGGAGATCGGTTTTTAATTCAAACAATTGGGTGTCACACGAGAAGCCTTTCCGAAAACCATGCTGGTGAGAAAAAAGAAATTATTTGATTCGAGGTGGCGGCGAACATGGGAAGCGATAATATGCTCCAGAAATTTGCAGCAGATTGACGTAACCGAGATGGGTGTATAATTATCAGGTGAGTGTTTACCTCCACTTTTATAAACGGGAACCACTTTACCCATGTGCCAATCATATGGAAGTTGACCAGACATCAAGGACTGTTGAAAGATGAGAAGTAAGAATTTGCTCGATACGATTTTGGTATTCTTTAGTATTTTTGTGTTAATGTTGTCGTGCCCCGATGAAGTAGATAGTTTAAGTTGGTCAATGAGGGAAGCATTACCTTCTACTGTAAGAGCTATTGGCTGCATAAACGCCCAGTCGTAATCTTCGATGAATGGTATGTTGGAAAGGTCTTTTCTTGTGTATACTGAAGAAAAGAAGCTGTTAAATGCGAATAAACAGTCACTATCTGAGAGGGGTTTGTCGTCAACACCACGTAACGAGATATGCTGGCGGTCGGTTCCTGGGGTTAACGACTGCCAAAACTTCCGAGAGTTTGATTTCAAAAGAGACAGGAGATCATGGGAAAAGTATTTGTCTTTCGCATCCTTAATTGCAGAGCAGTAGCTCGCCGCACACTCGTCGTACTTTTTCCATGCAGCTTCAGTTTGCCCATTTTTGGCGTTTTTGTACAACCACTTTTTTTTTGTTTCTGAGCCGACGGAGTGACTTAGTGAACCTCGGGTTCAACCTGTCATTCGTTATGGTAACTATGGGAACAAACTTATCGACCAGCCCGCAAATCTTGTCTCGGAAGATACACCAGTTTTCGTTGACGGTGCGAGTATCGAACAAGGGCATCATATCTTCAACAAGGAATACTTCAAGGTCTGAGTTAATTGCTGCGTAATCGGCCTTGTTATAATCTCGTATAATCTTTCTATCTTTGCCTGTGTGGCTAAATGGCACATTTATAGGAAAATGGAGTAACTTGTGGTCGCTTAGACCGTCCCAATAAGTGATTGACCCGATTTTTTCAGGCGCATTACTTAAAATTAGATCTAATAAATTAGATCCACGTGTAGGTGCGTCAACAGTTTGGAACAAGTTAAAATCCAGAGTTAAATTTATAAATTCTACAGAAGCACGACTAGATGAAGAGAGAGACGGCCAATCAACATCGGGAAAGGTCGCCGAGGAGGTAAACGTTTTCACACTGATAGCTTTGCACAGCGGCCGCTATACTCTTTCTGAGTTCATCGCTAAAAAAAGGACCTGCGTCGGGGGGCCGGTAGCAAGCGCCTATCAGTATTTTTTTGATGAAGCGGAAAACAGGCAGCCCAAACTATTTCGAGGGGTGATTGAGTATCAATCAGAAACGACGACAGTGTATTCTTTATCGCGATCAAAACACCACCCCCCTTTCGTTCAGAATCGTCACACCGATAAATACTGAAAATATTCACGCCCGAAAAGAGTTCTGCATTGAGGATATTTGGGTGAAGCCATGTCTCAGTTAAGACAGCAATGTCCGTATTTCTATCATCCAAGATCGAAGAGATATTTTCACGTTTCGGCAGCAGGCTACGAATGTTAGTCAACGTCACTGTTAGTGGTCGTGCCAAAGTCGAGAAACGTGACAATTGTTGCTTAGGAAGTTTATTTTTGCCTGCTTTCTTATTTACATACCTTTGAGAAAGAACAACCGATTTTGTAAAGCTGTCGTAAACGTACGTCTTGCCATTCATTTCTAACCTGTCTACTCGCAGTTTAAATGTCTGCTTGCTTGGTTTCGCAAACTCGATCAACTTTTTCCGCGCTTCGTGGACTGCAACAGAAAAATCCGGACTAATAGAATAGTCTGTACCTTTAAGTTTTCTTGATAATGCTTGTACGATTTGTTTGTCTTTAAACAGAACGAATTCAGCAATTATTGGTCGGCACTTATCTGGAGAAACCCGGCCAAGGCGGTGGACGCGTCCAAACTGCTGGCTTGTAAGGGTGATTTGAAGATTTTCTTCGCAAAATTCAATTAGTTTTTTTCTCTGAAGCTTCCCAATCTTCATTAACGTCATCTTCGATACCCAAAAACAGAAGATTCGAGCAGGGCATCCTATTTTCTGCACTATAGCATCGGGATGTAATGTGCTGCAGTTGGTCATTTAGACACTGTAAGCTATTCTCGGGCAGGCTGATTTCACCCGGACTGCGGGATGCAACAGACGCTTCCAAGGAGGCAACTCTATCATTCAGTTGTTTAATTTGAGCGTCAGTTTCGGCCAGCTTTTCCTTAACTCCTTTGAGCTCAGTCAATATTGTCGCCTGTCCCGCTTTCAGCCCACGCACGCTTTCCAGGATGTCCGCTAGAATCTTATCATTGGGTCCCGGGTTTAGCTCAATGTCCCCCGAACAGAGTAGCAGCAGGTTAATGACACTGTCACAAATTCGCGATGGCACAGACAGGTATCGCTTCACTGTTTCACATAAATCAGGTGGGCACGACACCGCTAGCAGACAGTAATTGCTGATTTCAACACCAGCGCTACTATTCAGGTAACTGACCTGTAACAAGAGCATCGGTGAACGCCCCATTCTTGATGCGATGCCGTGCCCAAGTGAAGAGTGGTCCGGTGGGCGTTCATATAGGCTCGTCGGTGCGCAGATGGCAGATGAAGACGTCGCTTGTTGCTAGATTATGTGCTTTTTCTTCCAAACCTGGCGGGCCGAAGCATGTCTGATGACGGCAAAGCTGGCGCTCCGTGGAAACGGCCGGCCAGGATACGAAAGGACAGGAACTGAAGGCAAGATGTAGTGTCACCTGTAACAAGAGCATCGGTGAACGCCCCATTCTTGATGCGATGCCGTGATGTCGATGGCACTTAGGCATGGCAGCAGCTATACAATGAAAAAGAAACATATTTCTGAACACAGTGTCACTTGGCTCCTACTCCAGAAACACTGCAACGTTAAGTTTTTCTAAAACGTCTCTCATAGGAACAGTGAACTAAACCTATATATGATTGACATATAATCAGTCACTAAATTGGCGTTTAATGAATTGTGAACTTCAAGTGTAAGTTTGGTTAATAATTAACTTTTGATTGTACAGATGGGATAGAACTTTTTATTGACTTGTATATTTTTGGCACCGTTCTTTTTGAATCCTGCCCGTTCATACCAATGTTGCACCATCAGGTACAGTGCAAGCATCCCGATACATTCATTTCCTTTATTTTGTTTCTTATTGTGATATTTCGACATTATAAGCAACAATGTAGGCTTGGTGCAAAAGTGTCGACGAACTTGTGTGCTAAGAAAGTACGTGATTGTTTAAATGTTGTAGAGAATGTTATCATTCAGACCAGTAAATGACAAGTAGTTAGCCTCGTAATGCTGAATGAGAACACTTGTGGTCTATTCTTTTCTAACAGCTCTATTAACCCCTACATTGTACAAGAAAATAGAAAAATAGTGTTTCTGATGACCAAGAAAAAAACAACATAAGAAAAAACAAAACACTTTTTTTCAGTAAGTCACTCCAGATTTATCTACACACTGTTTCCCTTCAGTTTTTATTCCATTCAAGCTTTAGTGCTCCGAAAAGTGTCATTAGATATCATAACGTTTTAAAGTCATAACTCGTGTTTTCAAGGGGTGAACAAGCCATCTGACATCTCTTTCAACCAGTCGACTTTTCTTCTCGTGAGTTTTCATCTTTACTTTCTCCCCCTCTATATTGCATAGTGAACGCAGTGAATGACGTGAAAGTTGAGGGTGTTGCAGCGTTCGTTTTGAAATTTACGTTGGGGGCAAGTCAAGCGTTTCAAGACCATGCCTTACTTTTGTATTTTACCCGTCCTATAAAATATGCCATATCACATAACCATGCCAACATGCGCAAAGCCCATTTTTCGCGTAATAAAATTGTGTATAGTAGGACACAAAACAATTGTATAAGGCGACTCCACCCATAAACTTGTAACTTGTTGCACTTAGCTACCGGGCTCACCAGATTCACAACCACCTTCCTTTTTTTGTACATCTGTAGCGCACCTGAAGTGAGGCCCCACCGATCTAACAGTGGCCTGCGGCAGGCTCACAGGCTTCCACTTTTTGCTTCCGCCTTCGACGACTGAAAAGCCTCGAAGCGGCGCACATCAAATTTGTGAAGGCCGGTCGACCAGTGCGGTGTTGCTCTTAGAGCAGACACGGACATTTCGTTAAAAAGTGACCAGCACTTCGTTACAACAATGACAATGGCAAGAGCACAGAAAAGTGAACTAAAAGAAAAGACACAAAAACTCATGCTAAAAAGAACAGCTAAAAAACAAACTGTACTCTAAAAGTACACCACAACAGGTAGAAGTAGACAACGTGGAAAGTTAGGAGAATAATGGGTGTAATGTAACCTAAAAGAGATACACAGAACTACAGTAAAAGATTGTGTTCGCACTGTTGAGCTTCTTGTGCAAGCCAGCGCACACTGAAACAATATTTAAAAGTTGTTTACAAAAATAAAATGACAGTTGGAAAAAGTTTACAATGAAACAAACATTCAGTACAGACCAGGACCAGCTCGTGGTGTGCGAAGGGCCTTGACGGGTGCCGCTGAACGTCTGGCCAGCTTAGGTGAAAGACGAGAGCACCCGGAGTTGCAGCCGACTCAATTATTTGCCCGGGACACTTCGTACGCGCCGCCTACACGAGACTCGCGGCACCGATGACAGTCTTCTTCGTTTGTTCAGCATCAACTGCCGAAGATGTCAAACTTTTTCGGGGTGTACGATCAGTTTCTCCGAACACATACATGCCCCCTTTGCTTTAGGTGTAGCGAAGACGTGACGGCGCTGTTGCCAAGTGGTTATTTGCCGGAAGCTTTCTCGCAATACGATTGTAAACGGGTGCTCAGGTGGGAATGTCAGACGTTTGTGACAACGCCCAACTGTAAGTAGCACATAGTGGCCCAATGCAGTCGATGGTGCCAAGTCTTTTTTTTGGCGACACATATTCTATTCACAATAATTACTATAAACTGCCCTACATCGCCTCCTTGTTCAGTGGAGTCCTTTGAGCGAGACGTAAATTTTGAGGCATCTTCACTCTCTCTGACACCCTCACTCAGACCCGGAGTAGCTGCCGTTGTAAGCATCCTTGCCGATAAACTCAGGATCATCAGTGTGTGAATGTTCAGCATCACTCATTTGCACTATTTGTTCCATTTCTTTTTCAGTGTGTTGCATACGTGTCAGTGGTAGTGTGGTAATTTAACCCGTGACTCGCGATCAATTACATATCTCTTGAACAACAGTTAGGTGCAGTTTAGAGTCCGAATCATGCACCAAAGTATATTACAATTGCATTCTACATCTTTCACTATAGTTTTTTTCTCTCATAAAGGCAAACACGAACTTCCGAAACGTGTAGAAAAACTTACATTTTTATCGCGAGGACGATGATGTGGATGTTCGGTCGAAAAGGCGCCTTTAAAACTCACCATGCCTGATAGATGAACAATATAGAGTACCATGTTCACAAGCTTAAGTGAAGTAGTAATCTCTACGTGAGGACTTCATCTAGAGGTAAAAAATATATGATTTACAATTAGCTCTGGCTGCTACACTACGTGGCCCAAAACATCACCACCAGGCTTTTAGAGGATAACAAGTGCTTTCAATAAATATAGCAATGATCAACTAGAGCCCATATGTATTCCTAGAAAACATAGAAAGCGGCGCGGCCGGAACGAAATCGAGAGTTGTGTGCACCGCGTTCATCTCTGTATTAATTGCTGGCAAAGATTATGTACAAGAAATTGTGAACATTTTACAGCCAAGACAAGATAAGAGCTCATGAAGAGTGAAGTAGTTAACGCAGACTTGGATCAGATGTTATCTGTTTACTCCCTACAGAGCTAAAAATCAGCATAATTTGCGTAGTGCTGTAAACTTAGCAGATCTAATGGGCACCCACCCAAACAGTTGTAGCTGTTAATGAATTATTAGGTTTTGCAAGACTTTTTATGCCTCTCGCTCTTTTCTATGTTCTCTCTTTTTTGTCTGTGTTTTTCGTTTATTTGTCTTTTTTAACCTTCATTTATTTGTCTATGTCAGTCTTTCTTTCTTTATATTGCCCTGTATTACTCTGTCCTCTATCTGTTTCTCTCAATCTTTATTTCTTCGGTTTTTCTGAATATCTCTGTTTCTGTCCTTCAGTTTCCTGCCAATTCTTCAATCTGTTTTTTTTTCCACTCTACGCCTTGTAAGCGTAAAGAGGAAACAAGGAAGCGTCTAACCTCCCGAAGTTCACTTCCTTTAACAGCCCCCTTGATATTCTATACCATACAGGGCTATTCTGGTGCTACTTTTTAAAGCCACGCATTCAAATTACCCCTGCCTGTCGTTACTATTTTGAAAAGACGTCAAGAGTCAATCACCTGTTGTGCATTTCCGCTTACCGCGGTGCGTTGTAAAATGGCATGTTCCATACGTGTCTGGAGGAAAGGGTTTGAAAACTTATCCGACGGTATTTTCAAGTTGTTTATGTCACGAGCAGCCATACGTACTCGTGAGAGCTTCTTGCACTCGCATACTAACTTTGGTAGTCTATCCTAAGTTAAGGAGGCTGGCACGAGAGCATCAAGGTGTGGGTGGCCAGGTTAGATAGCTAGATAGATAGATAGATAGATAGATAGATAGATAGATAGATAGATAGATAGATAGATAGATAGATAGAATAAAAAAATGCCCTCTGTTCTTCAAGAAATGGTTCACATTTGAAAGACGACCACAATGAAAAAGATTATATACAGCGTACGTAAGTTCATGACAATAATTGTTTCACTATAAGGTGGACTGATTACATCGAGGTACAACAGCTGGGTGTTAAAAAAAGAAAGAAGTCAAGCTAATGCACGCTTATGATTTTTCTGCTTCCCTTTCAAGTGTTCTGCTGTCAGTTGATGAAAGCTACTGTATGAGTACAGCTAAAACAGAAAAAACTCGGTGCAAGCTGTGTATTGAAGCCACACAATGTGTCTGTGTGAACACTTGAATATACTAATCTCCGACAAGATCCCTCTTTTTTCTTGGCGTTCTGAGCTAGCGAGTTGGGCTAAAGAATCAGGAGTAATTATTCGCCCAACAGCCAACGACTGATCAGAAAGTTCGATTCATAACATTTAGCATTTTTTGAAGAAATCAATTTGCAAGACAAAACAAGAGCTGCTCTGAGGCCATTCTGAAAAATCATAATTTACAGCATGCGTTTAGACTGCAGTCGTCATTTTGCTACTTGCAAGACAGCGCCAGCGCTTCTTGCAGATTGCTTGCACGGCGGCCCAGAAATTGTTAAACTAATAAAAAACCCAGATTTTCACGCAACAAGTAAATAAACACTGGATAATGTAGATGTTATCTAAAAGTTCTACAGCAAAATACCACATGCAAATCCTCAAGAATGCAGCCTAGTCAGAAGCGTGATAACTTCTCATGACGAATAACAACGACCATTAGGAGCTAGGGCAAAATTAATACACGGAACATTGAAAAGCTTGTGGCATGCTGGAGCATCTAGTAAAATATTGTGCCGTCATAGCGATCGAGTAAGCGTTCTGGCCCAGGAGGTGTAGTCCACATGAAATGCAGAAGAGTCAAGTGGTCGGCCCAGAGCACGTGAGGTGGAGAATCTGGATTGATTGATATGTAGGGTTTACCGTCCCCAAACCACCATATGATTATGAGAGACGCCGTTGTGGCGGGCTCCGGAAATTCCGACCACCTGGGGTTCTTTAACCTGCATCCAAATCTGAGCACACGAGCCTACAGTATTTCCGCCTTCATAGGAAAGGCAGCCGCTGCAGCCGGAATTCAATCCCGCGACCTGAGGTGCAGCAGCCGAGTACTTCAGCCCCTAGACTACCAGGTGGGACTGGAGAGTCAGGAGTAGTGAAGGAGGAGACAGAAATGACCGATGACACCAGCCTATCAGAGATCGTGGTTTTGCTTCACAACGTCACTTTACAAAAGTTCAATGCAGAAAGCCATTTGTATACGTTATATTCAAGACCTTCATATCTTTATGATGCAGAATCTTTCTTCGTGAAAAATCCAGAAAACTATGTCACTCATTAATCTTCCGGCTCATAATTCCTTGCTGTATGACACTGGTCCTTCGAATGCTCAAGTAGAATATAGCCTTATTGTCCATGACCCTTTCTCTGCAGCGTTTAGACAGAAATGCCACAACACCATTGAATCCATAGGCCTACTTGCTATTTTTGCCCTAATTGCTTCCTTAACAATATTTCAGTCCTCTACTGCCTCATGTAACAAAATTCTCATGGTATCAAATTCCGGCACCGTGTAATGCATTGCGCAAAATATAAATAACACTGCCTGTCAATCAAGCAACAATCTCATTTCTTTCGTAAGCCGGTAAGGACGGTAGCAAACCAAACGAGCTGTATATATGAGATATATCTTCTCATCGTTAAATCACGTGCTAATAAACGTGCCAAAATTACTGGCCCATATTACTGACGTTAGTATCACGCCAGATCACAGAGCAAGTAATAGTCATGGGTTGTGCAGCATCCTAGTACTAAAATTTTGTCACTGACCAGCACAAATTGAAGAAAAGAGACGCCGTATCGACGACGCTGTAGATGAAATCTATTTTTAACCAGTGGTATCGGCATGACCGGTTGACCAGCGACCGAGCGGAGACCCACCTTCGTACTCTTCATTGGGCACACAAGTGCGTCACCGCCTAGAATGTCAATATTCATGCATGTAGCATTATACTTTTGGTTCTTGAAAAATTTGGCCGCGTTACTTATTAGCCTATAATAACAAAATATAGGAGAAGCCGGGACGAAGCTTCGAGGACTAATGGAAGGGCGTAGTTGAGAGCTTTGACATACCAGTTTCTCTCCTCCTCAGAATTCCTTGTCTTCCCCCCCCCCCCTTGCTACATTAGTAGACTATGCAAGCCTGTAGAATGCGCTGGTAGTGCGTCTAGAGAGCCGGCTGATTATGACGTTCGCTTTCGGATAATGGGTAGGCTGCTTGAAATCCCCGATCATCATTTGCTTCCTTCCTTGTGCATTCTATGTCTTCATTTTTCTCTGTATTTTTCACTCTCTCCGTGCTGGTTTTCTCACCCATTAGAGTCATTGCATAACTTGTCAGACAACTGGACGCACGTCATGTGGAAAAAAAAGCAGCAGATCAATAAAGTGACGTAGGCAGTAGACAGCGCACGCTGGTTCGCAATGCAGAGTTTATATTCCAACAATTAGCAAACATCTTCCACTAGCTCTAGAACATACTTAGACAACTTAACATTGCATAGTATGTTTACAAAAGTACAATTTTGATGAGATGGCACGTGTTGTGTAATTTAAAGGCCTCAATGTCACTTTCGAATGCTTCCAGTGAGGGTTGAAAAAGTGGTCATAAGATTCGAACAGCTGAAGACAATTACATCATTCGTTTTGCCCAAAATTGCTAAGTAAAAGCAGAGCTTGAGAATGCGAAACTGCTGAAATATCAACTTCCTTTATTTACTCTTTGAAGGTGGTGACCTAAGCTCAAGCGCCATTCAAGTTTTCATTACTCAGCTGGTACGTTTCTAACAGGCATTCTTCTTTATTTATGGGTGCTATGCCACCATCATGATTTTTCTTCTAAACTTCTGGCGTGGTACCAAGGTGCATGTCCTTAGAATTTCCTATTAATGCACTAAAATGAATTCTGTCGCAAGTGTGTAAGGGGGCTGCAACGCACGGCACTCATCCAGCATAGGAATATTGGGCAGTACACAAATTTTTCTAATATTTGTGTACTTAATCCATTATTTTAGTTATATAGTTAATCCATTATTTATTGAAACAAACGGCTATGGAGAGTTTTTTATGCTCATACCACAAAGTGAGCGAACTTAAAAAGAGATGACACGCATAAAAACAGTAACCTCATATTTTACCCTCTTTTGAGCCTGAAATGCTCACTTCCCTAATTGCGATTCGTACTCTTTCAGCCAGAAAAAAAATTGTCCTTGACCAGCCATCAGTGAACTCCGGCTGGTACGTGAGATGCGTACTCGCGATCGGATTGGTAAAAAAAAATTGCTTGCGGAACTTAATATGTGTTTAACATCTATCGCCACATCCATCACCCTACAAGTGAAGATGAAAAGATGAAGGGTGTCATACTCAGCATAAAAGACGATGGCTTCCTAATGCTTCTGGCAATGAATTCTTGGCCAACCAAGTATATCATTGCCCTTTAACACGTCAGCGAATGACTGCGCGAACAACGGCTTTGAACGAACCAAGCTTCCGCGGACACCATCTCAGTTCCCGCTCGAACCGGTAGGCCTTCGGTTATTCATTCAATTCATCATCGCTCGAAATAAATGTGAAATTCATGCGAAAAAATTGTGTGCGCCAGCTGCCGCTTTTGCAAGCCACACACGCGTTTGAGTCACCCTTTTCCTTATGACATCCGTCAGGTCATTCATAAGCGACTGGCAGACTTTGCAATGCTTGCTGGTCAGCGATGTATGGTGGCACTTCCGCTTACGCACGTCAGGCCTTGACTTCCGTTAGCCGCTGCACAATACGCAAGTACAAGCACCTTCCCTGCTCGAGCTACATGCAATTAGGGCTGAAGAGTTTAGCCGTGTTCATGCTGTAGTTGCACGTGTTGTAAGTGCAGTATTGCGACCCAGCAGTATCGTCCGCTTGCGTAGCTATTGACCACGTATGTTCACATTTATTTTTTTGCTACGATATGACGCGCCAATTCCCATTCTGAAAGTTTATTGTGTCCTCACTCAAATTGTTGCAGCCTAGCAATGTTCACGTGTTTGGCCACGGCTGGGATGGTTGGGCTAAATGGGGTACACGACGTGCGTTCTCATTGAAGCATGTTGCGTATGCCCTCTAGTCTGGCAAAAGAACTGCACAGACACCCTATACTGCATTGCGTTCAAGACGCGCACGAAGACGCTGAATGTGGCGAGGCTGGAAGCCCCGCGAATGGATAGTGACCAGATAAAATTATTTGCCCATGGGTTGTACACAACGGTCGCACCAGTATTTTGTCGTAAAAGTCGTGGGCCTGGAAACGTTTACGACTCTTACACTATAAACTTTGCGCTAAAAACAACAACGTCTGAAGATGCTCTTTACATTCCTTGTGTTTACGCTTACAATCCTTACCGAGAATTCATAAGTAGCCCACGTAGTCAGGACATGGCTTTATGAAATCGCCATATCAGGCGTGCCGTGCTTGCTTCCTTTCACAATCAGTTCGCGTCACAAGTTACTAAAAAAACAGCGGCCACGTTGGCGAAAAAAGCGCGCTGCTCACACTAAAAAAAGTAACAGTTGTGGCAGTTAGGTCACGCTCGTCCTGGGCATGCTTGTGTATTTTGTTTTCGTGTCTCTCTCCTTGCATTTTAACAGAACTAATCCAGTGCCAAGTGGCGACATTTATTAGTTCGTAATTGTACTGTGTATGATTGTGTGTTTGTTTCGTGCCTCTCTCCTTGCTCTCGAGCAGCACCTTTCATGTGTCGATCTGCGACACTTGTTCGTTCGTGCTTTTTGTCTGTATGCTTGTGCGGTTTTTTTGTTATTGTTGTGCGGCCTTCCTGCTTGAGGAGTACGCTATGCAAGTTCTGGGCTGCTTAGCGTTCTTCATGTGACATTACAACTTGTTGCTATAACATCCATTCATTCGCCCAAGTGCCGAAAACAGTGCAGAATGAACACTCAACCACGTCCGTGAAGACACATTTCCCTTTCGAGTTATACCGATTCCTATAACAAAGGGATGAACTATCGTTAGCTACAGTAGGCGTTCGCGTACTACAATCACTTCTTCATATGTGTTATTATTCATTATATATTAAAACATGGCGTATTCTCTCCGTCATGAGTATCACAACGTACATGACTGTCTTGGCAAGCATACCGAAATCCCCTAATTTTTGTGACAGCAGAACTGTCAATGGTTTGCGGAAAAAGAAAATAATCCGTCTGATGCGCGCAAGAATCCTGGGTCTTTGCATGTCACAATAACGTGTCACGTACCACTACTCCGCAGCAATGAAATAATGAAAAGGAATCTATTAGAAAAGAAGAATCAAAGAAAAAATGAAGAAGCAAAGAAAAAATGAAGAATGGATTAGTACACTTGAACCTATGTTGCCAGCAACCGTGAGTTACCTTATCTGATGCATCGGCACACAACAACAACTCGCACTTTGCTAAAGGACCGCGGTAAGAAGTGGTTGCGCAGAAACTTTGGTTTACTTTTCATTTACTTTGTGTGGCAACTTGAAGGAGGCATGCCAGCATTTGTGCTGAATTTGCTCCGGCATGCAGCATTGCTTTGACGGCCCATAGTAGTAGCGTACTACCGGGTAGCCCCGACCATAGACACTGCGGTGCCGGCATGGCACTCCGCCAGGTGCTGCGGCGCCTGAGACTGCCGAGCACTTCTGATTTCTGTAAACCCAGGACAAAGGAACCAGCCACCATGTGGGCGACAAATGGGTGGGGATAGAAACGTCGATGTGATGATCCCCTTATTGCTTCGCGGCACTTTCCGCCTGTGCAGGAATGGGCCTCTTCCGAGAACCAGTAATGCAGTAAGACTCCTCACATTGGTTCGGCTTACGGCCCCACCCTGTGTTGTTCGCGCCCCTAACACTCGCCGCTGAGTCAAGGCGGAGTGCTTTGCATGTGACACCGTGGGATTACCGGTGATCTTTCGTCACTGTCCAGCTTGCTGCTGGTAGCTCTCAGAAGTGGGCGTGCTCGAGACACGCGAAAGCGTGGCCAACATAGCGGTAAACGGGCGCCTGGTCAGCTCCGATGAAAACTGGCGCACTGGCATGCCTTCGGCTATTTCCGCGCTAATCATTTCAAACGAGCTCGTAAGTGGAAGTGTGGCAGCTAGGGATAGTTGGTATGGCATGACGATAGTTATAGCGCGAGAACAAAACGGCGACACAGGAACAAGAAGGACACGAAAGACACTCGTGTCTTTCGAAAGGCGCTCGTATCTTTGGTGTCCTTCTTGTCTCTGTGTCGTCGTTTTGTTCTCCCGCTATAACTATCGTAAGTGGAGCCGCGTGCAGAGAGCAAGCGGTTCCACCTACAGCGCACATGGTACCGGTGAATAACTGTCCCATCGGCAAGAAGTTGTCGTGTTACCAGGGATGCTCTTCTTATGGCCGACAATCTCGAAGCACTTTGTTCAAGTTTAGATAGTAGTGCGCCCGCTTAGCTTGTCCTTGCCTCTAAAATTTTTTTATTTGCATTTTGTTCTAGTGCTATTTGTGGTGAGGGCCATGAGTTCTCACACATGCACGAAAATAGAATCCCTGGGGTAGGTTCTTGATATGAGAATGGCACTGTCCCATCACAAGAAAAACAAGTGATGATTCCCTGGCAGTCGCGTAGTGTTGGAGCATGGAATGACTAATAAGCGGCCCCGGTGTTACGTCAAGTGTTCTAAACCAAGCTTTAGGTATTAGGCAGCCTCAGCTCTGCCGAATCCCGCAAATGCGCACCATAGACTGTTCATTTTCTAAACGTTTTCTTTTTTTAACTTGTATGTCTATATTATACATGATATTCTACAGTCAGTAAATAGAAGTTTTTATCAACATTACTGAAACTTCTACAGCGTTATTTCCTTTTAAAGCGACAAGCGAGTCAATCGCTGCTGTTTGCGTAGTAGCAGCACGTTACTTCCTTCCATTTTGCTATACCACCTCGGGTGGTGCATCTTAGGCACTGAGTAGGGAGAGTTGGTTTCACCACATCAAAAGACCTTAAATTTTAGTGGCGCTGTCGACAGGACTGGCTAGCTGTGAACGGAGTTGGAAGTAGAAGTTGCGTGAGTCGTCACTGCGGACGAAAAAGGTACTGATGGAGCATTCATCACGAGTCGGCACCGTACCAACGGATACTGTACCAAGTATCTGTGGCAGCTGGACGCTGAAGAGAGGCTTGTATTCTAGAAAACAACGAAGAGCAACTGGTTCAATGTAGCCCTCAATGGGTCACCGCCAGTGACTCACGACCCCACCCCTCATCGAACATGGTCGAATCGTGGTCATCAGAGACGAGAGTTGGCAGCAAAACAGAGTGAATTGCTTCGGCGTCATTTTTATATTCCTGTGCTCGTGTCGGAGCCGAAAGAAATGTGGCTCAATAAGGCAGGATTTAGCCACTATTGCATTTCCCGCATTTAACAGGCAGGGTTAATGACGCACAGTTAATGCGTGATTTTCTCACATGGATGAAGGAGCTCAATGTCAAGTTGACAGAAGAGCGCTGCAGAACGCTCGAAGCAGAGGAAGAGTTGGCATCGCTTCCCATGGCAGCAATCTACTCGTTTATCAATTCTCTGCATTTAACGCCTATGGTCCTCCACGTAGCGTTCATGCATGATTGGCCAACATGAAAAAAGGAACTTTATCTCGAGTTGGCAGAACGACGATGCCGGGTGCTCAAAGCAGATCAAAGGTCGGCAAAAATATAGGGTGCCTGGCCGTTACGCCAGACTCGGAATGCCGACGAAGAGGTGCTGGGAGTAGAATCTTTACCTCATACGCCGCGATTAAGCAGTATCGAAGAGTTAGCTGATGGTGAACCGCTTATGGATGCCTATAGTAACATTGAGGGGCTTTGGGTAGAACATTCTGATACGTTTATCATGCTGTGAACGAAGTTTCAGGGTACCACCGAGTGGACACGCGACACAGATGTGCATGGTGCGGTAGTGGCGACATAGGTTGTAGAGTTAACCGACGTTTCCCACAGTGACCTTCAATCGGAGGAGAGTTTTCAGTGTGATACTGACTCTCACGGGCAGTCTCAGGATACTGAATTGGGAAACAATTTGTAGGCCGTCCACTATACAATAGCCCTTTTAAAGATGGGGTGACGACAGCAGCATCATCGCGGAGCTCCGAGGTAGTTCGATTAAGCACCGTGGCGCCGTAGCGAAACGCCGGTCAAGAAACTACGAACGTGTTCAGTCTTGATGCAGTGACTCAATTGTTTGAGTCGCTCTGCGTAGAGATCACGGTACCTGAAGCCGTAGCAGGTGATTCGTTTGACTCGGTGAAGGAGCGATTACTACGTGGAGAGGTATGGCACCAGGGCGGTGGTAGTTTTACTTTATATTTAACATCAAGATACAGCGTACAGCGATGTTGGGGATAGTGCACAAAAAGCCTCTAAACTGGGCTTGAAAGCGTCCACTGTCTATAGCATTTGACAGAGAGCAGCACGTAGCAAGTAACAATACAGTACAGCAGTGCAAACGAAAAAAATCTCAATGTACTAAAAAGAAATTAAATATTACATATTTACAGTGTTTCAAACGAGAAAATGTAGTCATCATACTCAAAGCGTTGAATAAAGTATATAACATAAATACAAAATTGAGGCTAAGCTTCATGAGCAAAATTCTGCCACTAAAAACGTTCTCCAAAAAATAAGAAATGGAACAACAACAGAAAAGACTTAAGGTACGAAAAGTGAAACTCGATATGACGCACACGCTACAAAACATATTTATTTAGGAGACGCGGTAACTATATACACAACCTTTGTACCCCATAAATAGTTCTGCAGCGCAAAACCTCCCACAATTCCCGTAATCTGGTGTTACGTGTATGTACGTTAACTGAGAAGTAGGCGAGGTTTCTAAGGAATTGGTATTTTTTTCTGATTATAGCGTTTAACGAGGATACGTTCACACAGGTTTGTAAGTGAAACGAAATGCAAGTGGCTCAAACGTGGTTCTGAATGACTACCGTGTGAAGCGGTCACAATGCCTCGAATGATATTTTTTGCACAGTGTGTAATTGTTTCATTTTATAGCATTTGTAGTACACCATCCTTGCTAGGAGTAACCTAAAACTGAGAGAAAAAAAGGGTTGTATAATGAGAAGCTTCACAGTCCTGGGAATTGAATAACGCGCTTTACACAATATACCAGCGACTCGAGCTGGTTTGGTTGCTGGCCTCTACGTGGGGACCCCATGACAATTGCTCTTCGAAAAGAACACCAAGACATTTAACTGTAGATGCTAAATGAGTATGTGAATGCTGAAACTTCAACACAACTTTGATATCAATTTTGCGATTCTTGGGTCTAAAAAGAACGGCTTTTGTTTTACTAGCGTTTATTACGAGGTAATGAGCAAAGTAAAGTCTGGTAATTTGTTCAGTACTTCCTTTCTCTTTAGAAATGCGTCGCTTGAGTTTTACTTATTTGTTATTGTATTAATATTTGAGTAAATCACAAACTAAAAAAAATTCAATGTTTACGAGTTCATTCATATATAAGCAAATCAAGAGTGGTCTCAGGATGCATCCTTGTGGGACTCCTGAGTTTAGAGGTTTTATGCCTGAAGAATGATTTTTTAGTATGACTTCTCCTGGCGACAAAGGTGGTAAGAGTGAAGGAATCCTAAGAATATGAAACAGAAACCATAGCGACTGATTTTTTTGTTGGAAATTACATGGTTAATGTGATCGCATAATTTTCAATAATCGAGGTAAATACTCAGAGCACATTACTCGCGTTCAAAGGCATCAAAGATTTTTCCTTTTGTGTTAAAACAGCATGTTCTGTCGAAAGTCCTTTCTGACAACCGAGCTGTGACGGTGTTATTATTTGGTACTTATTTAAAAAGAAGTCATGCGAACGTGAATTAACTTTTCAAGACCCTTTGAAAATACCGGTAAGATGAATAAAGTCCTGTATTGAGGAAGCACTCTATTCATGTCTTTATGTAGAACACTTACCTTAGTCACTTGAAGTGTCTTCGGAGAAACTCTATGAGCGAAAACAACGCTAAAAATGTGTTCCCGTGCTAGCGAAGCAATGTCAAAGAGGAGCTTGATGGAACGAATCTGAAGTCCATCAACGCCACTGCAGTTACTTTTTTTTATAGATCTAAATACATGAATAATTCCATCTGCTGATGCAGGAGCCAGAAATACGTCTTTGCCGGTTACTCAAAAATGTCGCCACTGTGAAAGTAAAGAATCTTTCGCTGTGGTGGCGGTTGATAGCAATGACATTCACATGGCATCTCCACGTCGGCGTAGCCGGTGTATTTCCAGAATAATCCGCACAGTGAAAGTCAAACATTTCGAGGAGACCAGGTGGTTTCCAATCCTGTAGAGCACAGGTTCACCAAACACAAAGAAGGCTCGCTGTGCATTGCCGTCATAGCACTGGTGTAGCATTCGACAAAGGTTCTAGGCTACATTCACTGCCTTACACCGTTGATGGCAGCGGTGGCGTTACTGTAGGTAGACAGTCAGTGCTATCTACGCTCCGAAAGATTGCTTCATGGGGTTGACGAGTGCGCATGCGAATCAAACCCGCGGCCACACTAATTCCATTGAACTTTGCATACGCACACTCGACCTTGGGTGACAATCGATGTATTTAACACCAAGGGTCATTTGCATGGCGGAAAGTGGGTGATGACATGAAATTTAGAGTGTCAGATTTCACACCATTCCACCGTTTCATCCTTACAGCGTTAGAGTCCAGCTTTGCTTAATACGCCTCGAGCGTGACGAGGGTGAAAAGGAGGCCGAAACAGACACCTTGTGAATGTGTTATGTGCAGTGCGTGCTGTGACTGAAATGACTCCAGTGGACACTTATGAAGGAACGAGTGTTAAGTGACTGGTGACTGACTTTCATGCCTACATTGGGAGCAGTCTGCAAGAACACTCGCGAATGGTGATGAAACTATTGTGCATCATACAACAGTGTGTGACAATGGCCAAGTGTGTTCTCGTGAAGGCGAGTTATTGTTTGCTTTTACGTGCTAATGTTTTTGCGTCTTTTATTATGTTGGGAGAGGCCACAGCGCTCGATTATAATACGAAACGTGTTGGAATGTGTGATGTTCCTGAGAGTGCTTGCGTCGTATTCAAGCGATTGCCTGCAGCATGATTTTTAGTATTTTCATTTCTGCAATAATATCAGATGTCACATGCATTGTAAACGCCTGGCCAGAAGGCGTGCTCAATTAGCCGCTTTGACAAGTTTATTCAGGTCTGCTAGAGATTGTTTTACAGCTGCATGATGTTTTGCTTAGTTTTGCTGTATTTAAAGAGCAGGGTAGCTCGCGAATTAGCTTTAACACGTCAGCTGGTGCTGCAGGCCAGTTTAGTTCATTTTGTTTTTTTCTCACTAAACAAGTGACATTTTACGCGCTCCCGTTTCATGATAGCATTTCCGCACGCTGCTGCAAGCTGGTCCCGGCGAAGGCGGTACAGGCTTGCTCCGCTGTAGTATCACGCAAGTGGTGGTAACAGACATGGATGGTAAATAAAGGAAGGTGCCTCCCGTGTTTCATGGAGCATATGTGTAGTAAATGTCATATTGCAGTCCTGTAGCTGGACATCAGGTGGGCACATTTTCAATGAAAGATGTAAGGAACAATGCACAGAAAATAAATACTACTCTTCACAAAAACTCACAATTTTCGCTAATCCCAATAACTGCTGCAACTGTGCACTGCAGTTTTTGAGATGTAGATTTGACACCTTATTCCTGCTGCAAAAACATGCAGCTCAGCGCTTGAGGAGGAGGGCATTTGTGCATTTAAATATACATTCAGGACATTTTTGGTAGTTGTAGAAACAGGAAGACAAAAAAGAAGACGACGAAGAATTAGAATAGAAAGAAGACATATCTTCATCATAATTTTCACGTTTATATTGATACAAAACAGCCGCTAAACACAACTGCATGAAAGAGGGGGACGAAGTGGGTTTTTCCGTTGGATGCTGGTCTGACGCCATCTTGCTCGTTGGGTTCTCTGCGCTGTAAATAGCTCATTGAACAAGTTACTCGTAACATTATTGGTGGAGGTGAACGACCCCTGTATCTCAATGGGGACGCGCAGCGGTCGCACCATCGGCAACCTTTCGACTGCTTCAACTGCTGGTACTTCCTCTACGCCACCCTCATCAGTCCAAGCCACCACTTACGTCACACTACCGCACCTCCGGGATCCCGGCACTTTCTCCGGTGATGGTACGATCAATCTCGACACTTGGCTGAAGCGGTACGAGTGCGTCAGTGCTACTCACCGATGGGATCCCACGCTCATGCTCGCCAACGTGCTTTTCTACCTGGACGGCACTCCCCGAACATGGTTTGAAAGCCACGAAGCCGACATAACGAGCTGGGATCTCTTCAAAGAAAAGATACGTGACCTGTTTGGCAATTCATCTGGTTGTCAGCTCGCTGCGAAGAAGACTCTTGCCACACGGGCCCAGTCTTCTACTGAATCGTACGTCTTGGCCCTTTGTTCCAAGGCCGACCAGTCCATGTCGGAAGACGAAAAGGTTAACCACGTCTTGAAAGGCATTGCTGACGATGCTTTCAACCTGCTGGTTTTTAACAACGTCTCGAGCATCGACACAATTCTTAAAGAATTCCAACGTCTCGAACCAGCTAAAGCCCGCCGCGTAGCCCAAAGCATCGTGTGCCTTCGGAACACAGCGGCTACTTCTTCGTGTGACGACGCCTTCCACCAGGCCCCTCGGTGTCACAACCTTACACGCATCATTCGTCGAGAGGTCGAGGTAGCACAACCGGTAGCCACGCCATTACCGACGCCTGCGCCTTCCCCGACCACGATCTCTTTAATACAAGCGGTTGTTCGTCAAGAGCTATCGAATGTCGGCCTACATCCTGTTCCTACCGTATACTCTGCTGAGCCTTCTTATCGTACCCCTTCTGCACCTCGCATACAACGCAATCCGTGCAAATGGCGTACTCTTGATGACAGGCCCATATGTTTTAACTGTCGACACGTTGCACGTTGGTCATATCACTCGTCACTGCCGCAGCCGCTGGGCTCCACCGTGCCATTATGCACCTCAGTATCACACCACTTCTGCTCGCCAAACGTCCCCACCACTTTCTCCATCAACGCCGACCACATTTTCCGCTCCTACAGCACCTATGAGCAGACCTCGCTACGACCGGTCACCGTCCCCTGCTCGTCGTCAGTCCCAGTCACCCCCACAACGCCGTGCTGCCTCCCCGACCGGAAAACTAGGCCGTGCAGCTTCTGGAGGTGGAGCTGCGTTGACGACCTTCGTAAGAAATTCTCGATTAACGTTAACAACGAACCGGAACCTTTTGGACGTTACTGTCGACGATGTTCGTGTCATTGCATTGATAGATACTGGCGCGCATGTGTCCATTATGAGTGCTAACCTTCGCCACCGACTTAGAAAAGTTGTCACGTCCGCCCTCACTCCATCACTTCATCACGTTCTTGGGGCGCCGACATCGAGCGAATGGTGTCATCGGACCTCACGTCTGAGCAAGCTGCAGCGCTTTGCCACGTTCTTGAGGGCTCTCGTAGCATTTTTGACTTTGCCAGCAACTCTTTAGGCCAAACGACCATTGTCACCCATCGCATAAATACTGGCCATGCAACCCCCATTCACCGACGCCCCTACCGTGTGTCGGCGTCGGGGCGTGCAATATTACAACATGAAGTCGGCAAAATGCTTGCGAAAAACATTATCCAGCCTTCATGCAGCCCCTGGGCTTCTCCAGTCGGCCTTGTTAAAAAGAAAGATGGAACATGGCGCTTTTGTGTCGATTACCGTCACCTTAACAAAATTACCAAAAAAGACGTTTATCCTCGCATCGACGACGCCCTCGACTGCCTGTACGGCGCCACTTATTTTTCAACTATTGACCTTCGATCAGGGTACTGGCAGATAGCCGTCGACGAGATGGACCGCGAGAAGACCGCATTCATCACTCCTGATGGTCTTTATCAGTTTAAGGTGATGCCCTTTGGACTCTGCAATGCACCAGCCACATTTGAAAGAATGATAGACTCCTTGCTCCAAGGGCTGAAATGGTCCACCTGCTCGTGTTACCTTGACGATGTTATTGTCTTTTCGCCCACAGTCGATTCGTATCTTGATCGTTTGTCAGCTATTCTGGACGTTTTTCGTCGAGCCGGACTTCAGCTTAACGCCTCCAAGTGCCGCTTCGCTCATCGTCAAATTTCCGTGCTCGGTCACCTTGTCGATGCTCAAGGCGTGCGTCCAGACCCGGAGAAAATTCGCGCAGTGACGAATTTTCCCGTTCCGAAGACCACAAAGGATGTCTGCAGTTTTGTGGGGTTGTGCTCATATTTCAGACGCTTTGTTAAAGACTTTGCGACCATTGCACGCCCACTCACAGACCTCTTGAAGAAAGACGCCTCGTTTACCTGGGGCCATGACCAAGCGTCATCGTTTTCGCAACTTATGACATTGCTTATAACGCCACCAATCTTGGCTCACTTTGATCCATTAGCCCCAACCGAGGTTCACACGGACGCCAGTGGACACGGCATAGGAGCTGTGCTATTGCAGCAACAACGCGGACACGACGGTGTTATAGCCTACGCAAGTCGACTGCTATGTACAGCCGAGCGCAACTATTCCATCACGGAGTGCAAGTGCCTCGCCCTTGTATGGGCAGTCGCCAAATTTCGCCCATACCTGTACGGGCGCTCATTCCGTGTTGTCACGGATCATCACGCGCTCTGCTGGCTAGCCTCCCTGAAGGACCCCACGGGACGTCTCGTTCGTTGGGTTCTACGCCTTCAAGAGTACACGTTCTCTGTAATGTACAAAACAGGGCGATTACATCAGGATGCGGATTGTTTATCCCACTACCCTGTTGACGAAGCAACCGATACTGACGCTATCACGGACGTTTTTTCCGTGTCGCAGCTGTTAAACATTGGCGAAGAGCAATGGCGAGATGCTTCTTTATGAGCCATCATTGACAAACTGGAGTCAACGCCTCGCGACCCGTCCCTACGAATGTTTTTGGTAAAAGACGGGATCCTATATCGCCGCAACCTTGATTCCTTCGGATCAGACTTACTTCCTGTCATCCCAGCGCACCTGCGTTCCACTGTCCTGCATCAACTTCATGACACTCCCATGACGGGCCATCTGGGCGTTTCTCGCACATATGATCGGGTACGACGTCGGTTTTTTTGGCCTGGACTTGCCCGCTCTGTTCGACGCTATGTCGCCGCTTGTGAGCCCTGTCGGCGTCGCAAAACGCCGTCTGCCCTCCCAGCCGGCTACCTTCAGCCGATCGACGTTCCCAACGAGCCTTTCTTTCGAGTTGGTCTCGACCTGTTGGGCCCTTTTCCACTCTCCACAGCCGGAAATAAATGAATTGATTTTGCCACGGACTACGCGACGCGGTACGCAATCACACGGCACTCCCGACCAGCTGCGCCACCGACGTTGCGGACTTTCTGCTGTACGACATAATATTAGTGCACGGTGCTCCCCGTCAACTTCTCACCGACCGTGGCCGCACGTTCTTATCAGCTGTCGTTCATGAAATCCTGAGGTCTTGCCATACCAAGCACAAATTTACTACTTCGTACCATCCCCAGTCAAATGGCCTCACGGAGCGCCTTAACAGGACCCTAACCGATATGCTTGCCAAATACGTTGCGCCAGACCACCATGATTGGGACATTCATTTGCCGTATGTGACGTTCGCCTACAACCCATCTCGTCACAACACTGTCGGATATTCGCCCTTCTATCTACTATATGGCCGGGACCCAACTCTACCTTTAGACACGTTACTACCTGCGGCCACTGAATATGCTGGTGAAGCCATTGCCCGCGCCGACCACGCGCGCCAAGTCGCCCGTAACCGTCTACAGGCTTCACAGGCGCGCCAACAACAGCTCTACAATTCTCAGCATAGGGACGTGCACTTTTTTCCTGTTCTCTCGTGCTCCTCTGGTCACCTACTCGGCGTGTGGGACTGTCGGAAAAACTGTTTTCGCCCTACACTGGACCATTCCGTATCGTTCGCCAAGTGACAGACGTCACGTACGAGATTGTTCCAACCGATCCAACAAAGTCATCGTCAGCTCCGAGCGACACCGTTCACGTGGCTCGGCTAAAGCCCTATTACCCCCCTTCGACATCGTCTGCGTAAATTTAGCACCGGGACGGTGCTTTTACCGCCGGGGGTTGTGATACAAAACAGCCGCTAAACACAACTGCATCAAAGAGGAGGACGAAGTGGGTTTTTTCCGTCGGATGCTGGTCTGACGCCATCTTGCTCGTCGGGTTCTCTGCGCTGTAAATAGCTCATTAAACAAGTTACTCGTAACAATACCATCAAAAATAAATGGTGTTAACTGTCGCGGCTGCTCGGTCTGTTTGTTCACAACACGGTGCCGTGACGAGCCGTCCCTCGTCCACAAAACAAGGACGCCAGAGCCCCAGTTTAAGAAATCGATGCAGCAGACGTCACACCTGGAGCGTCATACGTGGAGCCGAGAGCTACCGACAAGAAAGAGGTCATGGTTACATCGTGAATGTAAACCTGCAACTTGTTTACCATGAATCGAAACATCGTTTCTCAGAAGAGGAAAACATTGGGGACGCAGATAAATAATCTCGTCGCAGAGGCGGAAAGAAAGATGAATGAATGAGAAGACGTAGACTATCTAAGCATAACCATTAGCCGAATCAACGGCATCATGGCGAGTTTGAAAATGGCCAACGCGCAGATGGAGTCATCTATAACTGAGGAAGCAGCAGCAAATGAATTTGCGAGAGTAGTATATTACGATATTCTTACAAGAAAACGTACATTTGCAGATATTTACAATATTTGACGCGACAACAATGGCTGGCGCACTGGTGGGCTGGGACCAGTCTCTATCCACCTCGTACTCATTTCTTCCAGGAAGAGACCCTCTACCGCTTTATGCCCCAATCCCCCTATTGCCTTGAGGCACGTTAAAGCACTGACCCGGCGCTTGTCCCGAAAGCGGAGTGTTGGGCGACACATTAGGCTTCATTCTTACGACGTGCACAACCGTAGATTGTGGTGGCATTCAGTGCGTTTCATCGACCACTCACGGTATCTCTTAGGTGAGGTTACTGACCTTGCGTAGAACTTTGTATGGTTCGCCAGAGCGAAATAAAAGCTTTTCTGAGAGGCCGCTGTGACGACATGCGGTCCACAAGAGTACTAGCAAACCGGGTTCATACGGAACTTCACGGTGGTGACGATCCTGCCGATCTTTCTGAAAGGCTTTAGAAAGTATGGGTCGTTCTCGGGCAATCTGTCGTGATGTGTCAGCTCGTTCTATGGCACCGAGAACGTATGTGACAGGAGAGCTTGAACAAGCGAGAAGGAGTGTATCAAGAGGCAGAGAGGGTTCACGTCCATAAAGTAGGTAAAACTGAGAATAGCCTGCGGTGTCATGTATGGAGGAGTTTTAAGACAAGGTGGCGTAAGTTACAATCTAAGTCATATCTTGGCTAGACGACACGGCCGCAAACAGGAAATCAAGTCAAATTATTGCCGCTTCTAGGCGGCTCCGTAGCCGTGTTGCAGAGAAACCGGCACGATTTGAAGTAGCCTTCAGAATAGCCAGTAGCCAGGACAAAGATTAGCCGGGATTTTAGGTCAAATTATTCCTGGCAAGATGCGGCCTGCGGTTAGGCGTGACTTTCCGTAGGAGGCCGGGCCTTGATGCGGTGGCGCAAAGAAGTATCATTTTACGCCTTTCAGAGTGGTTTCTCGCCGAGAATGCAGCGGACATTACGACTACAGGTAATTATAAAACAATTAGTATCACAATTACCTGTATATGCGAGATTAACATGCGTCGGCACGTTCTATGGCATCGCGAACGTATGTGACAGGGGAGTTTGAACCAGCGGGAAGGAGTGTATCAAGAGGCAGAGAGGGTTCACGTCCATAAAGTAGGTAAAACAGAGAATAGCCTGCGGTGTCATGTCCGGAGGAGTTGTAAGCCAAGGTGGCGTAAGTTACAATGTAAGTCAAATCCTGGCTAGACTACGCGCCCGAAGGCAGGACATCAAGTCAAATTATCGCCGCTTTCAGAAAGGCGACTCAGTAGCCGTGTTGCAGAGAAACCGGCCCGATTTGAAGTGGCCTTCAGAATAGCCGGGACAAATATTAGCCGGGATTTTGGGTCAAATTATTCCTGGCAAGGTGCGGCCTGCGGTTAGGCGTGAGTTTCCATAGGCGGCCGGGCCTTGATACGGTGGCGGAAAGAAGTATCATTTCACGCTTTGCAGAGCGGCTTCTCGCTGAGAATGCGGCGGACATTACGACTACAGGTAATTAGAAAACCAATACTATCACAATTACCTGTATTTCTGAGATTAACATGCGAAGCACAGCCCTGGAGTCCAACTCGGGACCGCGCGCACGTGAAGCAGATGTGTTATCCATTCCACCACAGCGCCACCGCATGACGATGAGTCTTTTTGCGGGGGTATATATCTTCCAAGTAAGTTTTTGCAAACTGTCTTCGGAACCTTGAACTGTTTTTAAGCCATGTGCATCCATTTGATCAGCGAATAGTTTGCAAGGCTTCATAAATTCGAGACAACCACGGTGAGCGCTTTCACCTCCGACTTCGGTTCATGGTGTGCCGTTCCACAAGAACGTATAACGTGTGTTTGTACATCGTTTTAGTGCTTCCCCGTGAACTGCGGGTGTTACGCTCACTGAAATTCACGGACGAGGCTGTATTCAGCTGTCGAAACGTAGATATGTTTCTCGCACGTGCGTGTGCTGTGCGAATAATGACTGATTTGCGTCAGGATGTACACGAGTGTCAGTGACAGCAGCCTATTCTCAGCTGTTTGAAAACAATGCACTTTTGCACGTAAACGCTCCATGGGTATATTAGCGTGCCTACTCTAACATTTGCATTTTGTACGCGCAAACTGCCGCGACCTGCATGCTGGGACAGCAGCACCTTTTTAGCATTTCAACGATTACTTATTTCTGCAATTAGAATTTATGCGCATTATTTCGCTATATAGAGTGCTTTTTACTCATTTTCAGTCTTTAACTGATCTCATTTATGGGGAGTGACTACTCTTTCTTTCATTCAGCATCCCATCGCTGTTCAAATAAATGCCGAAACGCGCGCCAATGTCAAGTATGACGTACACTAATTAGCAACGGACAGGTTGATCTCCCTCGAAATAAATAATGTCTGTGCACATCTCTTTCGCGAACGTCGGCGTGCAGCTGGGGTCAAGAAATCGTGCAGAACAAACTTTGCAATATTTATTCTTACTGCTAGCAGTTGCTTTTCAGAAAATGAGCATTTTTGTACATGGTACATTATCGCTACAACTGTACACTGGTTGTTTTGGTCGTGGTTCACTGTAAAAAATTCATGCTGGAATATGAGAGCTGCACTTAATATTCAAAAGAGTGAGCAAATGTCGGTGACATACGCTCTCCTGCTGACTTCGATAGATGGATTGGTATGTGGGGTTTAACGTCCAAAAACCACCTTATTAGAGACGTCGTAGTGGAGTGCTCTGGAAATTTCGACCACCTGCGATTCTACGTGCACCCAAATCTGAGCACACGGGTCTACAACAATTCCGCCTTCAACGGAAATACAGCCGCCGCAACCGCGATTCAAACCCGCGACCTGTGGGTCAGCAGCCGAGTACCTTAGCCTCTAGAACACCGCGGCGGGGCTCTCCTGCTGACTTTTGAACCTGACTTCTGTACTTGAATTTCACCATCAAATTACACAACCACTAATCAAAGATCAACCAATACATTTTCAATTTTGATCTTTTTATGTCTCGCTGCCTTTGGTTAGTTTCTTTTTTTGCTATGCTTTCCTAAAATAGTCAGATCAACTTGTTTGGTAGAACATGAACATCCGCATGCATAGCCCAGTGTGTCAGAAAGCTGTCACGCATGCACTAGTACTATTTTATTTAGTGCATGACACAGTGTCATACCTTGACAACTGATTAACGAAAGTCATTTGTACTCTTTTATTGAAGTCAAAAGAGCAACAATGGGACTGCACATCCCAGTGTTTGCCCAAATGCAGAGAGATGTATGATACCTTGAATAAAGTGTGCCATATAGCACCCGAAAAGGTTTCCGTCTCAGACCATCTATTAGAAAAACGACCATCACAAGACAGCGAGACGAAACGGTGGCGCACAAATGCCATGGCATGCAGGCGACGGTAAACGTCACGCTGGCGCCAGGGTGCCCAGCTGGCGATGGCAGAGGGGGGGGGAGGGGCGTTTCTTTCTCTTTTTTTTCGTGCTCACTCTTGTGGCTGAACGGTTCTGTGTAAGTTGATGCCGGATCTTGGCGCCAGGGTGGCGCGACAGAGACGGCGGCTCTCCCCTCTTTTTTCTCTTTTTTGCTTCTTGCGCCTGCTCTTACCGTCTGTATGCATGACTTCAATGCCGCGCGGTTGAGTACGGGTATTTTTTATTGCTGGGCTCCCTATAGACATGATTTTCGTCAGTACCCAGAAGCGCACCACCTATGTGCCGTTTGTTATCCGGCACCTGACTTAGAGTGTAATGTTGCGTCCCTGTCGTGGTGGTCTATCCCTGTCATGGTTGCATCCCTGTCGTGGTAGTATATCGACAACGTGTCGGTGAGAGTGCGATTCAGGCGCACTGTAAGTCCATTAGCTTGTGGATGGTATGCCGTTGTGAACTTGTGGTTCGTGGAACAGGAACGTACGATATCGTGGACGACGCGAGATAAAAAGTATCGGCCTTGGTGAGTAATGAGCTGTCGAAAGAGCACTGTGATGCGAAATGATGTCGTGCAGTAGAAAGTTGGCGACAGTGGTAGCGCAGCTGGTTTGGAGAGCACGGGTGATCGCATAACGTGTCGCGTAGCCGATCGCCACGGCAACTCGTTTCTTTCAGGATGCAGAAGTGGGAAATGGCCCAAGAAGTTCGAGCCCTACGCGGTAGAATGGTTCAACAGGGATCTCAATAGGGTGAAGGAAGCCAGCTGGAAGCGACATTGATCGTTTTGGACATTGACAAAGGTCGCAGCTTGCGACATACTTTTGCACAGAGTGGTATAGGCGTGGCCAGACAAAAACAGCGCCGGGCGTGGCCACAAGTACGGGTGACTCCCAGGTGACCTGCGGCAGGTTCATCGTGAAGCTGTCGGAGTACATCTACACGCAAATGGGAAGGCACGACGAGATGGCGGTCAGGACCATTAGGGCACGTTGTGGCGGTAAAGAGCCCCTTTATCAAGTAAATACAAGTTCAGAGAAGTGGGTGGAGTTGCGGAACTCAGGCTTTCCTTGATGGGAAGTAAATCTGGGTCATGGCATTGCTCAAAAGTGATATCAAGAAAGTCTGATATTGATACGACGCAAGCCTAAGTAGCTTTCTCTGTGGCGTCTGGCGGATCCGCTGGACACCGTGACAGGCAGTCGGCGTCCTGATAGAGGTGACCAGATTTATACACGACCGAGAAGGTGTATTCTTTGAGGCGGAGAGACCAACGACTGAGACGTCCCATGGGATCTTTGAGCGACGAAAGCCACCAGAGCGCATGATGATCAGTTATAACAGTAAAACTGCAGCCGAACAGGTAAGGGCGAAATTTACCGACAGCCCAAACAAAAGCAAGACACTCTCTTTCGTTGATGGAATAGTTCTTTTCGGCAGGAGACAGAAGGCGCCTGGCGTAGGCGATGACGCAACCACGTCCATGCTGACGCTGAGCTAAAACAGCACCAATTCCATGGTTACTCGCGTCAGTAGGAACTTCTGTCGGTGCGGTTTGACCCAAGTGGACTGATCCAAGTGATCCAAGTGGATTGGCGTAGTCGTGAGGGCTGCAATAAGTGCCGAAAATGAAGAACTTTAAGGCGAATTCCCAGTAAATGAGACGTCTTTTTCAAGAAGCTTGGTGAGAGGCCGCGCAATATCGACAAAATTACGGATGAAGCGGTGAAAACAGGAGCACAAATCAAAGAAGCTCTGGACACCCTTAGCAAAAGAGGGTACGAGAAATTGAGTCACTGCGCGAATTTTGTCCGGATCGGGCTGTACCCCAGATGCATTAACGAGGTGACCAAGTACAGTTATTTCGTGACGGCCGAAACGGCATTTGGAGGAGTTTAGCTGGTGACCAGCGTTGCGGAATAGTTGGAGAATGCTGGACAGTCACTCAAAATGGTTCACAAACGTCGGTTAAAAAACAATTATATCATTTAGGTAGCACAAGCAAGTAATCCATTTGAAGCCACGCAGAAGGGAATCTATGAAGCGCTCAAAGGTGGCTGGCGCATTGCAATGCCCAAATGGCATTACTTTAAATTGATATAACCCATCAGGGTTACAAATTCAGTTTTTTCTTAGTTTTGGGAAGAACGGAGGTTTCCCAATGACCATATTAAAGGTCGATAGCCGAGAAAAACTTTCCGCCATTGGGGCACTCAAGGCCGTCCTCTATTCTTGGTAAGGGGTAAACGTCCTTCTTAGTGACTTTGTTGAGATGTCAATAGTCGACGCAAAACCACCATGTATTGCCCTTCTACTTGAAAAGCATGACTGGGGATTCCCACGGACTAGATGAGTGTTCGGCGACGCCTTTGGCGAGCATTTTTGCGACCTTTTTCTGGATGACAGAGCGTTCGGCAGCGGAGACACGGTAAGGGCGGCGATGTATTGGGTTGGCATCACCAGTATTGATGATATGGGTCACAACTGATGTCTGGCCTAAAAGTCCGTTGTCAAGATTGAATATGTCTGCATAGAATGTCAAGAGATAGTGAAGGTCTTGTGCTTCGGTGGGCGAAAAGTCTGGCACAATCATTTTGGCAATGTCAGTACTTGAAAGGTTGGGTACAGTGAGCAAGTTGACGTGCGGAGAAGGTTGCTGAGCCGACAGTTCAGAAATATCACACTCTTGCAACGACGACATGACGCCTAGTTTTATACTAGCAGGCAGCACGTGCGTGGGGAAACCGCAGTTCAAAAGAGACAAATTGGTATGGTTGTGGCGTACTCTCACCACGGTGTGCGGGACAGCAATGGAATGCTTTTGCACCACGTCTGTAATGGGCGAAACGACATATCACCCTCTCCGACAGGTGAATCACACACGAGCTGCACGTAAGTTGCGACTTGCAGCGGAAGATGCAGGAACTCGGTGGCACAAAGGCGACTTTGAGTGTCACAACAAGAGCGGCGTCAAAAGGCAGTTCCAGCCGAAGAAGGCCTGTCGAACAGTCGATAAGGGCGGAGTATGCAGAGAGAAAGTCGAGACCAAGAATCACGTCCTGGGGGCACTACTCAAGCACACTGAATAATACGACGGTCCAACAGCCAGCAATTCCACACACGAGAGGTGTACATGTTAAGAACAGTAGATGTGCTTTCATCGGCAAGCATTACTGCACATTTAAGAGGAGGCGTGATCACTTTTCACAGTTTAATACAGAGAGCAGCGCTCATGACTGAAATTTGCGCGCCAGTGTTTATGAGGGCTGTAACGGTTACGTCATCCACCAAAAGGTCCAAAATATTGCGGCGTGTAGTAATCGTCAATAGACAATTTGCAGACCGAGTCGTTAATGCAGCGTCACCTCCGGGAGCTGCACGGTCCAGTTTCCCGATGTTGAGGCCTCAGGTCGTGCAGGGGACCTGGATCGAGGTATCATCGGCGAGAGAGATCGGCGGCATTGGGGTGATGGTGACCGGCTGAACCTTCGGCTGTGAACGTTAGTAGCAGCAGGCTGGAAATCTTACAGGTTACAAAACCGACGAGAGTTGCCTTCAAAGCGATGCCATGTCCTAGTGTTCCAGGATGGATTGGACGTCCAACGATTGTGACAGTAGCACGCAATGTGTCCGGTACGAGAGCAGTGAATGCACATCGGTCGATCACCCGACGCCCTCCATTCAGCAGGGTTCCGGTAGCAGGAAGGGTAGCGTGAAGGGTACACCAGGATCTGGTTAACCGAAGCCGAACTCTCAGTAGTGCGAAGAGCGCAGAGAGGTGCGATGTCGAGATTCGCTATTTCTTGACGAATGACGGCTTGAATGAGGGAGATGGTGGATTCGTTATCTTGAGGGCTGTCGGAAACGATGGCGGCAGGAGCCATTGCTTCGAGTTCGTGGCGAATAATTCGGGTGACATTTTCAGATGGTGTAGCTTGCATGAACTTGGGGCAATCTTCGCAGGTCGAAGTAGCTGCAGCATTAGGCAGATGCGCAAACTGGCGGGTTATGCGACGGTTCTTGGCGTGCACGAAGCATTGACATTTTGTTACCACCACGTCGACGGTGGCGCAATCTTTATCGATCAGCAGATTAAAGGCGTCGTCGGCGATTCCCTTTAATATGTGGGTGATTTTGTCAGTTTCGCTCATGTTCTCGTCCACCTTTCGACAGAGGCACAATACGTCATGTATATAAGGTACATATGATTCCGTCGATGTCATTCGGGGTCTTTCCTTGCGGCCTACTGTCGCCCAAATGGCCACCTGAACAACTCGACAAGCTTCAGATTGCAAATGTCCGAGCTGGTCAACTCCGACTCATGCGTCTCATACCAGGTGAGTACCGAATCCCGCAAGTAAAATACAATGTTGGCCAGCATCAACGTGGGGTGCCACCTAAAGTATTCGCTCACGCGCTCGTACAATGCGACTGAATCTTCAACATTCAATTTGTCCTTTCCTGTGCTCGATAAGGTTCTGGGGTCTCGTGGAGGCAGAAAAATCAGAGGAGGCAGCTGCTGCTGCTGCTGCTGTGGCTGCTGTTGCTCTTGTGGTATGGCCTGCTGAGCCATTGCAGAAAAATGAAGGTGGCGACCACTCCGAAGTTCTGTGTTGGTTTGCAAGGAGAGCCAAGTAGCTGTACCCAGCACCTACACAAATTCTCCTACAAGGAAACGTATATCAGCGGATATTGACAACGTTTACATTCGACGACAATGGCTGGCACACTGGCGGGCTGGTATCAGCCGCTATCCACCTCATAGTCTTTTATTCGAAGCAGAGACCTTCTACCGCTTTATGCCCCAATCCTACAACTGCCCTGTGGCAATATGAAGAATATTAAGGCCACTTCAAGAATAGAGTCCTACATGAAAAAATTTTGAGTCACAGTGCTTGATGGACAACCATCCATAGAAATAACAACACCTGAACCGACAGTGTCAGAAAATCATGCTACTTATTGCTATGTAAAACTGCTTAAAATCGACATGCTCAGGTTTGACGGCAACATGCTGACATGGCACAGATTTTGGATGCAGTTTGAAAACGCAATACATCTTCGATAGAACTTACCAGTAAATCAAAAGTTCCCCTACCTGATTTCTGATCTTGACGGAAAGGCAGCAGCTTTTAGTGAAGGACTACAAAACTCCGATAAAAACTACCCGAGAGCTGTTAAGTTTCTGAAACAGGAGTTTTTCAATGCAGAACATTTTAAAGGAATTTATATGAACGCATTGATCAAGTTAGAACCAGTTTGGAATAGAAAAGATGTGTGAGGTTTACGCGAACTTTGCCGGACAGTGCAAGTGCACATGAACGCATTGAAATTGCGTGGAGTTACTGTGCGTTTGTACGCCACGATGCTTATGCTGATCTGAAAGCGTTACATACCACAAAAACTGTTCATTGAATACCAATTTTATGAGAATAGAAGGCAAAGTACGCAAGAGAGAGCAGGAACTTCAGAAAAAGAAAGCAACATTGGTAGTGAAGATACACTAAACGAATGAATAGCATTGCTGCAAGAAAAAGTGATCTGCAGAGAGTCACTAGAAAGTTTCGAAAACAGAGAAGATAAGGCCGTGAAAAAAATAACTAACAGATCCTGCTTAACAAGCAATACTTTCGCATTTCAGAGCTCTGTCCCAAAAAGATGTTGCTTCTGTAATTAAACCAATCACAACACTGAAGACTGTAGGAGGTCACTAAAATATGACTACAAAATGAAAATGCTTCTAACAGAAAACAAATGCTCTAGGTGCAGGAGGTCAAATCACAACGCAAGAGTTTGTAAAGCCATGGTAGTTTGTAAACGTTGCAGAGCAAGACACGCCACATTAATGTGCAGGACAGTTCGCAGTGAAGGCAGCAAGCATAATTACAAATTGAGGAACGAAACGGCAACATGGCTGTTAACAAATCGTGCAACCTGGTAGAATTGTCTGAACTGCAAGAAGAACGCCATTGTGTTTTGTTGCAGATGACCATAGCATGGACCTAAGACTAAGGTGAAGGAGAGTACGCAAAAATTTTATTCGACAGCGGAAGCCAAAGATCTATCATACAAACGAGCGTGTCACGATGAAATGGTTTTAAGGTACTCCGCAGAGAAAAACTGACAGTTGGTTAATTTTGAGAAAAGGAAAGTGAAAGTGTTATTAACATTGTTGAAGTTGAGCTGGAGAAAAACCGAGATGAGGAAACGCTAGTGCTGAAGGCTATTTAAATATACATGATATCAAGGACGAGACTCCCGAGCCCAAACGACTTCTCAGAGTCTTATATGAAGAAAATGGGAAAAAAATCGCTGATGACAGCATTGAAAAACGTACAACGCAGGAAACAAGCTTACTCCTAGGATATGATTTATACTGGGAGGCAATAACTAGACTTACTGGGAGGCAATAACTAGACTTGTAAAAATAATAAATGAACACACAATTCTAGCTGAAAGCATTCTAGGTTGGAGTGTACATGGACCATGTAGTGTAGAATCATACGTCAGAGAAGCAAAATAAGTGATGGTACTTCACGGTAAAAAAAGGACAGACGAGCTAACGGATGCCATCCAAAGATTTAGGGAGCTCGAAAGCACTGGAATAATGGAAACGAAGAACAGGCCACACAGAGTCGACCACCTTTTCGCATCATTTGAAAAGACGGTCGCGAGGAATAGAGATAAATACAAAGTAAGACTACCATGGAATGAAACAGTGAACATGGAAGACAAGGAAGTAGCAATTAGAAGATTGATGCAAGTATCTAGAAAACTTCAGAAAGACACGGCGCTAAGACAAACATGCAACAGTGCTCTAGAAGAATACTTTACATCGACAGTAGCAGAGCTAGCGACGTCGGATGAATCTGAGCACGGTTCATGCTACATGCCATACAAGCAGTCATTAAAGATCGACTAACAACAAAAGTGAGGATAGTGTTTGACGCTTCGTCGTCAATCACACCAGAAATATCGTTGAATGAAAGCCTAGAAGCTGCAGAAAACTTGAATCTGGAAATATTGGCACTGGTAATGAAGTTTCACAAACACTCAGTTGCAGTGATGGCAGATGTGGAAAAAGGCATTTCTGCAGATAAGTATTCACGAAGAACATCGAGACGTCTTTCTTTTTTGTGGTAGAAAAATGAGCTCTGCAACTTAACCAAAGAAAACATCGTTGCATGCAGCATGACCAGGATGACGTTTGGTACAACGCCAAGCAGTTTCTTGCTGGCAGCAACAATACAGCATTACCTGAATCAAGAACAGGAAAATTTTCCCGAAATGGTGAATAAGCTTTGAAGCTCAATTTCCGTCGATGATGTCGGGACTGGAGCAATGCACGAGAGTGAAGCGAAAGGTTTATATCGGGACACAAAGACAATTTTTCGCAGAGCAGGAATGAGCCTAAGAAAATGCACATCGAAGAGTGAAGAGAAGAGGAAAAATTTGTTCCGTGAATCAGGATGCCATTTCCACAATAATTGAAACCAATGTTCTCGGATAATTGTCCTGGATAATGGATGACAATACTTTGTGCTATCTTGTGAAATGGGAAAATGGGGAACAGCAATAGTGAATGAAGGGCTGACCAAGCGAATAGTGCTTCATAAAAACGCCAAGATATTCGACACACTCTGATTTGTAACACCTGTCACAGTAAGAGTAAAACTAGCGATACAAAGGCTCTGGTAGTCTGGAATTTCTCGGGACAATCATTAAGCAGGGCAAGATGAGAAGATATTGCCACAAACCCAATGCATGGTTCGTGGCATATTTGCAGGCCGTTGTTGCATGTTTGTGGCATGTTTGCAGCCGGTTTGTTGCATGTTTGTTGCATGTTTGTGGCATGTTTGCAGCTGGTTTAGCAGGCGTTGTTGCAGCTCGCAGAATGCCTTTTCTTGGTCGTTTTCCGAGCTGAAAGGAGTGCTTTCTTTCGTCAGGCGCGTGAGTGGCTCTGCAATGCGTGCGACGTTTGCGACGAAGCGCCGGTATTATGCGCACAGTCCGAGAAACCTTCGCACACCCTTCTTATCTTTCAGCCTTGGGAAGTTCGCAATGGCTGATGTTTTTGCCGGGTCAGGTAGGACTCCCACGACGTGACCCAAGAGCTTGAGTTCCTCGTACGCAAAACGGCACTTCTCAGGCTTAAGCGTTAACCCCGACGTACGAATGGCCTCGAGTACAGATTGCAACCTTGTGAGGTGTTCGTCAAAAGTCCGGGCGAATACGACAACGTCGTCGAGTTATACGAGGCAAGTGTGCAACTTCAGGCCTGCTAGCACAGTGTCCATGACTCTCTGAAACGTTGCGAGCGCCGTGCACAGCCCAAACGGCATCACCTTGAACTCGTATAGACCGTCCGGGGTTATAAATGCAGTCTTCTCTCGGTCTCTCTCGTCCACTTCAATTTGCCAGTAGCCGGTCTTCAGATCTATGGATGAGAAGTACTTGGCGTGGCAGAGGTGGTCGAGGGCGTCGTCGATTCGTGGCAGGGGGTACACGTCCTTTTTGGTGATCTTGTTTAGTCTTCGGTAGTCAACGCAGAATCTTAAAGTGCCATCTTTTTTCTTCACGAGTACAACCGGCGCAGCCCACGGACTTTTTGATGGCTGTATTATGTCGTCGCTGAGCATGTCATCAACTTGGGTCCGGATGGCTTCGCGCTCGCGTGAAGAAACGCGGTACGGTGACTGTCAAGTAGGTCGGGCTCCATCTTCGGTTATTATCCGGTGCTTCGCCAAAGGTGTCTGACGTAACTTCGAGTTCGAGGAAAAACAGTCGCTGTAGCGACGGAGCAACTCCAGTAATCTGTCCCGATTTTCTTGCGACAGCGCCGGGTTCACGTCGAAAGGATGTGGCAGCCTGGAAGCATCTGCGGCGCGCACGTTCAAAGGTGGCGACCGCGATCACTTGACTTGCTTCTTGCGTTTCTTCGAGGAACGCGATTGCAGCGCCCTTGTTTAGATGCTGGTACTCCTCGGTGAAATTGGTGACCAAAACGTGGGATCTGCGTTGCTTAAACCGCACAATGCCTCTTGTGACAGACACACCGCGGTCTAGAAGCAACCTTTGGTCAGTCTCCACGATAGCGTCGACGTCAGGAGCAGCACCTTCACAATAGACGCCAATCATCAAGCTTGCGGGGGGTGGCAGGGTGACGTGATCGTCGGCGACCCTTACAGCAGCACGGTGTCCGAGGTTCGGCTGCGGCGTCGTGGAGTGACCGGAAGAAAACGTTAGCGACCTGGTCTGCAGATCAATTATTGCGCCATTGTCCGTCAAAAAGTCCATTCCGAGAATTACGTCGCGGGAGCAGTTAGGCAAAATGACGAACTCCGAAGGGTACGTAGTGCCGTCTATGGTGTTGCGCGATGTGCACATCCCACTTGGGGTCACGAGGTGGCCTCCTGCTGTGCGTATGTGCGGACCGTCGCATCTGGTCGTAACTTTCTTTAGCTTGGACGCGAATGACCCGCTCACGACCGAGTAGTCGGCTCCCGTGTCGATGAGGGCGACTACGTCAAGGCCGTCGATGGACAACTGGACGTCGGATGCCGCTTTCCTCGAATTTCGGGTGCGTCGGGGCCTCGTATCGCGGCTTGCACGTGTTGATGGTCGGGCACTATGCGTCGTCATCGTCGTCTTCTCAGCGGCAGGCTTCGTCATTTCGGGTATGCGTCGCGCAGCGTAGCTGTCGTCGTTTTCGGGGGTCTCGTCAGGGTGTCGTCGGGTCGTCGGGATGAGGGCATGTCGTGAGTCACGGTCTTGCGTCGTTGGAGGGTTTTCATTTTCTCGCCGTTGTGCAACTTCACCTCCAGAAGTTGCTGCTTTTAGTTTCCCCTTCGTGGGCTGGGGGACCTTCCACGGGCAAAGTCAGCATGGCTGCGACGGTTGGGGGATTGGTATGGGTAGGGCGACGGCGAATGGTTGAAACGGGATGGTCCACGGCTGGTGTTCGACAGGTATTCTTCGATCTCAAATGGGCGCTGGCCGGCTCGCGGGCGGGGTGCGTCAACGGAGAACCCACGCAAACCCAGCCTCTTGTACGGGCAGCGGCGGTAGACGTGGTCGGCCTCTCCGCAGTGGTAGAACAGCGGACGATTATCTGGCGTTCGCCACACCTCGGTCTTCCTGGGCGCCTGGTTTCGGGTTACAGGGGGTCGGGCGGGCGACATTGGGCGGCGGTACGGCGGGGCCTCTTGATAACGGGTTGGGACGGGTCGGGGTCAACGAGCAGCAGCGGAGTAGGTCATCGCTTGCGGTTCGCAAGATGCTTCCGATGGCGTGGAATTCCCCAGTGCTTGCTGAACCTCCTCGCGGACGACGTCAGTGAGGGAGGCGACTTGGGGCTGTGGCGTTGCTGGGAACAATTTCCTCAGTTCCTCGCGAACAACGGCGCGGATGGTCTCCCGCAAGTCTTCCGTCGCCAATCTAGGGGCGTTTACCGGGTTCACCGAAAGGGTGTTGAGTGGTCTATCGTATTGCCGCAAACGCATATCCAAGGTCCTCTCGATCATCGAAGCCTCAGTGACAAACTCAGCGACGGTCTTAGGGAGGTTGCGGATGAGTACAGCGAAAAGCTCTTGTTTAACTCCCCGCATCACAAAGCGCACCTTCTTCTCTTCTGCCATTTCGGGGTCAACTCTCCGGAACAGCATCTTCATCTTCTCAGCGAACAGTACAACACCTTCGTTAGGGTGTTGCATTCGCGTCTCCAGCAAAAGGGCGGCTAGTTCTTTCCGCACAACCGTAGCGAATGTTTTGAGGAATTCGCTCTTAAAGAAAGTCCAGTCGGCTAGGGAGCCTTCATGGTTCTCAAACCACGTTCGAGCTGCATCCTCCAAATAGAAGAAGACATGACGAAACGTTTCTTCGTCATCCCACCTGTTAAAGATGCGAATGCGCTCCAGCTTCTCCAGCCACTCTTCCGGGTCTTCACCAGGAGATCCTCGGAATGATGGGGGCTCATGAGGTTGTTGCAGAACGACGGGAGGGTTGGTAGCGCTGGTCATGGTGCCTGCGTTGATCATCGTGGTTTTTACGTCTTCTTTCCTTTTTTTATCCGGGAGCAGTCCAAACTCTGGCTGAAGGCCTTGCTGTCGGCGGCTGACACGAGTTGGGCATGCTTGTCGGCTTGGCAATGGCTTAGGGTTCATGTAACCCGCACCTCCACCAGACGTCACACAGCAAAGGACGACGCAGTTGTCTATGAGGAAAACAAGTTTATTGGAGCGAACCTATGCTCCCCTAACAACTGAAAAAATACACAGGCGGCGAAACAGCGGCCAGCAAAACGACGGGCACGCTAGTGAGCGTCGGCGATCGAATGACGCGGCATCGGCTATGCGGGAATTTATATCCCTCAGCGCGAGGGTTTCTCGAATAGTCAAATTGTATCGGGAACGCCGTGATAGCGTTTGTTAGAAACGCTGTTCGTTCGAACAGCGTTTCTAACAAACAACGCTTGAAGCGTTGTTTCTATCAAACAACGCCTGAAGCGTTGTTCGATAGCGTTTGTTCGAAACGCTGTGGTAGCGTTTGTTCGAAACGCTGTGAAAACGGCGATAGCACAGGCCGGCGCAGCCCGGCCGAAAAAACTAAACACAAATAAACAAACCCAATGCATGGTTCGTGGCTTTATGGAGGAAATGGATAGAGGAAATTGAATCAATTGAAATTATGAAAGTATCATGGGAGTACGTCTCAAATAAGAAACAATATTTGAAAACAGAATTCCACATCTTTTTTACGATGCAAGCCCTGTGGCGTATGAAAGTGCAGCCTACATGGTACTGTCCCACGAAAACGGTGTCAAAGAGACAGTGCTGTATTTCGCAAAAAGTAAAGTGTCTCCAATAAAGGCAATCAGCTTAGCCATATTAGAACTTTAGAAGCAACACTATCTGTGAGAATGTGGAGTTACATCAAAAGAATCCTGAAGCAAGAAATTGACCTGCTGAAGATTTGGACAGATACAATCATGTTAAACTGCATAAGAAATGAAAAAAGACGTGAAGATTGTTGAACATCGACTACAAAAAATTTAAAATTGTCAGCAGAGAGTCAATGGGCATACGTGAGCAGTAATGAAAATTCGGCGGATCTTCTAACCAGTGGGCTCACCATGGAACAACTCTAATCAGCAGATATTTGGTGGAAAGGACTCGAGTAGTCACGGAACAAAGGCTATACAAGTTACAAATAGCCAAGTGGTAATGAAGAAACCAGGGAAGTTGAAATAATTGTTGAATAGATGACGGAACAAGGCGCAGAATGAGGAATCGAAATTGTAAAGTTGTGCGCTGACTCAAAGATGTTGATGGTAACAGCTTGGATGTTTCGCTTCTGCAGCAATGTTCTACACGACGAAGTATGCTGTCCTTTAACAGGTTAAGAGATTGAGGCCAAGGAGAATCATATAATTTGGCAAAAATAAAATGTGGTACTTACTTAAGAACTGAAGAAAGTCGGAGCACATGAACAATAAAAGGATGTTAGGTATTTACAGACAAACAAGGCATACTGAGACTAAAAGGACAACTGCGAGAGACAAGTATGACATTCAGCATAAAGCATCTGATAACATTACCTGAAAAAAGTTATTATACAAAGATACCGAGTAGATATGTGCATGAAGAAACATTTCACGGCAAAATGCAAGACACAGTAGCCTGTTTAACAACCAAGTTTTGGATACTCAGAGGGCGACAGGAAGTAAAATATGTTATTAGAACAAGCATTATATGCAGAAGGTAAAATTCCAGAGCACGACGACAATAAATACCTCCTCTGCTTTTCGACCAAGTAACAAGGACTGCACCTTTTGAAATAGTTGGAATAGACTTCGCAGGCCCCGTGTAAGCAGCTAAAAAAAAGGGAGAGACAATGAAGGTTTACATATTGATCTTTACATGCGCAGTTCCGAGGGCCGTGTATTTTTAAAAAGCTAAAAACACTTCCGCCTAAACTTTTCTGCAAGCTTTTCGACGCTTTATTGCAAGAAGAGGAATGTTCGAAGTCATCTACAACGTCAAAGTAAAGGAAAGCTAACAAAGACTTGCACATGACCACGATGTGACAACGTGAGACAACAATGAGTTTTATTGTAAATGATTGTATCAAGCGGAAATTTATTCCCGAAAACGCACCATTGTAGGGTAGATTTTATAAACGACTAATACGCAGCTTCAAGACATGTATGCGAAAAGTGGTTGGTCAATGTTTACTGCATATTGATGCGATACATACCTTAGTCTGTGAAGTTGAAGGAATCATAAACAACCGATCTCTTACGTATAACTATGAGGAACCAGACAACCCACTCCTTTGACCCCTTATGATCTGAATAGCGGAAAGTTGAAAACTGGAGCAGACAATAATGAAAGATGGGACCACAACCTTCAACAGGTGTGGAGACTTTGCGAAGAAGTATGGTGGCAACAATGGAACACTGAGTATATGAAAGAAGTGAGGAGTGCAATAATAAAACCTGCTATGAGAAGTGGCAATAAGAAACTTAAAAAGAGCGGCATTGTTTCACTAAAAAAAGAAATCCAAAGGCTTTTTTGAAATTATGCTTGGTAAAGGAAGTTTTCCCAGGGTGACAGCAACTCTCAAGTACGTGCGTTTTGAAGACTCCTGACGATAAGCTTCTGCGAAGACCCACAAGGTTGTTGCTTTATCTAGTGGAAGGCTGCTAATAAGTGTGGGATTTGAGGCCCCGGGAAGATGTAGAAACAGCAAGATGAAAAAGAAGACGACGAAGATTTGGAAGAGAAAGAAGACATATCATCATCATATTGTTCATGTTAAATAATCTAAATAAGCAGTTCTAACCGTCAAGGCTCCTCGGTCTGTTCGTTCACAACACCAGTACAACAAAGGCTACGAAGCCCAAGCACGCCCTCTTTTACCACCTTTCTGCATGTAATCCATGAACAATAATATTTGTATACTGCGTAGCATAATGAAGAATATAAATTGAAGAGGTGTAGATAATGTGTTGAAGATTATTTGTTGATTATTATTCGAAACAGTCACCAGTGTAGGTTTTTCCTTTTCTGGTTTACTGAGGCCGTTTCACATTTTCCCTTCCCCAGTAAAATACGATGGCATCGCTCGTTTGCAGCAAGTTCACATTGAAGCTTGTGAGCGAGCTGCGTGTTCATTTGGCGATCTGTATTCATCGAGCAGGGAGAAATGAAGACAGTGGTGTGTTTCGAAATATTTTGTTTTCCTCATATGCATTTGCTGAGGTTTTGTGTGTGAGTGATATCATCAGCGAAAGTGGGACTCTAATCACTATAGCCCCCTTGAAAGTGACACTGCTGACCTGTCAGTCTTCAGCAACACTAGTGCTGCTTCAAAGAAAAGGTTTGATTGGAAACTGTACATAAAACCAACAATCTTTTCTTAAATTGCGTTGCATACGTGGTCCGTGTTTAGGTTGCCTAATATAGCAGATACGATAACGCTGAAGATCGCGTACTGTAACGCCGCTCCCGTCGGCGTCTACGGAGGGAGTTATTCCTTGTGCTTAGCCTGAGTAACAGGCGCGTTCATGTATATTGCCCTGTTGACTGTGCGAAAACGGCGTTCTTTATTGAGTAAATATTGCGTTTCAACACCTAGAATTACAAATGCGAGATGCCCGCTCATGACTGATCAGTGTAAAGAATTCTGTTCCCCATTAGGGAGCCTTCATGTGCGCGCGTCTCCGTGTTTTAGGGTGGTGGCAACTCCGATCATGGTTGCTTACAACTGGCTAAAACGGCCTCCATACTTGACGGGTCGCCATGTTGGTTTTGAGTGGTCGCTCATCGCTTTGGCGGAGTGAAGTTATTTAGGGAGGCTATATTTGCGAGGGGGAGAACCTCGATGTCACTGAGAATGGGCTTCAATGTCTCCGCGTCATTCATGAAGCATATTCACCTTAGCACTGCAAATACCTCAAAGGCCTCTTAGTGCAAGGCTCAAAACCGTGCTGTCTATATGATGGAACTCGTAACGACAGGCAAGGCAGAACAAACAACCGGGTAGCTCGCGATGTTTTCTGTAAACCAAATAGCTCAGCTAGCCTGTTTCTCATACCCTAAACATTGCGTTTCTCCGTAATATAATTTTCTACAGCAAGTGTAGTTCCTGCGAACGAATCTGTACAATGACAAACTGTAAGCATTGCCCAAAAAAGTAGGGCATTCAATCACATCACACCGCCCTCCCTTTATGCCCAGAAGCTTGTATATTAGGCTAGAAGAAAAGCAAAGGGGAGCAACGAGGGACAAATCAAATTTTTCCAGGTCAGATTTTATTGCAAACAGAATCCAAACGGCATCTGGCCTTGTGTCTTCAAACCATCCTGCCTCCTTTGTTGGAAGCTTGGGTCCTCGCAGTAGGCCTAGAGTAAAGCAATAAGACAAAAAATCATACACGGCTCCGACCACATACACGGAGTCCATACACATTTTCTCTACAAGCACTAAATAAAAACGGAGTTTACGATATCAAATTATCTGTGTGTCTGGTTATGAAACAACAGGACGACACAAATAACGATGCACCACATGGGGCATATTTAAGTTATGGGCTGACAACCGACATGCCTAGTGCACATGTACTGCTTCGTTCAGGACCGACAGATAGACAGAAGAATGGACGGACACGAACAGTAAATCTGTCGCGTTCTATGTTATTAAAGAGAAGTCCTGCTTTCAATTATTGAGCGAGTTTTAGTGTGATTTCGCGTCTCATTAAAGCGAAGAACGAATACCCTATGGCAAGCCACACAAAAAGTTAGTTGCGTTGCAACTGCGCAAGACAAGCACCTACAGGGAACGCGTTCATCAGCTCGTCTGTCTACCTCTCCAAATGCCCTTCCTCAGCAACCGAGGTAAAATTGCAGGAATGCGAACATCTGCCAGAAAAGGAAGAAGCGAAAGAGAGCGTCTGTAGGTGGTTTACGGGCCTGGCGTTTTCCGCGACTAATGCAGTGACGGCTTCGGAAACCGACTAAGTGCAGAATGTGAATGCATGCATGACCACACATTCGAGTAGTAATATCATTCGATTGAAGAACTGCGTTTCGACTACAAAGATAAACAAGCATACTCAATCATCTTCCGCTTGCACAGCGTAGCCAAACGAAGCCTAATTCATTATTATACTGTGCACGTTGTCTTCCTTACTTTGCTGAAACTGCTTTTCGTTGCATGGCTAAGTCAGCCATTTCACGAAATATGCGGTGATATACTCAACCCACTCGCCATACGACGGGTACTCACCTCACAAACACGGCGAGGAGTAGTCGCCTCCAAGAAGTCTCACTTCACTTGTGTAGCCCAGTGTTTCCGTTGGCTAGAGCAAGTGGGACAGCGGGAAGGTCTCCAGATGGTTTTGCATTGTGGCACGCAGCACCGTGCCATATAGACTTCAAAGTTCTTTTATGTGTGGTTAGCATGAGGATGGTGTCGTAGTGGAAGCTACGTCTATCAGCTTGCACACCCGCGCCAACATGCAGCTGGGGCAGTGCGACGGAGCAGGAAAGCCTGGCTGCAAGAACACACATGGCGCCTGTTGCCACGAAAACCGGGACTGGCAACATTGTGTATTAGTGGGTGGCGGCAAGTGGTGGGTCAAAGGCTGACACCACTTTAAAACATGGAGACGCGCGTACATGAAGGCTCCCTATTCCCAATCGTTGCCTTCACGTTCCCTAAAAAATAACGTGAGCGTCTCCAGAACGGTTTCAGAATCTCTAAAAGAAGAACAAAATGTTGTCGACCAAGTATGCACCTAAATTCAGGAAATTGTTTCTGGGCTTTGCGTTGTTTCAATCGCTCACTAGCTGCTCGGCTGTACTTTTCTTTTTTCTTAAATAAATCTCAACACTTAAAACAATTTATGTGTTCTTCCCCCTAAAAATGAACATTTTATTTATTCCCTTCCAAACAAATGTAAGATTTATTGCATGGTGGTCGCGGGCAAAAGTACATGTTGGATGCGCTTGCGAGACCGAAACATAAATCACACGCAAACGGACTACCTGGCGTATTAACACCTGTGCATAAGCTCCGCTTCCATAGCTTTGGCTGAGCTGCCGCAGAATACTGTGACCGAGTATAGTGGAGAATGGCCCAAGTCTAGCCGGAGTAGATGTGTTTGTTCGTTGATGTGTCAGTGCAGATGTGTGTGTGCGAACGCGAGAGGCATGGTGTAGGTCGATGGACGCTGTGTGTGTCCCCTCGTGCGACAAACTCTAGGAAGTGTCGCTTTAGTGTGAACATTTTTCTTTGTTTGCTTTTCATTTATTAAAACTGTTTCATTTTCTCTCGAGTACCCCTGTGAGTTATCCACCCCCTCTGAAGAAGTTGTTTGTTAATGCTTGTAATTATGATAAATGCCATAGTTGAGGTGGAGGGGGGGGCGCTGTGAAAGCTCTTTGGTTGACATGCACTCCACATCGGATTCGTGAACTTTCTTCAATTTCTGCGGATCATAACCAACACACCCTTCAATTCTTGGTTTCTCGTCACCTAAAAGTCCAACGCTTGACTTAGACACCACTGCTGTACAGGTGGGCTCAGCTTTGGTACTTTCACACAATTTTTCTGTCGGCGTTTACGCCGCCTCGCTAGAGGAGTGTCTTGTTTGACTCTCGGCTCAGCGATGGCGGCTGCCAACGTTGTTACGGGCTAGGACCCTGTCTCAACGCAATTAGTGTCTATGAACATTTTTCCCCTGAGCAAGGTGTGCCGTCAGAAGATAAATATTTCGAGGACATGGTGCAAACATGGAAACGCAACAAGCACAATTCAAGTCTGGGTCCCAGCAACAGCGAGGCGCTGCAGCTGGCCGTTAATCTCCGGCTGTGCAAAGAACGCCGGCACCCGGACCCACTGGTGGCGATCTATCTCTGCTCCCTCAAGGGACGCGGCTTGAGTGAGACGCTGTGTGGACGTGTTTCGCTTGAGCTCCGGCCCGGTGAGCGACTATCGGCGGACGCACTTTTTTCTTGACTTGCTGTCAGTGGGCTAGTCTGCAGGAGATTGCCCTGTACCTACGGACACCACTCGTTTAGGTAAGTTTGTCCCCGTTTTTGGAGTTTCCGAGATTTTTCTATCAACACCGCGGTGGCAAGGCTAGGCCTATCTCCTAGGCCAAGCCTGGGCCGCGTCGCTGGGCGTCTGATTTGCGCCCGATGACCGTGGGCCTTGTTGGACTAAAGATGTAACACTACGTCGAAGAGGAGACTAAACACCCGAATATTTTGAAGCGGGAGAGTGGGCTCCAGTGCTGAAGGCACAGGACCAATTTAAGAAGACTCAGCATGGCGACAATACCAAGAGTAAGCCTTGTGAAACGCAGGTCGGCAGCGACGGGCGCAAGACGCAAGAAGCGCAGCAAGTCAAGCGGAGGAAAGTGCTGGTATGGAAGAAACGCGGACTGTTTCTCAAGTTGCCAGCCACGGATTTCAAGATTGTGTACAGGCCCCAGGACTGGGACTAGAGTGTTGTGACAGCGAGAGAACTCGGATGTGCACTGAGAGCGGCAGCGCGTCTAACGAGTGCGATTGCCGCGGAAGAAGACGTTGTGCGGGTTAATGGCACAAACAACACGTTGACGTGAGCACACCGTGCATAAATCGCAGTGGGGCATATGCGACTGTGAAGACGCTCAAGCTGGCTGATAGTGACCTGTCGGTTTTGGCGTTCGTGGCGCCGTTAGAGAACTCCGTGCGGGGAGTGATTTACAATGCTTATGATGGATGCCCAGTGGAAGAAGTTCGGGCGGGATTCCTGAAAAAGAATGAAGGCATAGACATTCTGGACGCGAGACGTCTGGGAAACTCAAAGGCGATTCAGATTAAGTTCGGGGGAAAACGCATACCCTGGCAGATTACATACTGGAACTGTCTGTATGCTGTAATCTCGTACAGAAATTTAGTCGAGACCTGCTACAACTGCAGGCGAGTTGGGCATCGAGCGGACGTTTGCTATCGTCCGAAGAGCAACCTATGTCACCGTTGCGGGAAGGACCATCCTGCCCCGCCAGGAGGAGAGCCACCTACGTGCACGCCGGACTGCATCGTGTGCCATGGTGCGCATCACACAGGGAGCCAGAACTGCAACTTTCGCCTGGCTCGCAAGCCACCGACAGGCCGGCAGCAGAGCATCGAAAGAGACAGCGAAGCTGGCAACGATAATCGGTCCTTGAGGGCCACGGAGCGGTCACCGAGGGGTAAAGAAGGCACAAGCAAAAGCAGGGACCGGTCGAGTTCTTTTTCGCCATAGCCAGGGCGCGGGGGCGGCCAAGATGGTGGACGAGCATCTGGTACCAACAGCTGCGCACGCGACACCAACAAAAAGGTGAGCTTGTCAAGCACGGCCTCTCAGAACGAAACCGCTCGAGAGAGGGAGTTAGCAGCGCTGGTTCATTGACAGGGAGACTTGATTAAAGGAATGGAAAACAGAATTGCAGAGATGGAACGCGCACTTAGATACGACAAACGGCAGGGGACACAGGCACCAGCAGTGCAAGGCCTACAGAAAGCGACGCAAGAGGTGTCTGCTCGCGTAAAGGAGAGTGTAGCTATGGAAGTGGAGAATCGGGGGACAGTGAAGAGACCACTGTCGGGGAATGAGGTAGCTAACGCAAAACGATTAGCCTAAAAGTCACCAGTAGACATGCCACAGCCGTTTTTTAAGGTCATTAGTCTTAAGTCGGATGTAACAACACTTGCGGATAAAGTAAGCAAACAACGGGAAAGACAGGATAGGTTGGAGGCTCGAGTCGAAAAGATCGAAGCCAGATTAGACACAATAGAGAAGCGTCTCGGCATGCTCTCCACTGAATTTAGGAATTCCCAAACCCAGGTCATGGGCATGTTTCAGCAGCTTCATACTCTATTGTAGGCAAGACTGCCTCCCGTGGGTGGCCAAGGGCCATTAGTCAACCTGGTGCCTCATCATGGCGCCTCGCCAGCAAATTGAGGTTTGGCAGTGGAACTGCAGGGGCTTTCGTCAAAAGCGGGGTAACCTGCAGTTGCACGTACAAAATCTGGACAGTAAACCAGACATAATAGCCTTACAGGAGGCTAGTGGTTCCGTAAAATTACCTGGATTCACGGCATTTACAGTGCCAGTATTTGATTCAAGGGGTGTATCACGCGTCTTCACAGCCGTGCTAGTCCATCGCAGCATCATTGCCATTCAGCATTCCGTAGATAGCAGCAGGGAAGACTATGTCCTGCTAAAGATTTGGCCCAAACGAAAGTACGAGAAGAGTCTGTTTTTACTTAATGTGTATAGTTCTCCAAAAGATAAAGGATTGGGCTTGCCACAACTCCTGATTCAAACTCAGCAGTTAGCAGCTCGCGCTCCGCTTATAGTGGTAGGAGATTTCAATGCGCCTCACCCGGAGTGGGGTTATATTCGAGCCAGCCCAAAGGGCAATCGGCTTTGGCAAGTTGCCCAGGATCTGCGATGGACGCTGTTAAACAATCCACAAGATCACACGAAGATAGGCAATAGCATAAGCATGGATACCTCCCAAGACCTTACGTTTTTTAGAGGCATCAGTAATGCAAAGTGGATTAATACAAGACAAGCCCTAGGAAGTGATCACTATATCCTTTCTACGACGTTTAGCGCTGCGAAGCATAAAGACAAAGTGAGGGGGCATAGAATTACAGATTGGGACAGATTTAGGAAAAACAGAGCAGACATTGTAAACGGGAAAATTAATGACCTGGATACATGGGTACAGGCGCTCAAGGAGGATGTAAATAATACCACGGTAGAAGTGCCCGTTGAGCAGGAGGAGTTTACCGCTGACTCGAGACTATTACTCATGTGGGAAGCGCACGCGAGTCTCTTGAGAAGGTGGAAGAAGCGAAAACATAATGGCGTCATTCGCAGAAGGACTGCCAAGTTAGAACGTAAAATTGAAAATTATACAATTGAGTTGCAAGCCAAGCATTGGGGCCAGATTTGTGATCGCATGAATGGACAGTTTGGATGCAAAAAGACATGGCAGCTGTTAAGGCATCTTTTCGATCCGGCAGCAACAAAATCGGCGCAACGGGGACAAATGACTGGGTTAATACATCGATATGAAGGCACAATTGGAGACTTTATACAGGAACTCCGGAATCGGTACATAACTGATGGAGTAGACGGTTGCTTACCAAACTACTCGGTGGTGGAAAACTCAGACCTAGATGAAAAGTTCACAATTGCGGAGGTGGAGTTTGCCATGGGGCAGCTGCATACTACGTCTGCCGCAGGTCCGGATGGAGTTCCTAATAAAATGCTGAGAAACCTAGATTTCAAATCGGTCGGGGCGATCACTGACTTGATAAATGAGTATTGGGAGGCCAGGGAGATCCCAGCACAATGGAAGCATGCTAGGATTATATTTATTTTCAAGCCAGGCAAGAAACTCTGCTTGGAAAACCTGCGCCCCATATCGCTGACATCATGCGTGGGCAAATTGATAGAGCACGTGGTTCTCAACATGCTTCAGAATTATGCAGAGGACAAGGCCATCTTTCCCCCAACTATGATAGGTTTCAGGACCAATTTGTCCACACAGGATGTCATGATACAGTTAGAACATGATGTTGTCGATCCCGGGCATGGCACGGGCACCAAAGCTGTATTGGGGCGTGACCTGAATAAAGCTTTCAAAAATGTTTCACATGAGGCAATATTGAATAACCTCCCGGAAATTGGCCCAGGGGTCAGGACGTTTTGCTACATCAGATCATTCTTGGAGGGCTGAACCGCAGAAATTTCAATAGGAGATATCAAATCGGACTCATTTGCGTAGGGAGGCAAAGGGACGCCGCAGGGTTCAGTTTTGTCACCGTTTCTGTTTAGCATCGCCTTAAATAAAATACCGCCGAGGCTGGAGGAGATACCGGGACTCAAACACGCATTTTATGCAGATGATATTACTCTATGGGTAACCAGGGGTAGTGACGCGCATCTGGAAGAAACACTCCAACAGGCAGGTAATATTGTCGATGAGTTGGCAGGGGAGGCGGGACTTTCATGCTCTCAGCCCAAGTCCGAGCTCTTTGTGGTTCGGGACAAACCCAGAGGGCTACATGCAAGACACTATATTCTGCCACCGCCGTTAGAGGTAAAGGTAGGGGGTAGGCCGGTAGCTGAAGCTCAAACGATTAGAATTCTTGGCCTATATCTGCAAACTAACAGGAAGAATAGGGTGGCCCTTGAAAAACTTAAGACCACGGTCAATGCTACTGTCAGGATAATCAGAAGAATCGTTAACTGTAAGATCGGGGTTAAAGAAAAAGAACTCTGTAAGCTGGTACAGGCGTTTGTGCTCAGCAGGATTACTTACGGGACACCTTATATGAAGTTGAATGCCACAGAAAAAGGTAAGGTCATGGCTATGATCCGGCAAGCTTACAAGGCAGCGCTTGGGTTGCCTAACAACGCGCCTACAGAAAGGCTGTTAAAACTAGGGGTTCACAACACTCTGGATAAATTATGGGAGGCGAATCTGGTGATGCAGCACGCTAGGTTTTCGACAACCAAAGCGGGCAGGATCATATTGAAAAGGATTGGCATTGTAGCAGACGCTCCCACTGGGGACGCTAAAATTCAGGTGCGGCGAGAGTTACATAAGGCCCTGTACATAAAACCTTTGCCCAAAAATATGCATCCGATTCACCATACGCAGCGCAGGCAGGCAAGAGCCAGAGCTTTAAACGTTGAGTACGGCGAGTACAAAGCGGCAGTCTATACAGATGTTGCGGAATATAAGGACAAAGGCGCTTTTGTGATTGTGGTGGTGGACACGCGGGGGCGCTTGGTCGCACCTGGATTGGTCAAAACCCGCTCCTCGGAAACTGCAGAGGAAGCGGTAATAGCACTAGCGATAACTAATTAGCAGTCAGCTTTGATTTTATTGATTCAAAGACAGCCATCCGAAATCTGGCGAGGGGCACAATATCGGCGACCGCCGCACAATTTCTGCATGGAGCCACGGGACGAGAAATTAAAGAAATAGAAATTGTCTGGGTACCAGCACACTCTGGGAACCCTGGGAACGAGGCCGCTCACCTGAATGCTCGAGGTTTCGTCAGCCGGGTAGGTGAGCCGCCAGTTCCGGGGAGGTCCGCGAGAGATGGGCTGGTGTCCTTTCATGACATAATGAATCATTTTATATAAACTAGAGCGGAGGTTTTATCCGCCCCCGCACAAGCGGTTGACTAAGGTGCAGGATTGCGTCTAGAGAAAACTGCAGACGCGATCTTTTCCCAACCATTACGTGTTCAACTAAATGTACCCGGAGAAGATTAAGCCGCACTGCAAATGGCGTCAGGCTGTGGCAACATATGATCATATACTTTGGGAATGTAGCATAGTGCCGCCGCCGGTGGATATTATGCGTGATCCCTTTCTTGAGCACTGGGAGGCCGTGTTGACCAGCCCAGACCCAGTCGTCCAGTTAAGGATCGTGGAGTGGGCCACACAGGTCGCCGCCAACCTTCCATTGATGGCCATCTAACACGGAATCATCCTCAGTTGCTTTCTGACGAAATAAAGTTTTTCCATCCATCCATGCTCCCTCAACACTGCCAATGAAGCAACGCAGGTGGCGTCCACGCGAGACGCCTCGTCTCTTTCGAGATGACTACTTCTTGGTCTTAAACCAAGCGTTCATATCGATCTGCGCACATGCGTCTGGGCTGATAGCATTGGCGCCGCAATGCAGAGCTACCAAAGTGACTGGACCACCACACTAGTTGAAGTGTTGCCGATCTGGGAACAAAACATCTTGGTTTTCAGTACTATCGTCTGGCTACGGCAGAGAAACTCCTCGGTGACTTCAATCTGCAAGTGGGGGATGTACAGCTGCCTGTCCGAGGCCACACCAAAGCGTCAGGGGTTACGTACAGAGGTGCGATCACCACAATCCTACTGAGACCACGGAAAAAATAAAATCAGAACAGTATTGGTCTCGGGCAACTATCCTTGCGCTCCGAAAACTCTGATACTCCGAAGCGGCGGTGGTAACTTTTGAGGACACGAAGTAGCCCCGCTTCCCGTTCTACCACTGCGTGGTGACATTTATCTGCCCCTGGAGCAAAACCGTCGCGGCTTACACTAGGTGCAGCACCATTGGTCATTGGCCGCCAGAGTGGCCTCACCGCACTGCAACACAATATACCAAAAGTGGCACCCTTGCCCCCGAAGGCCTCACTGAACGTGATTGCCACCTCCAGTGCCTTCTCTGCCACGGCGCCCACGAGACTAGGACTAGTGGTTGTGCTTCAAAATACCAGAAACCGAAGTCACCCTCACCATCGCATCGAGGTGCCACCTCATCTTCGTCACAACCGAACGAAGGCCAACACTCAAGCATTCCCGCCACTCTTCGAACCGGTGGCAACACCTCAGGCTAGCAGTTGCGCAGGGGTTGCTGTTTCTAAGCCCCTTTGTCCCTCTGCTCTCACTGCTCCTTTCCCTGAACTTGTGACCCTTCGCTAGTGGGTTGTGCAACTTCATAAGCAAAATGAATTCCTGGAAAAACAGCTCGCACTCTTAACTAAGCAACTTGCTGCCCAACAACAAGGCTCTGCAAAGCCCCTAGGTACCACCACCCCTGTCCATGTGGCTACGCCAGCAACCTCCAAGACTAGCCCTCCCGCCAGCGCACTTCGAATAACTCTCCGGCAACTGTAGCCGACACACTTACTCTGGAAGCTCCGGTTGCTACTACAGCACCTCATGATCTCTTGCCGACTAACCAAATTCACCCCAGTGAAGAAGGCATCACTCGCATGAAGGATCGCTTTACGCGCGTCGAAACATGGTTCGTTTTCTAAGGCATAGCTTTGCTTAATTAGAAAATATTGCAAGTCCACGTGGGTTCTAAAGGTGGGGTGAAATGGGAAAAATTAGAAAAGTCACACGATGCAGACAATCGTAAACAGTGATATACATGCATTTGATCTATACAAAGGACAAACATTCCCATCTCCATGGCTAAATTAACAAAGAAAACTTCGCCTGTCACTGCTCATATCATACACGAATACCAACACTGAGTGAAAAGTTTATTTATCATCGTTGATAGGTGTTAGCTTAAGTAGTACGGCACACACTGCCTTGCTGGCAGTGCTCTTTACAATTTTTAAGTGCTTCTGTGTTTTCAGGTAGTTTCTCCGCTACTGCGCCAACATGTTGATGCGATTTAAGCTCTTTCAAGCATTCTTGCTCCTCCACCGTTTCCATAATGTCATGCTTTACACGAAAGTCCACCTCAACAACAGAACCTAAAACAAAAGAATAAAAAAGAACACTTAAGCACACTATGGCATTCAGTACATAAAATGCATGTGCTCGCTATGATAAACACAGAGAGTACAGCCCACATATTGGTTGTTGTAAAATTGTTGTCCAAAAAACGTCCCTTTTTGAAACACAGAATTTCGACTTCAACTCTAAGTGTCATGTTTTTGCAGGAGGTTCTCTTTGCAGGCCCTTCTTCATAAAAATTAGAAGGCAGTGCGTAATAAACTGATGTCTGGTAACCCATATTGGCCAATGGCCTCAGTGATACACGTAGTCGAAAACTGTGGGTGATTTGCCCAAAATATAAAATTCAGCGTATTTCATTTTCTCGCCAAAGAACGAGTGCCTGCATTTTTTAAAACTCGTCATGAGTGTATTTTACTACGACAGCCACACTCTTAAGAAATAGTTGAATTTTTCCTGTGTAGCTACCTGGGTGCGGTTTCTGAGACAAAGTCGACTGGACAACAGTTTGAAAAAGTGCACCGAGAAACTTGTGCAAAAACGGGACGTTGCCATAGCCCGAATAAAGTCTAATTGCCATTGTAGACTAATTTTTTTGTGGGATGGTGAGACAGCGTGCCAGTTCCTGTAGCTAGCACCAATGTACATCGATATTATATTTCCCAGAATGCGTTTCGTTCTCTCAATTAGATAATTAGTTTCCGTATGAAAAGGGTTTTATGAGCAATAAGAGCCACAAATACGCAAAATTTCTTTAACTTCGGCAATAAATTATCATTCAGGGTCACTGATGACAACTCTTGGAGTGCCATGACGAAGTGTGACTCATTGTAACAGAATAGAACAGACATCAACTGCTGAGGCCATTGGCAGATCATCTGTTTCCACATGTCGGATCAAATATTTCACGTACTCTTGAAGTTATCAAGTGGCCGGATAGACCCATAGAATGTGATCCGTTCAAGTCAATGCCGACTTTTTTACAAAAAGATTTCGGTGATAATTGGGCTACACACTACCTGTCATAACAGTCGTGGTTCACATACAGGGTGTTTATTATTAATACAATATTTTCATTCAGAAACTGCAATAATAAAGCACATGCTGCTTTCAGACAATTTATAAACCAAAGCGAAAGGCTTTGTCACTTGTTAGATTACTCGAATTAATTATTAACTAATGTATCTCAATTCCTTTTCTTGTCCATTTTAGGGTAATTGTTTATTTGGTGACTTTATTACACATCAAAATTGTTGATAACCTAGTGAATCAAAAATACCCCGTGTAGTTTCAGAAACCCCCCGTCAAATTCCTGCAACGCGATGCGGCAAAAAATCTTGGCATATCCATGAAGTGGATGAGGATGAGGGAGGGGCGAAGCGTGCATCCTCCCATCCGTCCGTGTGTCCGTTTGTCCAAGCATGCGTCAGTGCGTCTGATCGCGTTCGCTAACGTGCACGGCGCGTGGGTAACATCGACGAGACGGGAGCCAAGATAGCCGACCACAACAAGCGTCTTCAGTCCACGCGCCGCTCTGCATCGACCATGCTCGACAAAAGTCCGTCACGTACGGTGACTCTGCAGGATATTGAGAGAGGCATTCCTCCTCTGCCGACCCAGGGGAAAGGGGATGAGAAAGGAAGTGGAGTGACAGGGCACAATGTCGCACCGTCAAAGGTGTCGACTAACACTTGAAAGTCATACGCGTGTCAGAGATTTCCGGGATGAAGTGCCGTGTGACCACTGCACAAAGGAAAGTGTTAGTCTGAAAGCGGCATAACAGTCATTCGTACGCTTTCACCAGACCGCGTGAAGGACCAGAGTAAAGTCGGTGCGAACTGCAATAATATTCTAGAATATCACGGTAGCGTGTACGATTTGAGTTTCGAGAATCTGGCTCAGGACGTGGAAGGGCAGCGGTCCGGAGGGGAGAAGGGCGGGCAGTGGCATTTGCAACTTCGTTGTCAGGAAGACCTGTGTGGCCTGGAGTTCATACTACTCTTATGGATTGAGCATAAAGTGCCAGGAAGCGGCTTGAAGGAGGTGAACAGCCAATGAGGTGATGTAACCCTGGATGTAACGAAAACAGGCTGAGTGCGAGTCTGTTAAGATATTGTGAGCAGTGTGATGAGAGGCGGCCAAAGTGATGAAAACCCCCTCTGCATGAGTTCCACTGCCAGCACTATAGAGAGGCTATCGGCATGGCAATTCTTTGGTATCACAGCGGCGTATAATGACCTAAAGTGAAATTTCCCGAGATGTCTTCTTAGAAAATGCCAGGCGATCGGAGTGACGCGCTTGAAAGTCGTAGGCAAGCGCGTAGGTGCTTGCCTATGACCGGAGTGTTGTTCGGGGACCATGTTATGGAGTAGCGGCTCCACACTTAACTTCGGCGTCATAGTTCTAGTACAGTTGATGGAGGAACCGGGGCAGAGTTTCTGCGGAGCAGGCAGCGTCCGGAGGGCGTCTGCGATAGGCGATTGAGTTGGTTGTCGCGATGGACTTCCCGCACCTCCGCAAAGGAGTTGTGCCTTTCCAGTGCCACAAAGTGGCTACTGGAAGTAGCATTGGGAAGTTCCAGCGTGCGTTTATACATGGAGCGTAAAAGAGTATCAAGTTGAAGTTCAAGTATCCAAAGAGTATCAAGTTGATGTTCAAAAGAGTATCAAGTTGATGTATCAAGTTGACAAAAGGGTAGGGTGAGACATAGAAGACTCGACTGTTCCGAAACACTTGGCCAACAGGAGGGATAGGGTCCCTCGGAGGCCGCCACTTTTGGTAGAGACCCGCCTGATCATACGACTCACTTGTTCGCTGGCGCGTCGGACAGAATTTGGTACCCTTAAGGTTCTCAGAAGATAAGAGGTGAACCCCAAAATTCGAAGGTCTTGGACTGATGGGACAGGTCTGGACAGGAGAGATATTTGGGGTGATGGTAGGCATGAAACCGAAAGAAGGCCGGTTTTGTGGGGAGGACTGCAGGCCGCAAGATGAAACGTAAGTGGCTGCCGCAGACAGCAAGGCATTCATTTCACAGAATTTAATAAAGCTGTTGGACATATCACGGAGCTTCGCGCTTCAAAGCGTTTAGCTCAAAGCAGAGTCACAGGAGGGTACGCTGTAGGGCCGCGGCACTGTCGTGTGCGAAGTCTGAAGAATCAGGTGTCCCTGTCTCGGAGTTCGTAGCGGTTTCAGCACTCTTGCCGGTGATATTCATAAGCTGGGAAGCCTGGACAGCATTCCTTGGCGGCTCGTATGTTGGCGAAAATACCGGAACTAGAGTGCAAGCTATGGGAAACGTGAGTGGCATTCCCGGAGGACAGGAGCCCGCGCAGGTCTCTGTTATGAAGTGGTGGCATGGTGGTCATGCGGTCATGCTTTTAAACTACAAAGGAGGTATGGACGCTGTCTATTGGTGGTCTGATGGTCAGCTGAAGCGGCGGTCACCTTCATCACTGAAGAAACGTGAGCGGGGTTCCTGGATAAATAAGCCTGCACTGCCGTCAACACAAAAGAACCCGTAATGGTGGCTTCAGCCATAGGATTCAATTGTCGAATTGTGCCATTGTAATGAATGTAAAGTCGGCTGTTCTATTTACCCTTTTTGTCTACCTCGCACAAGCTGTTCGCATGCTAGAACTTCGGTGCTGTTTTCGTCATAACAATATATATATATATATATATATATATATATATATATATACGTTTACACATTCTTCATAAGTTTTTCGAAGACATTCGATAACGTCCCTCAGAACCGCTTCATTAAAAATGTACGCAATTTACAGCTTGACCACAAAACAATAATATGGATTCGAAATTTTCTAACAAACTGAAAGCACTTTGTGAAAATACAAATCTTTATCTGAAACAGAGAACTCGTAATATGAGGGGTACCACGAGGCTCACTGCTGGGTGCACGTTTGTTTTTCATCTACATCAACGACATAGCAACCGACATAAATGCGTCAGTTTGATGGCTTTCAGATGACTGCGTAGTATACAAGAAAATAACGTGTCCCACTGACATGATTCATCTATAGTCAGCCCTCAGTAATCTAACAGCATGGTGCTCCGTATGGCAGGTGCAATACAGATAAAACAAAATAACATTACGTTTTTGTACGGCAACCAATTCTCACACCAACTCATACATAATACACATAATAAGAATTTTTACAATTTTGACATGTAAATACTTTGGTGTAATGTTCATTTCTATTTTGACCTGGAATAACTACATACAGTACACAGCTTCTAAAGCCCTAAAAAAGTTCGGCTTTTTGAAAGGCGCCTTCATCACGAGAACCGGGACACCAGGTCATTGGCCTATAACTCACTCATTCACCCTTTTATGAAATACGCATCTATTATGTGGCATCTACCTGACCTAATGGCATCAAAAATGTTCAAAACAAAGCAGCCTGGTTCAACCTCTCATCTCATTGTCGATTTCAAAGTGTTACAAAACTCAAAAGCACTCTTATTATGCATTCACTCGCCTTGCGTCGAGCACTCACCCGGTTATTCTTCTTTCGATCCCTCTACCATACACCACGTCTTTTTTTGCAATCTTATATTTTAGCCACCCATCCCATCTCGTCTAAATTAGGCCACATCTATAAAGTCAAACCATTTTCGCTCACAAATAAAAATACCAGAATTCACCATTTGTACTAACAATTGATCAATGCAATTCTCTGTCATCTAGCATAGCCACTCAACAATCGTCAGTCTTTTTGGTTAGCGCTTCACTCGCTCCTCGAGCGCGACAACGCCTTTCAATAGATCACTTTATTGTAATTGTACTGCATGTTTTCTTTTATTGCGTTTATTCAGAAACTGGACAAACCTAACAAATAATCTAGACTTTATTGTTATTTGTGAAATGTTATTGTTTCTGCGTGAAATTTCTACGTTTTGTCTTTCAACTGCTGTATGCCTGAAGTGTGACTGCATTTCATTCTTTTTAAATCCCGCGCTATCTGATGGCCTGCGGGCTCTTAAGAAATTCAAATAAATGTTGAAACAGGCATGTTGTTCTGGAGAGTTTTGGCAAAGAGCTGCGTGAAGTCATTCATGACAGCTGCAGCACAGTAAGCAGGCTGGCTGCGGTAGCTTCTTTTTGATGGAGGAGAAAATGCTGTAGCTTCGTTTACTCAGATTTCTGCGCTTGATAAAAACACCCCGGTGGTTGAAATTTCCCAACCGCTGCACTGCGGCGTCCCTAAGAATCATATGGTGAATCGGGGATGTTACACTTCATATATCAATAAAAAAACAAGCTGATAGCACGACACACGAACGTCATCATTTTTTCTCAGGGTGGCACAGAGCTGGCGCCGGTGTGCACCGGTACAATCTCTCTTAGCAGAAAGAGGAGCAAGCCTCGAAACACAGGGAAACGACGTTGCATGTAGCTCGTTATCATCATTATTATCATCATCATCAACCTGACTACACCCAGTGCAGGACAAAGGTCTCTGCCATTATTATCCGCCAACCAACATGGTCTTGTGCTTTTGGCTGCCAAATTACACCTGCAAACTGTTTAATCCCATCAGCCCATTTAACTTTTTGTCTTGCCTTCGTACGTTTGCCTTTTTTGAGAACCCACTCAGTTCCCCCGATGAGAACACTAGATGGCGTCGCCTTGATTGGCTGGCTCCACACCGTGCTCCTTTTTCTCGTGCTCCTGGCTCAGCACCGGCCGCACCCGGGATGGGTGACGACCAATTTCACTTCAAGAAGACATCCGCAACGCGTTGACATCATACGAGTCCCCATTAAACACCGCGCTGACCTTCAATGCCCCTTCAAGTATCCTAATTGGCGCGGCGCCACGTTGGTGCTAATGAGCCAAGCCAGCACTTCTGGTATGCAGCGTCTCTCCATGCCCTCGACACAACAACGAGTGATGCCCCACCGGTGTGTGCAGCCTCTTGTCTTGTCGCTGCTGCATTTCTACCTACGTTGTTCAAACCTCTTAAAGTTTATTCAATTGAATCCACCATTCAAACCTGGCGATGTTAACAGACTAACGCCGACAACCCTCTGTCACCCGGCAGCGTTCCTGAGCTACATGCACAGTCCGGCAACGAGCAACGCTGGCAGCGTCCGTGCGATAACCAGCAAGAAATTCACGTTTTGACTGGCGTGCGTCGCTACAATATCTTCGACAGACAACGCAGTTTGCGAAGAGTCTAAAGCCAGTCCTATTCATTGCACAATCGGCTGCGTTCGTCGTCGCCAACGCCTCTCCAGCCGCGCAAAATTTTGAAAGCCCCAACCCCACGTCGAGGTTGTCCTCGACCGCCCTTCCTGCTCTTTGTTTCCATCATATCTCAACCTGAGATAGCGAGTGTAAATACTGGTCTGCCTACCAGTGCCTTTTCCACAGCGGTCTTAGTTTCGCAAACACAGTTTTGCCTACCAATACAGACAAGACTGCGACATGGACTGCTCAGTGTCTCAAGGAAACGACGACGATACATCACTCGCCGAAGAAGTATTAGTAAACATTTATTTTAAAAAGGAGGTTGCTAGAGAGACTAGCCTCTAGTGGGTCAGCCTTCCTGCAGTACTAGGTGGAGTCCCTAGTAGGAAACCCCATTGATTGTGGCCGCTGTCCTGGCACGCTGGACCATGGCTCGTTGGGCCGCAAGGCCCTGGCAACTGGCAACCAAGCAGGGCCGCCTCCCAGTCCTCTCTTGTTAGATTCGGATTCGGGGGTGAGGAAGTATTCAGCTGGCATGCCCATACCATTTGGTAGGTGTCAGCCACCTCCGCACAGTACTGGCAAAGGCCAGAAAAGAAAGAGTCAAAGTGTTTAAGCACTGCCGGGCACAGTAAGTATTGACAAATAACCAGAGAGTAATTCTCTCGTCCGCCTTGCTTAATCCTTTGCAGGGCGGAGGAAAACGGTGGTATGAGTCTCGGTAATGGATAATTATCTCTCTAGAAGTTAGGAGAGGAGCGTTTCCTTCTGAAACACAGGCTTCATTGGTGGGCGAAGCAGTGGCCCGGGGAATGAGTGCGAAGGCGGCAGCGTGCGCCGCCCTATTGTTTGCGAGGCCCTGATGTGCAGGAGTCTAGGTTATTGAACGCGGAGAGAGGTAACCTACTGGCGGACAAGGTTTAAGAATTTGGCCAGCTGGGGGTGTAATTCTTCCTAGTCTAAAATTTTGGCAAGCTCCTTTGAAGTCTGAAAATATAATTTGAGAACTGTCATGTGATATAGCCATAGCTATGGCCACCTCTTTACCATAGATAGCATTGGTTGCGCGGAAGGACAGACCATCCACATGTCTGTCTTGGTGGACCACGGCGGCCTTATACCGACCTCCACGGTAAGGGCCGGCGATGTCCGTGTAAAATCCGTTTTTTTATAGCTGAATCGACGCTGGAGAAGGAGAGCGCGCGCTTCTTGACGGCCAGCGCGTGACGCACGTGTCATATTGGTGGAGAGGGGTCGAGCATGAATTGCGTATTCCCTATGTTCGGACACTCGAACCCGCTTCTCTGTGTGTAATTCGTGCCGAATGTGTAGGCAATCTAGGAGTCGCTTGCCTGATGGGGTCTGCGCCAGACGCGTGTATTAACTTGTTAGGCGAGCCTCCTGGAGCTCCCGATAGGTGTTTACCACTCGCAATGCAAGAAGTTTCGCATTGGAAGTAGTGTTCGGGAGAGCTAGGTCTCTCTTAACAATTTTGCGAAGGGTGACCTCCAAGGAATATCCGTCTTGCTTCCGTAAGTTCAGGTATGGAGTCGCATTCAAGATGCGACTAGTTGCAAACGCATTTGTGAGACGAAGCGCATCCTTACTTTTGAGACCTCCCCGCTTGTTGGAGATTTGGCGAACCATGCGGCGCACCTGTTCTCCAAACTTACGCAGCTTGTGAAGTGTTGTCTCGACCCTGCGGTGTTTATGAATGTGGAGTTCACGGACACAGATCACCTGTGCCTCAATAATAGGCCTACTATGCAGGGAAAGGTTAATGGACGAAGTGCACTTCACCGACGGCCGAAGGTCCACTAATTCAAATTTCTGTGGGGAACACTGGAGGCCGCAGTACGCCACATATTAGTCAACTATTTCGGCTGTGGTTTGCAGGCTCTCCTCCATGCTGCCCAGACATCCCTATGTGGCCCACAGAGTGATGTCGTCGGCATAAAGCGCATGCTTTACCCCGTTGACCGCAGCCAAGAGAGCCGGGAGCTGTGCCACTGTTACGTCGAACAGCACAGGCGACAATACAGCGCCCTGTGGTGTGCCTCACGTGTCCAAAAAGAGGGGCCGTATTTCTGATCTTGGCGAAGGCAGTTGGACCACCGTCAGTGCGAACCGCAAACCTGCCTCGACCACCCGACATCGCAACGAGCTCATTCCCGTTTAATTCAACTTCCACCAAGGACACTATAGGCTCCAAACTGCCTCTGTATCGCTTGCTTGCTTTTATCATCACCGCCAAAAATCTCTCGCCCAAAACCAGTGTGGCGGTTCGACCTTCAGTTCAGACCAGCTCAGAGCCTTGTTCTCCTGAAAACACACTCTCCTCTCATTGCTCGCCTTTTACTCTGTCTTAAGAATGTAGAAGATAACAGTACGTACCTGCAAGTCATACGCCCCCAATCCTCCCATATCGGGCCTCGGTGTCACACATAATGTCTGAGGCTATTTCACATCTTCTCAGCTCTTGCATGACCTACAATCTTTCATGACTGATAGACTCGGTGCACGCATGATGATCTCCACTCCATGCGTGCTCGTAACATTTGCTTGCACCGTCTTTCTTGCTGTGTAATTTTAAACGCGTTTCTTTTCAAAGCCGCCAATACAAACATTCCATATTCTCACCCGGTACCTTGCCATAGGGCACACTGCTCACCAATGCCCTGAGCTTATCGTTCTGGCCAAGTGCCATCGCGGTGCAGCACCTCTACCCTACGATCCTGCCACTCATACTTGCACCCAACCCTGGTGCATCCATCGCCAAGTCAATACTTACCTGTTGATTGACTCCACCTGCCCTTTTCTTTTGGCAAAGCAAAGGAAGTGTGCCAAAGCTGCTTTTCTCCTTCGCACAGTGCTTCGCCGAGCTATTCGGCCATCCCCACACACCTGCTTGGCGCATGAAATCCAATCACCCCTGCAACCTCCCCCCCCCTGCTTCATACGCTGCTAAAGTGAAAGGCGGGCCACGGATGGGCTCTTCTTCATCTAACGCACCTTCACAATCCATCGGTAACAAGAGTCGCTCCTTCGGTCTAGCGGTCATAATACTGGAGTGCAGTCAGCGCGAGCAACAGCGCGTCTCAAAATAGTTACAACGAAAAGTACACACGACACAGACCCTAGAAACCACCACATGCACTGCCAGTGCCAAACTCACGGAATTAAATAAGTAACTCTCTACACTCGCCGCTTAAACTTCAGTATTCATGCATCCAAATTGGCTGATATAGTGGAAACCACCACCACCACACACCTCACTTGCTTACTTCAACTGCACCAATATGTCCTCATCCGCTCTTTTCTACCCTACTTTCTTCTTCTGCATGAAACTCGGATGGTCTGCACCATTCCGAGCTACTGCACCTACCATGCGACGACGGACACGCTAACTTGCGTCCATTCACGTGCGCAACGACGTCCTTGTGTTGCAACTTGATGTTCCCTCCACACTGCCTAAATATTTAGTTGGCATGGTCTATTACTAACCCTCCTCTGGAACCTCTCTCACCCAGATTTTTTTTCACAATTCCTTTGTCGCAATCTCTTTGTTCAATGTGCATGGCGGACTCCTCCACTCCCTCTTAGTGACTGTCCATAACCTCCTTAGGGGGGGGGGGACTTAAATGCTCCTCACACGCTCTGCGTTACCCTCACACAGTATAACCTCGCCGCCATTGGCTTGCTAGGAACGAATTCTAGCCCTTTTTAACACTCCTGACACCCCTACACGAGTGGGCACTATCTCGCAGCGCTTAACTACACTTGCCCTCGCTTTATCTCGGAGTTTCCTTCCTTTTCATTGGCGCGTCTTTCATATTCATATAGTGTTTTGGGGACGTTAGACCCGACATATCAATCAATTCTTTTCATTCGCAGGTGTAAGCTGAAACGTTTTTTAGTGACCACTTTCTCACACACATCAACACCGCTTTTTTCCTAGTAACTCAGAAAGATGGCGTTCTTAAGACTGAGTGGGCTGCGTTCTGCACTAACATTCTTTCGCCCTCCTTTGAAACTTGTGACGAGTGGACTTCACGGAACTCAAAAGCACTGACAGCCTGCAGCGGTCGTATTCGCTCTCTATTACCTATTCCTGATCCCGATTCTCACTTTTTTTTTATTTATGGGATCTTTATTACCTTTTGATGCGAGGATTCAAGTCCTAGCCGAATAACGTCCAACTTTCGACCCGTACTGCTCTGCAAGCATGAATAATTGCTCAAGGTGCACCACTAGAGCCCTATCGTTGGAACGCGCTGTGTGACGGCCTTCACAATACTTAGCTTTTGCGATCCACGTGGTCTCTCTTTAGATGTCTCTTAGGCACTAAGCTTAGTCTTACTCCCACCCTAGCTAAAGCGCTCATTGACGGCACTCCGTCTGATGTATTTGACAATTCAGCGTCTCTGTATTCCTCCCCCCCTATCACACCTCTCCACGCGGCTTACTGCGCTGATCTCAACCCAGACCTGGATCGCCCATTCACTCTCGGGGAGCTTGAAGCTGCTTTGGTGACTAATTATACGCGACCGGCTCGTGGCGAAGATGATATAATATATACTACCCTCCGCAATCTTCCCGACACCGCGAAAGAATTTCTCTTAACAACATTGCACGAAGCATCAAACAGCGGCTGGTTGCCGAGATCTTGGACATCCTTTCTCATTTGCGTGATTTCGGAACCAGGTAAACACTCCTCTCTCTTTAACCTTTGCCCTATCTACTTGACGTCGTACACAGGCGAGATACTTGAGCGAATGGCCCTGACTCGCTTGTGTCATTTTATTGAGGCGAAATAGTTCTTCGTCTTTTCCCTTATCGGCTTCTGGCCGATAAGAGAAAAGATAAGAGGAACATTCTGTGCACGTCTGTGCACATGCATTGTTCCTCTTCCTTCAGCACACTTTCATGACACCTCCTCGAACTGAGATGTATGATTTTGTAATACTTAATGGCTTCAAGGCATTTGATAGAGTGAGTCGCGAGCCCATATTATCCCAGCTCTCATTCCATTCTTGTAGTTGTGGTTCCCATACGTATTGTTATATCCGATCACTTCTTTCAAATCAAGTAGCTCGCTTTGGTGTAGATACTCATCTGTACAACCCACACATTCTCATTCTTAGAACCCCTCAAGGGTCTGTACTATCACCTCTCCTTAATATAGCTATGGCCCTCTCGCCTCACAGCTATCTGAATTTCCTAACCCCCACCATATGTTCTCTGCTAACGGCATCACTCTTTGGCGTTTGTCTGAATTTTCCGGCTACGGGAGCATTCGCTTAACGTGGCCTCAATCTTATGGCTTCATATCTTACCAGTGCTGGCCTGTCTATAGCTCAAGAGAAATTCGAGCTGCTTTTGCTCAATCGCTCTGCTAACCAGCATTCCAGCAACGCCCTCATCTCCTCACGTCTTGCTGGCTCCCCCATTGCGACAGTTCAGAAATGCAAAGTTCTTGGCTTCCTTTTTGCATGCAAGCAAGAACGTGCAGCCCCTATATCATGCTGTCAAGACCTTCCACTTGGTAACTCAACTAGTGCGACGCGTTGTTACTCGGCAGTCGGGTCACTGCGAGGCGAATGCATGCCCGGTTTCTCAAGCACTCGTCCTTAACAAGTTCCTGTACTTTGTAACCATATCACTACCACTATTCTTTTTGCCACAGGGCTCTTCCGTCTATTACGTTCTTTCTTATATTTTTCTTTACTGTGGCTCTCAGATTATCCCCCTTTTTCTTACCCGTCAGGGTCAATAGCTATTGGTGCAAGCGGGTATAGCTCACAATCCCGCTCCCACATTGCCTTCTCTTGCGTGCATTCCAATTTCTAACATTCGCATCCTTTCCCTCTCCTACGGCATGTCCCCCATTTTGCATGAAGTCTGTCATCACGTAGCAACGCAGCGTCATTCCCCTCCTTTTTCTTCGCAGGTAGTCGCCTACACGAATGCCTCATTCATGGCTCCTCGAGGCTCCTGCGGCTACCCTATATATTGTCCACACTTTTCGCCACCTGAAACTCACAACAGCAGGCCATACTGTAACCCGCCAATTTTACTGTCGCTTGACGTCCTTTTCATTGTTCATGCATTACAATCATTTTCCTTTCTTCCTTCTGTTCCCGACTACACAATTCCGTCGGACTCTTACGCCGCCATTTGTCGCACATCTAGAGCAGAAGGTCGAGCGAGTGGTCCCGACACTCCAACCATCTACTGTCTTCCTACACTGGGTTCTCGGGAATGCAGGGTTAGACGGGAATTATTTGGCTGATCAGCTCGCCCGCGATATATTGCACCTCGAACCGTTTACTCCCTACCCTATGTCTTCGGATGATGGTGATAGTTCCGTGAGCAACCACAGGACTCTATCTTTGCGCCATACTATTGTCACGATCAATCACAAGTACTGGAGGTTTTATTAAACAACCGATTAGCTAGCTCTAGAACGATGCGTCAGTCGTGGCTGGCTCTCTATTCGAGAAGAAGCACGCGGTGTTCTTTTTTTCTTTAACATTGAGAGCCGCTCTTGTATTCGACCAACTACGTGTGTGTGGCATTAACCCCCCTTTCGAAACGAAAAAAAGGCCCCGCCGCGGTGGTCTAGTGGCTAAGGTACTCGGCTGCTGACCCGCAGGTCGCGGGTTCGAATCCCGGCTGCGGCGGCTGCATTTCCGATGGAGGCGGAAATGTTGTAGGGCCGTGTGCTCAGATTTGGGTGCACGTTAAAGAGCCCCAGGTGGTCGAAATTTCCGGAGCCCTCCACTACGGCGTCTCTCATATTCAAATGGTGGTTTTGGGACGTTAAACCCCACATATCAATCAATCAATCAATCAATCGAAACGAAAAAAAAGTCCCAAAAGAAGGAAATGAAAGTACATAGCACCACCCCAATGTTACGACATAAGCACGTGAAAAAAATAGAAATTAGGATAAAGTAAAAGTAGAAAGTAAAGAGCGTGCCAATATAGGAAAAATCAATGAACGAAGAGGCAAGTTTACAAAAATAAATAAATAACACAAAGAACAGCGTACGGCAAAGAAAAAGTTACGAACAATTAACGCACAATAAATGGTTTCATGTGCAACACATGAATGACATTCGGCCTCGGTCGTGTCCTGCTCCGTGCCTGCGGTGTTGAGTCCGGAACCACTTCGTAGTTCACGTCACTGACGCGGCGTAACACTTCATAAGGGCCAAAGTACCAGCTCAGTAACTTTTCACTAAGGCCACGGCGGACGGGCGTCCACACCCAAACTAGGTCTCCGAAATTGTAACACACTTCTCTGTGGCGGGTGTTATAGCGCGGTGCGTCTGCCTGATGTTGCTGGCTTATGTTTACTCGCGCAAGCGTTCGGGCTTCCTCAGCACGCTCTGCGAATTCTTCGGCGTCAGTTGCCAACTCGTCTTCGTCTTGACACAGTAGCATAGAGTCCAACATGGTCTACACTTCGCGGCCTTAGAGAAGCCGAAATGGCGTGAATCGCGTGGTCGGCACGGTGGTATTATACGCGAAGGTCACGTAAGGTAAGATCTGGTCCCATGTTTTGTGCTGTTCGTCGATGTACATCGAGATTATGTCTGCGATGGTCTTATTAGGTCGCTCAGTAAGTTCGTTGGTTCACGGGTGGTAGGCAGTTGGCTTTCGGTGTCTGGTGTTGCTCAGTTTGAAAGTTCGTCCATAAGCTACGCCACGAATGCCGTCCTTCTGTCCGTTAATATACTGGAAGAAGCACCGTGTGGTAACACGGTGTGGCGAATGAAAAATTGTGCTACCTCAGAGGCCGTGGCTCGTGGGATCACCTGTGTCTCAGCATAGCATGTGAATTAGTGGGTCGCGACAATCACCCATTTGTTAGTTCGCAGGCAGGGTAAAAGGCCCGAGAATGTCCATGCCGACTTGGTCGAACAGTGTGCAAGTTGCTTCAACGGGCTGAAGCAAACCAGCTGACTCAACAGGCGGTTGCTTCCGGCGCTAACATTCCGGACAGCTCTTGACGTACTTGTTGACGCTTGCCGAAAGTCCTGGCCAATAGTACCTCTCGCTCCCTCTGGCAAGTGTCCGTGAGTAGCCCAGATGATCGGATGTAGGTTCGTCATGGCAAGGAAAGAGGACGTCGTCTTGCATATCTCAAGGAACCACCAGGAGGTAAGCATGGTTGTTTGAACGAGCGTTCTTCTTGTACAGCACACTGTCTCGAAGGCATAATCACGTCAAAGAGTGGGATAAATGACGTGTTATGATTCTGCACTGGCCCTCTATATAATCGATGATCGGACGAATCTGCGTCATCTCGCTGCCGTTTGCTCAAGTCTGATGGGCTAATGGCACCCAGGAAGCCTTCGTCTTCCTCTGCTTCCTGACTGATGACATGAAGGGGTACGCGTAGCAGTGTGTCAGCATCTTCATGCTTACGGCCGGCGTTATGGACGATGGTGACGTCAAATTCCTGCAGACGCAAGCTCCACCGTGCTAGCCGTCCTGAAGGGTCGCCCAGACTTACCAACCAACAAAGGGCGCGGTGGTCGGTCACTATCTTGAAGGGACGACCATAAAGGTACAGGCAAAACTTGGTGATTGCCCACACGACAGCGAGGCACTCCTTGTCCATACTGGAATAATTCGCCTCGGCACGGGATACAGAGCAGCTTGCATAGGCTATCACTCTTTCGATGTCCTCTTGACGATTAACGAGCACTGCAGTGAGCCCAACGTTACTAGTGTAAGTATTTACCTCCATGTCAGCATCATCGTCGATGTGAGCGAGAGAACGGGCGCTGATTGCATGCGCTGTCGCAGTTCATCAAAAGCAGCTTGTTACTCGGTTTACCAGACAGACGGCATGTTGTCTCTTGTGAGACGAGTCAGAGGTTCTGCTATCTGCGAAAAGCCATGAATGAACCAGCGATAGTAGGCGCACAAATCAAGGAAGCGCCGGACGGCTTCTTATCGACAGAAGCTGGTAATTTGGCAACAGCGGCGAGCTTGTTCAGATTGGGCCGGACTCTTTCGGCGCTAACTACATGTCCAAGGAATTTTCGTTCTTCATAGCCGAAGTGGCACTTCTGTGGCTTTAGCGTGAGGTCCACCGATCGGATAGTCTCCAGAACGCTGCACAGGCGGGGAAGGTGCTGCTCGAACGTGGCAGAGAAGACCACCACATCATCAAGGTAGACAAGACTAGTCTGCCACTTGAGCCCTGTTAGGACAGTGTCCATCATTCGCAGGAAAGTTGCCGGCGCTGAACACAAGCCGAAAGGGAGCTCTCGAAATTGGTATAGGCCCGTCTGGAGTCACGAAGGCTGTCTTCTCGAGGTCTCGCTTATCTACCTTGATTTGCCAGTACCCGCTTTTGAGATCGAGAGAAGTGAAATACTGGGCACGACGAAGTCTATCCAGCGAATCGTCGATACGTGGCAGCGGGTACACATACTTTTTGGTCACGTTGTTAAGCTTTCGGTAGTCGACGCAGAAGCGTAGCGACCCGTCCTTCTTCTTGACTACCTCGACTGTAGACGGGCTGTTGGATGGTTCAATAACGCCATCGTCAAGCATCTCGCAGACTTGCGTACGTATCGCTTCACGTTCTTTAGCCGACACGCGGTACGGGTGCTGGTGTACTGGGCGTGCGTCCTCGTACGTGATGACTCTGTGTTGAGTGATGGACATCTTGCAGATCTTTGAGCAACTTGCGAAGCAAGACCTGAACTCGAACAAGAACGCTCGCAGTGTGGTCTGTGTATCAGTAGAAAGATTAGGGTTGATGTCAATATTGATACGTGTATGGAACTGTCGCTTCGGCACAGCTGGAATGGCACTCGAAAGGAGGAAGTTGACAACGTGGTTGTAGTGGGTTGCTCTCTCGAGTTTTCCCCATTGACCGGCATGACTGTGCGCTCTTTAGGCAATTAGGAAGACCAGCTTTCTGTGAACAAATTTTCCCCGTAACATCTTTTGGTGGAGGTGCGGGGTCTTCACACAACCCGGCTCTGGAACTCCGCAGTGGATTCCAGCTTTGTCCAGCCGCAACGCCTGAAACCGGCACTCAGGCCTCGCCATCCGCACCGGCTCCACCACCTGTAATTTCCCCATCTTCTTGACCCTGGCACGTTTTCCGGGACGAACAGCACGGACGTTGAAGAATGACTCGCATTATTCGAGCGCGTCAGCAAGCAACACAGGTGGGACGAGACTGTTATGGTGGCAAATATGCTATTCTACCTACGGCATACGGCACGCGCCTGCTACGAGACGCATAAAGAAGAATTAACCAGCTGGGACACATGCAAGCAAAAGCTCCACGACTTATTCGGTCAGTCACTTGCTCGTCAGATGGCAGCCGGGCAGGAACTAACGTAGCGTGTTCAATCATCGACGGACTCGAACGTCACGTACATCCAAGACGTACTGGCACTGTACCGGAAACATGTCTCAGGCGGACAAGATCAGCAACGTGTGGAAAGGCATTGCTGATGATGCTTTCAACATAATAATGTGCAAGAACTATTGACTCCATGATATCTGAATGCCGGCAATTTGAACAAGCTAAAAGCAGGCGAATAACCCACCACACCACGAGACTACCAAACACCACTGCGACTTCGTCTTGCGAGGATTCTGCAGCGCCCAGTTCACTTGGCCTCCTGCCAATATCACAAGGATTGTTCGCCAGGAGCTGGAGGCCATGGCACCCGCTTCCTATTAGCCCCCTGCGTAAGACAACTGAGCAACAGTCTCGCTTATTCAAGCCGTCGTATGTCAGGAGTTTGCTAAGCTGGGCATCCAGGTTCCCCAGCCCGCCAGGATCATGCCGCAGCCCATGAGCACTCCCGTCCACAACGCTGACCACCACGCTTGTTGCTGCGACAGCTTCGACTCCTCGGTTTTCGCCACGCTACTACCGAAATACATCTAAGTGGCGCGCGCACGCTCATCGACTCTTCTGCTTTTCTTGCTCTCGAGTTGGGCACATCTCCCGCCATTGCTGCAACAGGTGGTATTTCCGGCCAAGCTTTCCTAATGCGGACTGCCGTCCGGACCGTGGACACTACTCTCAACCCGATTTTCCGGATGACCATCTTCAGGACCCTTCACCTCGCCGTTCATCTCCCCACTCTGAACCATCCTACGCTGATGTTGTCGCCCAAATAAACTGGTCCGACCACTCGTCGTCACCTCAGGGTTGGCCGTCACGCTCTCCTCAACGCCACCGCTCTCCGTCACCGGCTTATTCTGGTCATCCCCCGGGAAAGTGACGGGTGCAGCTCCTTGAGGTGGCGCTGCGCTGACGGCTCGGAACGAAAACCCTCCACCGTCTACAAATTTAAGACGCAATTTACTTCGAGTGTTCGTTGATGGCCACACCTTTACTGCTATAATTGACACTGGTGCGAAGTATCTGTTATGAGTTCAACACTTCGATCTCGCTTGAAAAAGGTTCTCACACCTGCTATGTTCTCAACTGTTCGAGTGGCCAACGAAAGTCAAACATCAGTGCTTGGCATGTGCACTGCCCATGTTACTGTGGCCGGCCACCACGCTTTCGTTCTTTTCGCAGTCCTTGATGCTTGTCCACACGACGTCATCCTTGGAATCGATTTCTCGACCACCCATTCCGACCTCTTCGATTGTTCTACCGGTATCTTATGGCTCGAATTGCCTTTGAGCACCGATTTCACTCCTCCAAGTCGCACTCGGCTACGATCCGTGGAGTCTCTACGGCTACCGCCCCAAGCTGCTATCCACATTCCTGTGTCACCCTTTCCGCACGTTCCTGATGGAGACTATTTGTTGGCTCCCCTTATTGAATTGACCCTTACGCACCACATCGCACTAACACATACTATAGTGGTTGTTGCTAACAACACAGCGCTACTTCCAGTTCTGAACGTCTCTACGTCGACCCAAGTTCTTCCCCAAGGCATCACTTTAGCCGATCAATCCACCCTTGATGAACGTTCGATTTGTTCTTTTACCCCTGACACTAAGACCGTGACGAAACCTGTCATCACCTCGCAATATAAGACATTCCTCGACAAAATAATACCCAGCGACCTCTTACCTTCCCAAGTTGCAGCGCTCCGGGGTGCTCTATTTTCTTATCTGGATATCTTTGACGTCGACGACTGTCCCCGGGACTGTATTGATACCGGCGACGCCAGTCCACTCCACAAACGCCCTTATAGCGTGTTACATGCTGAGCGCCAAGTTATACAGACGGAGGTCGAGAATATGCTGAGCAAAGACGTCATTGATTCTTCATCGAGTCCTTGGGCATCTCCTGTGGTTTTAGTTTAAAAGAACGACTACACCTGGCGCTTTTACGTCGACTATCGCCACCTGAATTAGATCACCCAGAAGGATGTTTACCCTCTAGCCCGAATCAATGATGCGCTCGACTGCCTCCACGGCGCCAACTATTTCTCGTCCTTTGACCTTCGATCCGGATACTGGCAAATTTCGGTGGACGACCACGACCGCAAAAAGACAGCATTCATCACACCCGACAGTTTTCACCAATTCAAGGTCATGCTTTTTGGGTTGCGCAATGCCCCGGCTACTTTTGAAGGTATGATGGACTCTCTTCTCTGCGGTTTCAAATGGTCGACCTGGCTTTGCTATCTGGACGATGTAATCGTTTTCTCGCCCTCTTTCGAAAGCCACCTGTCTTGTCTCTCGGCAATTCTTGACGTTTTTCGTCGCTGGTCTCCAACTGAATTCGTCGAAATGCTCATTTAGATGCCGGCAGATTAAACTTTTCGGCCACCTTGTTGACGCCACTAGTGTTCAACCCGACCCTGACAAAGTCCGCGCTGTCCTAAAATTCCTGGTTTCGCGTTCCACACAAGAAGTTCGCAGTTTGATTGAACTGTGCTCATACTTCCGCTGCTTTGTCTTCGACTTCGCGGATATTGCTAGGCCCCTCACGGATCTCCTCGAAAATAATGTGGCCTTTTTTTAGAGGAGGAACCAAGAACAATCCTTCGTGTCGGTGATCACCGCCCTCACAGCACCGCCTGTGTTGGCTCATTTTGATCCGGCGGCTCGAACAGAGCTTTGCACCGATGCAAGTGGTCATGGCATTGGTGCTATACTCGCTCAGATACAGAATGGCACCAACCGTGTGATAGCCTACGCTATTCGTCTCCTGTCTCAAGCGGAAAAAAATATTCTATCACAGAGCGAGAATGCTTAGCCCTCGTTTGGGCCATTGCGAAATTTCGTCCGTCCTTATACGGACGTCCGTTCGCAGTCATCACGGACAATCACGCGTTTTGCTGGCTGTCGACGTTTAACGACTCTACAGGAAGACTTGGCCGATGGGCACTTCGATTACAGGAGTACTCGTTCTCGGTTGTGTACAAATTTTGAAAGGTGCACTGTGATGCTGACTGCTTACCCCGGGTCCCGTTGATCCACCAAACTCCACTGATTTGAAATCTGATGCCTGCGTTTTAGCCATCATTGACTTTCTGAACGTGGTCGACAAACAGCGCCGAGATCCATTGCTGCTCAACATCACTGATCACCTTCAATCGCGTCATATTGACCCTTCCCTTAGCAGATTCCTGCATCAGGACAACGTTTTCTATCGCCGCAACTTACACCCCGATGGCACGGAACTTCTACTCGTCGTACCACATCACCTGCGAAAGGATGTTCTGTGACGATCCCACGATGCTGCAACTTCTGGACATCTAGGAGTCTCCAGAACTTACGACCGCGTTCAACGACGAGTATTTTGGAAGGGTCTCTTCCGCTCCGTTCGCCGTTACGTCGAATCTTGCGACCTCTGTTAGCGCCGGAAGAAGACTACGACTGCCCCTGCTGGTCTTCTTCAACCTATTCAAGTTCAAGCCGAGCCGTTTTATCGAGTGGGGTTCGACTTGCCAGGTCCCTTTCCTACATCTACAGCTGGAAATAAATGGATTGCAGTGGCCACAGATTATGCCACTCGGTATGCGATCACTCGAGCGCTACCAACCAGCTGCGCAACAGACGTTGCGGACTTCCTGCTCTACGACTTTATTCTGCAGCATGGCGCTCCGTCTCACCTGCTCGCAGATCGTGGTCGCTACTTTCTATCTCGTGTTGTTGTTCATCTACTACGATCTTGTGCTACCCGTCACAACTTCACCACATCCTACCACCCTCAGACTAACGGCCTTACGGAGCGCCTAAACTGCACATTGACAGACATGCTTTCCATGTACGTATCTACCAGCCACACTGATTGGGACGTAGCTCTGCCATTTGTCATCTTCGCCTATAACTCGTCGCGTCATAAAACAGCAGGATACTCCCCATTTTATCTACTCTTCGGACGTCATCCATTACTGCCCTTCGACACACTGCTTTTATCAGACCAACTATCCTTCACTTCGTATGCTCAGGATTCAATCACCCATGCTCTCACGAACTCGCGGCAACCTGCGCTCGCTCGGTTATCGTCGTCGCAGACCACACAAAAGTCCCTTTACGACCGTCGACATAAGGATGCCGCTTTTTTCTGCGGGATCTCTTTTTCTTCTGTGGCTCCCGTCTCGACGTGTCGGCCTCTGCGAGAAACTACTATCGCGATACGCTGGGCCCTACCGAGTCTTTCGTCAGGTCTCACCTGTGACCTATGACACTGCCGCTACCACGAACTCATCGGCTGCTGCACCCAGAACGGAAATAGTCCACGTTTTCCGTCTCAAGGTCTACAACGCGGACTCGCTCATACAACAGGCACCGAGACGGTGCCTTACCGGCCGGGGTGATGATACGTGTATAGAACTGTCGCTTCGGCACAACAGGAATGGCACCCGAAAGGAGAAAGACGACAACGTGGTTGTAGTGGGTTGCTTTCTCGAGATTTCTCCGTTGGCCCGTATAACTGTGCGCTCTTTAAGCCGTTAGCAAGACCTGCTGTCGGTGAACAAATCTTCCCCGTAACAATATTACTTATTGGCGTGTCCGCGTTGTCCACTAGTTCTGACGTGAGACAGTTTGTTACTTTTGCTACTTCGTGGGCAAACGCCATCGAAGTGCCTCGCAAAAGGTGTCGATGCTTGTTGCTAAAGTTGGTAATGAGCAATTCAGATCGGCGATCACGAACGTGTATTATACTTCTAGCTACACGGTTGCCTCGTTGCAGGAGGTGGTCTAAATTTGTCTCGGCCACCACATCGCCATCACTCAAATCACAGCGTGTTACGTCAACTAGAACACTTGCTCGGGGAGGAAGCGTCACGCTCTGTTCAGAAATACGGAGTACGTCGACACGCCTTCCGTCATCCTCCACGTTGATTGCTCGCTGGGCAGAGAAAGTCCCGCGGTGATCTTGCAAATCAATAAAAGCTCCATTTTCCTGTAGAAAGTCAACTCCCAAAATGATGTCACGGGAGCATTCAGGTAGAACAAGGCAGCTTGCTACGAATGTATAACCTTTTATCTGTACTCTAGTTGTGCAGGCGCCCAGTGGAGTAACTACATGGCCACCAGCTGTCCGAATCTGCAAGCTATGTCACGGCGTGAATATTTCTTCAGCTGCGTTATCAGTTTCCCGCTCAGTATGGAATAGTTTGCGCCGGTGTCCACTAACGCACTAACTACACACCCATCAATGGTCACTGCTATGTCGAGTGAAATCCGGCTATCCTTTGCAGCAGCAGGTGATGTCGGACCAGTTTCTGTACGGTTCTGCGTCAATAAGAGGTCTTCAGCGCTTCGATGCTCAGCGACCCCACCCTCAGATGTCACTTCGGCTAGTTTTCCCGGCGGCGGCTGGGAGATCGTGCGGTAGAATATCGCTAGGCGTTGATGAAAATCACCTCGGTCATGGCGAGCATGACTGGCATCCGGCAGACGGTGGTGCATGCTGCTGGGAAAGGTTTTTTCTGATGTCGCGTGGTCCCTGGCTGTAACGGGGTGGTCAAACGAGACACTGTCAAACGAGACACAAGCTGACTACGTCATACCACCCGCAAACCAATGGACTCACGGAGCGTCTAAATTGAACTCTTACAGACATGCTCGCTAAGTTTGTTTCTACCAACAGTACCGACTAGGATCTCGCGTTGCCGTACATCACAGCCCCGCCTTAGTGGTCTAGTGGCTAAGGTACTCGGCTTCTCACCCGCAAGTCGCGTGAACGAATCTCGGCTGTGGCGGCTGCATTTCGATGGAGGCAGAAAATTTGTAGGCCCGTGTGCTCATATTTGGGTGCACGTTAAAGAACCCTAGGTGGTCAAAATTTCCAGAGCCCACGACTACGGCGTCTCTCATAATCATATGGTGGTTTGGGGACGTTAAACCTCACATATCAATCAATCAACCCACTCTGCTCTGTTTTATGCTCTCGTGGTTACACCTGTCATTTTTTTCCGTCACTCGTGGCGTCACCTTTAATTTAAGCTGAACGGTCTTTGTAAGCTTCCAGGTTTCTGCACCGTAGCTAAGGGCCGGCATGATGCAGTGGTTACCTTCCTCTTATGAGTTAGTGGAAGATTGGCATTCTTGGTTTTAAAATTATTACTTGTCGAATGTGAGTCGCCCTCTCCTTATTCTTCTGTTATTTCACTCTCATGGTTCAGCTCCGCTTCTACCGCCTGCCTTAAGTAGACATATTTTCGAAAACTTCCAGCGTCTCTCCACCTATAGCAAAGTGCTCTTTTCTGCCAAGACCGTTGCACATTACACTACTTTTGTGCATAACTATTTTCAGACCTACTCTTCTGGTTACCATCTCCATTTTATACCGTCGAATGAAGACAATGTCATCGGCAAATTGTTGATTGATTGAGATGTGGGGTTTAACATCGCAAAACCACTATATGATTATGAGAGACGCCGTAGTGGAGGTCTCCGGAAATTTAGACCACCTGGGGTTCTTTAACGTGCACCCAAATCTGAGCACACGGGCCTACAACATTTCCGCCTCCATCGGAAATGCAGCCGCCACAGCCGGAATTCGAACCCGCGTCCTGCGGGTCAGCAGCCGAGTACCTTAGCCACTAGACCACCGCGGCGGGGCTCGGCAAATTGTAGGTTACTAAGATATTCTCCATTAACTTTTAACGCTAACTCTTTCTTTTTAGGAGCCCTGATAAACCTCCTTTAAACACGTGGTGAGCATTGGAGAGATCGTGTCTCCCTGCCTTACACCCTTCGTTATTGGTATTCTGTCGATTTTTTTTTGGAAAACTATGGTGGCTGTGGATCCACCGTAGATTTTTTTAGTATGTTTATATATGATCCGTTGAGGCCCTGATTCCGTAGTGCCTGCATCATTGCTTATGTCTCGTCTGAGTCAAACGCCTTCTAGAAACATATGAAAGCTATGTATAGGGATTGGTTGTATAAAACGCATTTCTCTATTACCTGATTGACAGCATGAATATGATGTATTGTGGAAGTACCTTGTACGAAATGCTGCGCGGTCCTTTGGTTCATTTACCTATAATGTCGCCTTGATTCCATTAGCTGATATCTTTATTAATAGTTTGCATAAACAGACAGTAAGCTCATAGGCCTGCAGTTTTTCAAGTCATTGACATCTCCTTTCTTAAGGATTATTATAATGTTGGTGTTCTTTCAAGATTGTGGTGCACTTCTCGTCGAGAGACTCATCGCATATAAGATGGCTAATTTTTCTAACAAACTTTCTCCACCATCTTTCAGCAGATCCCTTGTTACCTTATACTCACCAGCCACATTGCCTTTTTGCATTTATTTTAGAGCGTTCACTACTTACCCTGTTAATACTGTGTGAAGAAGAAGATGTGCCTGGAACGAGCAGCATCGCCAACGCCCGGCTCTCTCGGCTCGTGCTTTGGTTCGTTGCTGTGCCGATCGCTGGACGGTTCTTCACGCTGTCTCGTCGCTGTCTTTAACGGCTAATAAACCTCCTCACATTTGGTGGAAGGTGCTGTTAATCCCCGTTGCTACACCCTGGAACTGCGAAGCCGCACGCTACCACCTGTCATGACTGCCAACGCCACTACATCGACGCCTTCGCTCCAGTTCAACTGCCCTGGCCATCCTACGCTACGGGAGCCGAAGGTCTTCAGCGGTGCGGATGGACCGACGTCGAAGACTGGCTCGAGCACTACGAACTGGTGAGCGCCAACAATAAGTGGGATGAAGCCGACAAGCTCGGCCACGTGATATTTTATCTCACTGGCGTCGCCGAATTGTGGTTTAATAACCACAAACACAACCTCCCCACATGGAGCGTCTTCAAGACGTCATGTGCTGAAGTGTTTGGTCAGCCGGCTGTCCGCAAGCAGAGGGCAGAACAGCGCTTGCGCGTCCGCTCTCAGCAGACTGGCGAGACATTTACCAGCTATATTGAGGACGTCGTCGACTTTGTCGACGTGTGAATGACACCATGCCCGAATCTGACAAGGTCAAAAACATCCTGAAGGGCATCGACGACGGCGCATTTCAAATGCTCTTGGCAAGAAATCCAAGCACAGTTTCTGAAGTCGTCAGCTTGTGTCAGAGCTACGACGAGTTGAAGAAGCAACGCACTCTGACTAGGCAGCCTCAGCCTGGTGGTGAGTCGCTGTCCAGTTTCGACTCCATGCCCGACAATTCACCATTGCTTCAGCAAGTCCGAGCCTTCGTCCGTGAGGAAGTCGCCCGCCAACTTTCCCTAGTGCCCTTTACTCACGAGACCACCACCCGTCTACCTGCCCCGCTTCGCACTGCTATATCGGAAGAGGTTGCACAAGCTGTTCCTCTTGCGCACTACGAGCCACCTCTATCTAGCCGTGGTCACTGCCCGGGTGTCGCACAGCCGGTGGGCGCTCCTGTCGCCTATCCGCCAGCCGTTCAGCCTGTGGCCGCGCCCCTAACCTATGCAACGCAGCCTGTGGCTCCTCCTGTCGTCTTTTCGCAAGAGATGCAGCCCGTAGCCGCGCCGCTCACATATGCAGACGCTGTACGTAGGCTCCCGCAACCACCCTACACCACACGCCCACAGCCCGCACACCCGGCTGCTTATACTGCACCTTGGGCGGCAGCACCAGTCGCCAATCCCTGGAGGACGCCCGATAACCGAACGATTTGCTACGCTTGCTTCACTCCCGGACACGTTGCTCGCTACTTCCGCCGTCGACCTCAGACGTTCGGCAACTATGCCCGGTCGTCGCATCCCGGCAGCCAACCCTTCGTCCAATACGGGCCGGTCTCTCCACCTCGCTATGCGCCTACTGACCACCTTGCCTTCCAGCCGCAACGCGCACCCTCTCCTCGTCGGCGATCGCCCTCCCCCATGCGTCGCCGGCCCGGACCCTCCAACCAGGAAAACTAAGCAACGCAGTTCAAGAGGCAAGAACTGCGCCGTTTTCGAACTGTCTAAGCCCTCGCTCCTCTCCTGCTAACGTGGTCGCAGTAACTGTTGAAGGTTATTGTACTTTCGCCCTTGTGGACACTGGTGCCTCTGTTTCTGTTATTGCCGCTAATCGCTGCCGTTTATTACGCAAAGTAACGACGCCGCTTTCGGAACTGTCGCTTCACACCGCAAGCGCACAGCAAGTAACGCCTCTCACAGCCTGCACTGCAAGAGTCTCCATTGAAGGCATTCTTTACATCGTGGAGTTTATTGTTCTTCCTGTCTGTTCGCATGACGTCATCCTCGGGTGGGACTTCCTATCCCGCCATAATGCCGTCATAGACTGCGCACGCGCCGAAGTTGAGTTTTCACCCTTGTGTGATGTCCCATTACTGGACGCTCCTCATCAGCCGCCGAAGTTGCTCGTTCATGAAGATACCAATATTCCGCCTGGAAATTTCGCCCTTGTTCCCGTTTCATGCGACGCCTACACTGGCGCTACAGTTCTTTTTATGCCTTCCGATATCTTCAAATGTCGTCAAGCTTTGCCGCTGCCTTTCGCAACAATCGACCTTGCCGCCGGAAGAAGCAACATGTTCGTAAGCAATCCGCTTTCCACACCTGTCACATTGCTTGCGGGGGAGTGTCTCGGCCGCGTGCAGGATCTCGACCCTTCGTTTTTGTTTGATGTCCTGGACGACTACTGCGACCACCCAAAAGCACTGTCGGCACTCGGGGAGTCGCCCAATGATACGTTTTCCAGCGCCATCGCCGACACTCTCACTCCCACCGAACATGCCGACCTGCTGGATCTTCTGCATGAGTTCAGGAGTTCGTTCGATGTGTCGCAACCTCAACTGGGCCGCACATGACAAGTCAAACATCATGTTGACACCGGCCTACACCAACCACTGCGTCAAAGACCATGCCGTGTCTCCGCTGAAGAGCGCCGCGTCATCAACGATCAAGTCGAAGATATGCTTCTTAGAGACGTCATTCGACCATCTCACAGTCCCTGGGCGTCTCCCGTCGTCCTCGTGCGTAAGAAAGACGGATCTATCCAATTTTGCGTGGACTATCGTCGTTTGAATAAGATAACCCGCAAGGACGTCTATCCTTTGCCGCGCATGGACGACGCCATTGACACCCTTCACGGAGCGGAATTTTTCTCGTCGCTAGATTTGCGGTCTGGCTATTGGCAGGTCCCAATGGCAGAAGCCGATCGCCAAAAAACGGCATTTATTACACCAGATGGACTATATGAATTTAACGTCATGCCCTATGGGCTTTGTAACGCACCTGCCACGTTTGAACGCCTTATGGATAATACGCTACGTGGCCTCAAATGGAATATGTGCCTCTGTTACCTCGACGATGTCGTGGTTTTCTCCCATGAATTTCCTACGCACCTCCTTCGCCTCAGGCACGTTTTGAGTTGTCTGACCAACGCTGGTCTGCAGCTTAACCTGAAAAAATGCCGCTTCGCTGCACGCGAGCTCATCATCCTAGGCCACATCGTGTCCAAGCACAACGTATTACCAGACCCAGCAAAACTTCGAGCAGTCGCAGAATTTTCCAAGCCGACGACCATGAAAGAACTTCGCAGTTTTGTAGGCCTATGCTCCTATTTCCGGCGTTTTGTTCGCAATTTTGCATCTATCAAGTCACCGTTAACCCAGCTTCTTCGCGGTGACGTGAACCTCACCTCCTGGTCCCCTGCATGTGACGTCGCCTTCACTACTCTGCGCCGTCTGCTCACTTCCCCACCTATTCTTCGCCACTTCGACCCGACGGCTCCTACCGAAGTGCACACCGACGCCAGCGGCGTCGGGCTAGGCGCGGTCCTCACTCAACGAAAGCCCGGCTATTCAGAATACGTTGTAGGCTACGCTAGCCGCACTCTGACGAAAGCCGAAACTAATTACAGCGTGACAGAAAAAAAGTGTTTGGCCCTGGTGTGGGCGCTTGGAAAGTTCCGGCCGTACTTATACTACCGCCCGTTCGATCTCGTAACTGATCACCACGCGCTTTGCTGGCTCTCCACGTTGAAAGACCCTTCTGGCCGCCTTGCGCGATGGGCACTCCGCATCCAGGAGTACGACATTCGCGTCGTATATCCCTGCGGACGCAAACACTCTGACGCTGATGCCCTGTCCCGCTCACCTTTACCACCAGATCAGACGTGCGGAAACACTTGCCTCCAGACCTTGTCTAGATCTCGACTCGATATCCACCGAACAACGTCGTGACCCGTGGATCGCCTCTCTTATCGAATATTTATCTGGTACGCCCAACCTTCCAGTAACTCGATCCCTCCGACGTCAAGCTTTCCATTTCGCCATCCGCGATCAACTTCTTCATCTACGCAACTACGCTCCCGATGGCCGCCGGTGGTTGCTGGTCATTCCACGCACTTTACGATCGCAAGTATGCGCCTCCCTTCACGACGATCCGCAATGTGGCCACGCCGGAGTGTTCAAAACATATGAACGCCTTCGCCATCGCTATTACTGGCGCGGCTTGTACAATTTTGTACGTAAATTCGTGCAGTGCTGTCCTGACTGCTAGCGACGTAAATCAACACTGCCACGTGCGACTGGCGCATTGCAGCCACTTCCATGCCCTGCCAAGCCATTTGATCGCGTCGGCATTGACCTCTACGGTCCCCTTCCATTGACACCAGATGGTAATCGGTGGATTATAGTGGCGGTTGACCACCTGACACGCTACGTCGAAACAGCCGCTTTGCCGAGCGCTACAGCTCAGGATGTCGCCTCTTTCATTTTGCAACGCTTTATCCTTCGACATGGTGCACCTCGAGAGCTCCTTAGTGACAGAGGCCGCGCTTTCCTTTCCGAGGTCGTCGAAACTCTGCTTTCGGAATGCCACGTCATTCATCGGAAAACGACAGCATACCACCCGCAGACTAACGGACTAACGGAACGGTTCAACCGCACGCTAGGTGATATGCTCTCAATGTACGTGGCATCTGATCATAGCAACTGGGACCGTGTTCTCCCATACGTCACGTTCGCATATAACACCGCCATACAAACCACCACGGGATTCTCACCTTTCTTTCTTCTTTACGGACGTGAGCCTTCCCATACAATTGATATCCTACTTCCTTAACGTCCTGATGCTTCCGAGTGTCCACCTATCTCCGATGCTGCTAGACAAGCCGAAGAGTGCCGCCAGCTCGCCCGTGCGTTCACCTCGGAAGAGCAACAACGCCAGAAAGATACCCGTAGCACCTCTTTTCCGGATCCCAGCTATGCCCCAGGGTCTCTTGTGTGGCTTGCCATCCCATACCAACACCGGGACTCTCCTCGAAACTTGTACCCCCGGACGAGGGGCCTTACACCGTTTTGGAGAAAACCTCTCCGGTTAATTTCCTAATTGAACCAGTTTCCCGATCGGACGACATGCGCCGGCGTGCACGTGACATCGTCCATGTTTCCCGACTGAAACCGTACCATGAGCCTTTGCCTGAAACTTTTTAAGTCGCCAGGATGGCTTCTTTTTCAGCGGGGGCGATTGTGAAGAAGAAGATGTGCCTGGAGCGAGCAGCATCGCCAACGCCTGGCTCTCTCGGCTCGTGCTTTGGTTCGTTGCTGTGCCGATCGCTGGACGGTTCTTCACGCTGTCTCGTCGCTGTCTTTAACGGCTAATAAACCTCCTCACAACTGCTAGGATGTCGTTAAGGATAGGCTCGTAGCAGGGTTAAACTCGTGTGTTGTGAACTGTTTCGCAGCCTCGGCCGTGATGATCTGGCGATGGGTTGACAAACTCAAGGACGTAGTTTGCGGGAGATGTCTGCTCCAGTATGCTGCAAAGCCTTTGCTAGCTGGACAAAACACGAGTGGAAAGACCAGGAGCAGTGGACGGGACCAAGAGCCAAATCAGCGTTCCCGTGGAATAATGGGCATCAGACGCAGAGGCTTCATAAAAGAATTTTCGTTGCCACTGATGTGGCGTGGTGAACGAGTGAGCAAGTATACGGCATTCTGCTGCAAAGCAGGAGCTTGATCCTATCTGGGTTTGGCTTCATACGCGTGTGGTTGATTGGCCAGAAAGGCGTCTATGCAAAATGAACGCTCGCTTTCGTACCGTACAGGAGAATGAAGAAAGAGTTGCTAGTGGTAGTGTGGGACGGGTAGTTGTAAGCGTATGTGACGAAACGCAGTTCGTGGTCTCAGTTGGTATGTACGCGTACATCGCCGGCATGTCGGCAAAGATAAGATTGAAGCGCTCTGCGGTGCCATTAGTCTGAATAGCGCACGATGAAGCAGCGGGGTGTAAAACGTTGTATTCTTTTAGCAGCACCTCGATGGTACTGAGAAAAATACGTGGCCACGGTTGCTAAGTAATTCACGTGGGGCAAAATGGCGCAGAATTACATAACAAAGGAGGTACCACGCAACGTCTTTCACGGTGGCGGCTGGTACCGCAGTTGTGTCTACGTACCGCGTGAGAGTGCCGGTGCTGACTACTGTGAAGCGTTTGCCGTCAGTAGTGGTAGGGTTTGGACCGAAGAGATTGATTCCGGCATGGTAAAATGGTCGGACAGAGAAGGGCAATGCCTGTAGAAGTCCAGTGGTGCTGTGAGTAGGTATGAGGTTGACACGCAAGGCATGACAGAAGGAACCATCGAAAGTATCGAACGTGCTCAGGTGACTGCATCGATATAGCAAGCCTTCACAAAGTGCAAAATGTCAGGCTTGACAGCGAAGGGTACATGAGACAGAGTTGGGATTGGGGAGAGAACATGTCAAGCAGAGAAGTGATCCAAAAATCTTTGTGCTGTTCCGCCGAGGTGTCGGTGATGGTCAGAGATGATGAATAACAGGTACAAACTGATAAGCAGGCGGAATCAAAAGGTAATGGCAATCGAGATAGGGCGCCAGCGTTCGAGCGTTGTCGTCCACAACAATAAATCCAACTTATATCATAATCTTGTAGGCCACTTCAGCAGAGACACTTGAGACACTTCACCAGAGAGTGAAGGGTCTAGTCCTGTATTTTAGGAATCACAGCCATCATAGATCGTCGTGCTCGATTACATCAAACTGACACCCATTGAGGTAGGTGCGAAATTTACCGATGGCCCAAGCAACTGCCAAACACTTCTTCACTGGGTAGGCGTAATTTGATTACACTTTTCAAAGGCTACGACTGGTATATGCGAAAATGTGCTCGCCAAAGTCGAGCTTCCACTGAGTGAGTAAAGCGCGCACGCCTACTCCTCTAGCTTTCTTGTGTGTTTCTGTGGGCACGTGGAGATCATACTGCCGCAGAATTGGAGGGGTTGTGAGGAGTCAGCGAAACGTCTCTTCGCAATGGCATTTTCAACTGGGAGGTGGTTGCTGCCAATGAGAAGCAATGTCCAAGGGGATCTAATGGGGGGTAAATTGCTGATGAAGCGCCTAAAATATGAGCGCAAACCTATGAAGATTCTGAGTTCCTTTAGAGTGCTGCGCTTGGAATATTCGAAACAGCAAGACGCTTGTCAAGTTCTGAAGAAATTCTTTCTTTGGAGTCGACGTGGCCTAAATTGGTAAGCTGACGAGCACCGGAATGACATTTTTTTAGGTTAACTGCTCACTGGTGGTAGTGAGGCACTTCAAAACGTGCTCGAGGCGAGCTATGTGAGAGGGGAAATCTGAAGAAACGACCACAAAGTTATCGAAGTAGCACAACCAGGTCTGCTATATGAGGCCTCTTAGAACATTCATCTATCTCAAAGGTTGCAACAGCGTTGCAAACGATTACAATAAACTCTCAGAAATTGTCAGGGTGGACAAACGCTGTTTTCAGATGGCTCACTTCCCTAATGGTACTTGCCAGTAGCCTGAGCACAGATCCATGGAAGACAAATATTTGGCTTCTTGAACGCAGTCCGGCACGGCCATGATACAGGGTAGGGTATAAATATCGTTTAACTTATACGTGTTTATCTGGCGCTTCTCAACGCGAGATGTTATCGGGCCGTCCTTTGTTTTGCACCAGCATGAAAGCAGAAGCCCCACAGACTGTTCGATACCTGAATCAAACTGTGTTGCAGCAAGTCAGTGACGTTAATGCTAATAGCGAGGCGTTCGGCCTGCGATACTCAGAAGAGACGCTGTCGAAGGAGAGCATGATGACCAGTGCGAATACGATGAATCACTGCAGACTTGCGTTCCAATGATGATTAGCCGAATAAGGCTGGTCAGTGTGGCCACTTCCCTCAGCTAGAATGGCGCTCTGCTATAGCCGATACAAGTTTTTTTCGCGATGTCTCACAGATGGCACACAGACACACACACTTACGTGCCCGTGAACGAATGGTTCATAGATGTTCCTGATCAAAAGCAAGAGTGGAATAGCCTCCAAGATATGCGCTGCGCGCTTGGCATCTCGGAGGCCACAAGGAGTCTCACTATGCTTCACAGGTGGCAGCACATATCTATCGTTTCCAGTTCGCTTGATGAACGCCTCTGGAAAGGCATGATATGTTGTAGAAATATATGAGCACACAAAGTAGAAGAAAAAGAACTTTCTTGTCAAGTGCTTTTCTTTCTACCTTGTGCGGTCACATATTTTCATATTAGCTTGTACCAACTGGCCCAGCCTTCCACTTTAACGAGCATCATATGTTTTCCGTTGATGGACATATTTGTCCATTTTTAGAGCTGTTTGAAAGTTCATATGTGTTTTTAGCGGCGATGGCTCCACTATTTCAACCTTTTTTGACGTAGTTTGATGCCCTCCTAAATGCGCCTAAAAGTCGCCGTATGAACTCATTTTCGTCGTGACACCTGTCGAACAGATGCGTTACGAAGACTCCTTCCACTACATGATATTTATGTAGTGTGTGTTCCCGAAGCGGCTGCAAGTAACATCATGGTTTTGTTGTAGAAAACCTGCTAACGCACGCGAATGACATGGAGACGCTACAGGCACGCGTCGGTGACGAACGTGCATCACCTCGGATCCAGTAATGACCGTCTGAAATCGTGGTCACTCAACCCAGATCCGGCTAATTTTGCACGCCTCATCTCAGTGCAGTTCAGCTACGCAAGTGGACACCACTTTCATCAAGGTGGATCCATTTTTTACAAACTTCTGAGTGTTAGAAGATTTTGCCGACCACCGGGGTGTTGGCCTAGAAGCAGCAACGCTGCCACTAGCCCCGGCCGGTGTTTCCCCGCAGATGGCGTCTAATAATGTGACTGGTTACAATCCTGCTTCGATGCGAATTGTCAGCATGGATACTGCACAGCTCGAGGACCTTCCGTCACCCGAAGCAGAACTTTTGGACGATATGGTTCGAATATGGCGACGCAAGCAGAAAACGCTGGCACCCAAAGACACCGGAGCCGCCATCCAGCGACAAGCGGCGTCTCGCTCTGCGCCTGCTACACACGGGGACGAAGCTAGCGCGTCTTGGAGGAATAAATTTGCAAACCCCTATGGTGTCCAAAGCATACGCTACACATTGGTCGTGATGACCTCATCGTGGGGCTCAAGGCACAAAAGTGCTGGAAAATGCTGGTGACTATATCACCACCAAGCTCTTGAACAACACTGTCCATTGTTCTAGCCTATTACTTACTCTAATATTTTTGCGATCCTTAGAGCTGGGCACCGTTCCAGACAAGTGGAAAAAAGCCCAGATTATACTAATCTTTAAGTCAGGCAACCGGTCAATCCCAGCTAATTACCGTTCAATTTCTTTAACGTGCATTTGTTCTAAACTATTTGAGCACATTATAGCATCTAGTCTCATGAGCCACCTTGAATCAGTTAATTTATTCCACCCACTTCAACACGGCTTTCGCAAACATTTTTCCTGTGATATCCAGCTCGCCGAATTTACGCACAACTTACTTAATTCCATGGATAATAGCGTTCAGACAGACGCCATTTCTCTGGATTTTGCAAAAGCCTTCGTCCGCGTACCTCACAATCACCTGATTCGCAAGCTAACTTCTCATGGTATTCCTCAGAACTTAATAAGCTGGAATAAGCACTTTTTGACAGGACGCAGGCAGTTCACGTCAGCTAATAACTGTCAATCAGCATTTGCTAAGGTAACATCCGGCGTGCCGCAAGGGGCCGGTTTATCGCCCCTTCTGTTCCTCATCTACAATAATGACTTGCCGGCTAATATTAAATCTAATATCCAACTTTTCGCTGACGATTGCGTCCTATACACCGTCATCAATAGCCCTGCCGATGCTAATAAGCTACAACGCGACCTCGACTCAATTGCTTCATGGTGCAATAAATGGCTCATGCCCCTATTCATAGATAAGTGCAAATCAGTATCATTTACCCGTAAGCGTGCCGTACTTGCCAACATATATTCTATTAACGCCGTGCCCATAGCTTCCGTATCATGCTACAAATATCTTGGCGTCCACTTGACTTCATCGCTATCCTGGATCACCCACATCGATTCCATCTGCTCTACAGCATCCCGTACACTCGGCAACCTTCGACGCAACCTGAAGTGCGCATCCTCCGACGTAAAAAACTAGCTTTCATCACCTTCGTACGACCTAAACTTGAATATGCTTCAGCAATCTGGCATCCTTCACAAGCCTACCTAACAAGTAAATTAGAGTCCATCCAAAATCGCGCAGCTCGCTTCATATCTTCGCAATACTCACACAAAACTAGCGTTACCGAACTAAAACGCTCTCTTTCCCTTCCAACCCTTGAATCCCGCCGCTTGATCACCCGTCTATGCCTTCTGCACCACTTCTACTATCATGCACGCTCAAGACATCAGTTGCTCCAATCTGCTCACAGAACTTCATCGCGCTTTAATCACAGCAGGCCCATTGCATGCATAAATGGCCGGATGACAGCATTTACCACCTCATTTTTTTCTAATGCAGTAGCCCTCTGGAATGCCTTACCGGATGACCCCGCTTTATGCGCCGACAGAAAAACGTTCCGCGCAAAACTGAACGAACATTTTTTTCAAGCCTCTCTCCTGATAATCTCAACTACTTCGTGTTTATCTCCAATCGTTTTAGAATTGTACTTAGTTTTGCTCTGCGATTGCTTAACATATGTAAAGCATTGTGTATTCTTTTCTTATCTTTTGTAGGCCCGTGTGCTCAGATTTGGGTGCACGTTAAAGAACCCCAGGTGGTCAAAATTTCCGGAGCCCTCCACTACGGCGTCTCTCATAATCAAATAGTGGTTTTGGGACGTTAAATCCCACAAATCAAATCAATCAATCTTTTCTTATCTTGTTCTAGTTCGTTCATGTGATTTCTGATTCCTGTCTCCTGTGTAAACATATTTGCTTTTGCTCATTTATTTATTTATTTACTTATCCTGTTGAACATTGTACCCTATCTTGTTACTTGTCCCCCCTTATGTATTGCCTTCGGGCCTTTAAGGGCGGAATAAATGAAATGATATGAAATGAAATCTGAAGGCGACCTTCGTTCTAGGTCAAGCCGAAGCTGCTTCATGCAACCTGATACGTGAGTGTGGGGAGGTGTAACTCACCGTCTGGCCCGTATGGGATTTAAATATGATTGAGTCTGGACTGAACTCAGTGCCGGCCGCCGAGAGGCTCCTCGGGGACATTTTGTTGGTAGACGGGACCCGCCAACTTCAATTCCGTGGTCTCGCTAAAGCTTCGGGGGACGTCTGCAAGGGTGTCATTAACATTTATCCCAACGAATACATCAGGCTCTCTCAAGCAAAAGCTGAGGTGGAAGCAGTGCAACATCTTGTGTGTGAGAAAGTCGGGCGAAACCGACGTGGCAGTGGTCACATTCGAAGGCAAGAGGGTGCCCTGTTATGTCCACTGCAGCGATCAAGTCATCCCTGTGAGACTTTGATAAAAGGACGATTCCCGCCTGTCACCGATGTGGCATGGTGGGGCATCGGGCTAACATCTGCCCGAGGCCGCAGTCAGGACGCTGTGGCCAGTGGGGATCTCAAGTGGACACCACTGCCGACGGCGCTGCTGAGCACGACAGCGCACCTCCTTTCCTGATCTGTGGTGGCAGCCATCTGACCGGTGCGGCTGATTGTAGAAAGAAGTACCGGAAGCCGATCAAGCAGAGAATCTCACCGAGTGACACGAAGATGACGTCAGCTCCCAAGGAAGCACCGTTCTCCACAGTGAACACAAAGAAACCTTCTGCGCCGGGAAAACCTGGGCAAGTCAAGACGACGAACAAGGCTGAGGCCAGAACGAAGGTGGCAAACTTCAACTCCGGGGACTTCCCATCCTTGGAAAACGCCCAAATAAAGGTGAGTGGTTGGGTTGGGGTTGCCTCCGTTCCTCTCTCCCCCTCCCCTACCGAAGTCGCCCTACAGTGGCAAAATGCTGAACTCAGGCGCCACACCGAAATTTTAGCAAAGAAAATTCAGGAGCTAGAGGCGAAATTTGCCAGGCTTACAGAGCCTCAGGCACATGCTGATCATTCGAAGCCTATGCAGCAAACTGAGCCGGTGGACCTGGATGATAGGACCTCGGTTGCGTCACTGCTTTCTAGCGACTTGCAGTCCACGAGTGGCACACCACTTTGGCATGCGCCCGTCATGGAGCACTGCTTAGAACAATTAGAACGCATGATAGCGGACATGCCAGGCAAAATTTTCGAATGCGTCAGGACTTCCTTCAGGGAACTCTGTCAACGCGAACTCTCGAAGATTGTGGAGAGCACAACTCTCACAGTGACCGAGTCTGTTATGTTCATGATGCAGGGCAGGAAGCGTTCAATTCAGGAAAAGTCGCCCTCATTAGCGTTTCCCGGGACCAGAAACGCAATGGCGAACGGTGATTCCTCGTCGAAACACAGCACGGCAGGAAAATATTCTCGCGGCCTCCTCCCCGGAGATGCTGTTTCCACTGCCTGAGAGGCCGTCACCATCGAGAATTAAGCCTGCGCCTAATACTTAAAACTAATGTTCACTATGGCTACCCGACGTCAGCGGAAAATCAATAATAAAATAATAAAAAAAAATTCGAGATCGTTCAGTGTAACTGCAGGTGTTTTCGAAATTGGAAGAAATGGTCACACCTCTATAAATAAATGTTTTTCACACACACACACACACGAACAGCCTGGGCTCGATCCTCAATGACACTGAAAATTTTATTCTTTTATTTTATTTGTTTCTTCCTCGATTTCTCGCTCATAACCAACGGTGCCGACGCCGACGGCGGAATGTCTGCGACTCAGCCTCTAACCCCTAGTTCACACTGAAGCGTCCACTTTCTACAGTGACCAAAATTTTCCTGCCACGAAAACCTAGCGAAGTTTGCACTGGACGTTCCCCGTGCCGCCGAATATCCCATCTACCACGGGGCGAATGCGGGTTGGATGCGCCGTCATGCGGTTGTTGTCACGCCTTGGAAATACCACTAGGCTATCCAGTGGTCTCGTTTTCGATGATTCTTGTATGCAGGAAGCAAGAAAAAGCGTACTACTTAGTTTGCTGGAGAGTCGCTGTCTTGTAATGCATGAAGAGTAGAAAAAACCAGCGACGCCAGTGGTTTGCAGTGCTTTGCAAGACCGCGACAAACTCGGTCGCTTCATCCACTAAAGAGGACGTAAAGTAGGCACACTATGGGTTAAAGTCCATGGGTTACAACATTCAGTTGTGTGCACTACGACATGACAAGTGAGTAGGGCTTAGCCGCCACTTTTCGAAATTCTTTGACTAGCACTTCTATTGGTCCACGGCGACCGATTCAGCCGAAGACATCGTAAAAATTGGTCCGAGGGGAATCGGAGTGGATAGGGCCCTTTCGGTGGATCTTGCCACCACCGAATCGGATTCGGAGCATTTCTGCGGTCGAAACGCTCAGTGTGAACGTGCCCTGGTGCTATCCCGTTAGAACAAATATGTGCACATTGGAATCCTGTGTGCTCTGCTGTCGGCCGTGGTTTCCGCCACCGCCGGAATTCTCGCACTCTCACAGTAACCGGGTGCACGAGGCGATACTCGTTCATTTTGCTGGGAAGCTTGGCAATTGGGATGGCCGCAGAGAAAGACGACGCGCACCCGCCATCTCAAAGCCCCCCCCCCCACACACACATAGAACCGGTAAAAAATTGACCTCGTATCTGTACGTTACACTGCAAACGTCGTCGCAAGATGATAGTCTTGCGCGTGGAGACAGACAGAATGACAAAGAACTTTATTGGGTACTGAGAAACGCTGCTCCTTTAGAGCAACGTTGCGGGCCACTCCCATATAGGAATGAAGAGGCCTAGCCTCACTGCCGCATCGTGGGCTCTCTGGACAGCTTGTAGGGTTGGTAGCTACTATGAACTTCGTTAGGCAGAGTCCCAGTCTTCTTCTGTGAGCCGACTTGGGTCCCGTAGCAAGGGCCACTGCCAGAACGTATGTGCTAAGTCCCTAACCTTACCACAATCAGGACAAGTAGAGTGAAAAGCTTCTGAGGAGACTCTGCTGAGGAAAAATAAGCTTGAATAGGACCTGGTCTGGAGCATTCTAAACGTGATGGCTTGAGGTCTTGACAACTTGTTGTGTGGAGGAGCAAATGACCGCCTACTCAACTGGTAGTGTTTAGCCACTTCACTGAATATAAGTAAAGCGTCCCTGAACATCTCACTGCCAACCTTCGGACCTACGTCCTCCCCAGCGCGGAAGGTTAGTGTGCGCGCTTGGGCGTGAGCAGTGCCATTAGGTTTACATGAAAGTCCAGTAGGGGTTTGAAATGTGCAGGAAACCAGGTAATGGTATGTGGAGAAAGTGTCCTATTTTCAAATAGTTTAAATACTTCAGTACAGACAGAACCAGAGGTGAAATCCTTGACCGCTGAGCTTGAATCGGTGAAGATTGACGATTTACTGTCATCCAAAACGGCAAAGGCTACAGCCAACAGTTTGGCTCTTGAGGGAGTTGAGCCCCCAACTGACGCAGCATTGATAATAAAACCCATATGATTGACGGAAACAGAAAACCTATCTGAGCGACCGTACTGAGCGGCATCGACAAAACACATTGAATAAGGATCGTTCCTTATGTCCTTCAGGAGTGTGATGGCCCTAGCCCGGTGCCTTCCTACACTGTGCTGAGGATGAATGTTCCGCGGGAACGGAGAGACCTGGATGGCAGTACGCTGTTCATTCGGTAGTTGAAGATGGTGATCTTCTACGAACGCCAGACTGAGGCCTAGGACGGACAGAATATTCCTACCAGCCGGCGTAGATGACAGGTGCATTAGCTGTGCAGTCCCTTGGGATTCAATTATTTCATCTAGGGTGGTATGAACTTCTAGCTGCATAGGCATTTCAGTGCTTGCTCGTACGGGAATGCCCAACACCCTCTTTACGCTTTTTTTTGACCGAAGTTTCCAGCTTCTTCTTTTCGAATCCATACCAAGAATGCATGGCAGCCAGGTACGTTATGTGACTCATGAGGAATGCATGAAAGAGCCACAGTTGATTGTACTCTCTGAGTCCCCCTCCCCTTTTGTTCGAAACCTTATTAATCAACCTGATAATGTTCCCGGTCTTGGTTGAAATCTTAGCGATGGTCTGTTCGTTGTACCCGTGCGACTCTATAATCATGCCCAGCACTCTAATAGCGTCCACTCTCGGAATGAGGGTGCAAATTGCGGTGTGAAGTACAATGTCTACATCTGATAAAGGATTCCAGTTTTTTGGCCTGGCTCCTTTTCTATTGGGCCTGTATAAAAGCAGCTCCGATTTACTAGAGGAGCACCTCAGCCTTGTGCCAGCAAAAAAGACCTCTGTCTGATCGATGGCTTCCTGGAGTGCTCTCTCGACTTCCCCTTCACTATCTCTGGGACACCAGATGGTATTATCATCAGCGTAAAGCGTATGCCTGATGTCCTTCACGTTAGATAGCAGTGTGGACAACTTGCACATAACGATGTTAAAGAGCAGCGCAGATATCACCGCTTCTTGCGGCGTGCCTTTAGGGCCCAGTGCTATGGGAGAGGATTTGAGGTCTCCGATATTTAGCGTGGCCTTCCTGGATTCGAGAAAGGAGCTGACGCATCTGTGGAAGGCTTCGCCCAGTCCAAGCTCCCAAATGGAGTTTAAGATGTGCGTGTGAGAGATGTTGTCAAATGCTTTTTCCAAGTCAAGACCCAGGATGCCTCTTACGTCCCTTGTGTTCACGACAATGATTTGATGTTTTTGCAGCTTCATAGTGTCTTTTGCGGACAAAGATGGATGAAACCCAACCAAGTTGTAAGGAAAAACACCTTTCTTCTCAATGTACTTAGAGACATGGTTGCAAATGACGTGCTCCTCCACCTTGCCGACACAGGACGTTAGCAATATTGGCCTTAGACTGCCTAAACCTGGAGGTCACCCCGGCTTAGGAATGAAGACAACTGATGCCATTTTCCAAGAGTCTGGGACAGAACCTTCTTTCCATAGGCGATTCATCTCATCAGCAAAGAAATTGATTGATTCGTCTTCCAGGATTCTGAGGGCCTTGTTCGAGATGCAATCCGGCACTGGAGCCAATTGTCCATTAAGGTTTTGAAGAATTTCCAAAATGTCACTGGTGATAAAGGGCTCTCCGAGCTCAGTGCAAGGAGTTCCAGTGTAAGAAGAATAGTCTGAACAACTCGAGCAGCCAGTGGGTAAATATCTGTGACCCAAACCATCCAGTAATCCTCTTCAGAATCAGACTGTCTGGCGGCATGTATGAGTTTAAAAATGGCTTGCCTTTGATTACTCTTAGAGTTCGACTCGCGTAAAAGGTGGCTTTAGCAAATTTCATTTCCCTCCTATTCTCATTTGGCCATCAACAGAATTGCACACCTCATCCCACTGCTGCCTTGAGAGGGTCTGGCAGTGGTCCATGATGGTTAGATTAAGTTCTGCTATTTTCTTGCTGAGCTGACGATTGGGCCTCTGCCCCTTCTACCTATTGAGTAATGATTTCTTGGCCTCTAGGAGATGCACACGGCAGCTGTCCATCATATCCATTTCCAAACTCGTGTGTATCTTTTTTGTCGCCTCACTGACGTCTCCCTTGAGCTGTTTGACCCATTGATCCAGGCTGGGCTTAAGTCTCCAGCTTGCGCGTGTTCTTTTCCAATATGCCGGAAGTGATCCCAATCTATGAAACTAAACTCTGTTACGGGTTTGCCCTTTACACTGATATGGGTAGCTAAGACACTATAGTTACTACCCAGATCCACGTGCAAGTTGTGCAAAGTAGCAGATTCAACATTTTTAACAAAAGTAAGATCCGGCGTGGTGTCCCTCGTGCAGGAGTTACCCCTCCTGGTCGGAAATGCTGGGTCCATGACCAGGGTGAGGTTCAAGTTCGCCGCTGTTTGCCACAAATCCTCGCATTTACGAGATGACCACAGATAACCCAAAGCCTGATGAGGAGCGTTGAAATCACCCGCCACCACAAGCGGAGAGACACCGGCCCTGTCGGCAGTCCTACTCAAGAGCGCCGCAAACCTTTGTCTCGAGTCATTTAGTGAACTATAAATATGCAGGATGAAAACGCGACTCTTTAAATGACTCTTCTGAATAATTTCGACCAATGAGTGTCCCACTTTACTACTGTTCATAGAAAGATCATGCGAGATATAGGCGTATCCCTTAGATACGAGCGTGCAAATGCCCCTTCGTCCGTCTCCGTAAAGAGCATGAGATGTGTAACCCGGCAGAATCCTGAAGTAAAATGACGTGCGGCTTTTCTAATTGAGAACAAAGGAACTGCTGAAGAACTGCCTGCTTGCGGGTAAACACCCAGCAGTTCCACTGCCAAATCCTGAACTCTTTAGACGGACGCACCATGGTTAGGCTTGAAAGATATGTGCCTGAGTTCGAGCGCATTGACTTTAGTGTAACAGAAGTTAGCGTCCAACGTATTGATCTTGGCATCGAGTGCGCTGAACTTTTCCGGCAATGTATCGACCTTAACATGAACCAATGCGCACTGTTTGGCTAAGCGACTTGAACATGTCTCTCATCTCTGTTTTTTTTAAAATATGCAGTTCCTCATCAAACGTCGGTCTCGTCAAAGCCCTCATTTTGGCTGGGTGAACAGTACACTGCACTTTCATGGGTGTTTCGACGGGCGTCTCCGTGGGTTTTTCTACGGGCGTTTCCATGGCCGTTTCTATAGGTGTTTTCACGGGCGTTTCCATAGGCGTTTCAAAGGGCGTTTCGAGTCTACTGACCTGAGGAGGTTGTGGAGCCTCACTCTTAGCGTTATTAGCTTGCTTAAGTGCGACTATCTCGACTCTATGTTGCGCGATCGCCTCCTTTAGTGCAGCGTTCTTCCTTTCCAGCCGAATAATTCTTTCTTGTGCTCTGGCAGTATGCCCCCCCCCCCCCCGTTACCTGTTTCTGAGATCCTTTGACGTAGTCAGCCCACTAGGTCACTGTGGCAGCAGGCAGCTGAATGCTGACGGCCGGGCCCGTGATCGGGAACAGCTCCGGGAACGGGAACCGCTTGTGGATCGGGGACCACTCCTGTGTCGGGAGCGCCCCCTCGAGATCCTGGACTGGGACCTGCACTTGTTGGCCGGTTCGGACAGCTCATGTATCGGTGGGAGATCCTTGTCAAAGTCACGTCTCTCTCTTCTGCGCTGTCTGACGATGTAAGGTATCTCAAAGTTTTGTGTACAGGTTCTGTCGGCCGTTAGATGAGGCCCTCCACAGAAGGCGCACCTCGGTGAGCAAACGTGCTGGTCACCAGGGGAGGTCATTCCGCAACCTAGACAGATAACATTTCCTGGAGTGTGGCACACGTCAGCTCTGTGGCCGAGTCTACCACGGGTAGAGCAGACATCTATCTGCCGTCGGTAGAGGGTGCACTTGACTGTGCTGGGACCATACATGACGTAAGTTGGGATTCGAAGTCCTTCGAAGAGAATAATGACTGTGGTTGAATTCTTGATTCGCTGCACTTCAAGAACAGTGGGATTCCTCGGCTGAACAAGAAGTCTTCATAGCTCTTATTCATCAATTTCCAAATCGATGTTTCTGATGATGGCCTTGCATGTGTTGTCGGACTCAGCAATGTAACAGCTGACCTCGTATCTTGCTGTATTAACGGTGATGGCCTCTAGACTTGCGTAGGCCTTGGCGTTGGCTTGTGACGGCGTACTAATCACAAGAATGTTCTGCATAGCGTAAAGACAAATGATGTCTTCTGTGTCATCCGCGGCGGAGAGACACGCCGCATTTGTGAGGTCTTGAGAAATCGGGACGTTACTGGTATTCTTAACGTTCAGGCCTCCGCGAGGCCTAACAATAATTCGAAAATGCTCTCTTGGTAGATGAGGCAGCCTTGACGCGTTGGCTAGGTGTTTCTTCACGCTGGTGGGAGATTGGGTGCCAGCGTTTTTGCCGTATGGTGGGCCTTGAACTTCAGCGCCCACCACGGGTGCTTTAGTTGACTTACGCTTAGAAAGCACCGCTGTCCAACCAGAACACTGGAATTCTTTGGGAGAATATCCTCCCCTCGCACAGTGACTTGCATGGCCATCTTGATAGCTCAAACGTGCTAAGCCTAGCGTTAGCTAAGCTTAACCTTAGGCCTAGCAACTCACAGCGTGGTCGAGCAAAAAGCCCTTCAAAACTTGCTAAAAGATGCACCCACCGTGACGAAATTGTTTCCACGTGGTCCTCAAGACCTCAGGCGTCCACTGGAGCACGATGCACGCAACACATAGGTAACTTTCACAGAAAAAAAGATGAAGACGCAGGAGCCGAATTTTTATGACAACATGAATCGGCGCACCCTAGCGTCTGTCTCCTGCGCGTGAAGAGAGTGAGTTCTGTGCGAGATAATTGCTGAATTCTATTCTGGAAGCGCTGCGTTGAAAAAGCCTTGACCCGTCCAGGGAAGGCGAGCGAGCGCATCGAGGCACGTTAGAGTTACTGTATACGCTACCGTAGGTAGCAGAGCTGCGCATATGTCCGCCATCTTGCCCGCTGGCGCGTTCATGCTGAGCAGAAAAGCTACCCCCCTGGAGTGTAGGAGCCTACGCGGCTCAGCGGCTCATGTATTTTCTCAGTGTACGCTCGTTCTTAACTCGTCGCTGACGCTGGTTCATTGCTAAAGGAAGGGAGGGGGGAGCTCTTTCCCGAAACTTTGAGTAAGTGTATTTTACTGAAAATGACTCATGCAAATGAGTGCTTTTCATGGTCTTGAGCAAGACTTCCCCCTACCCCCGCGAAAAAAAATTTACTGCATATGGGCCGGCACTGGCACATTGCCTCTCGCTTACAAGAAGAAAATAACTAAAATGAACAGCAGAAAACACCACCGCAACACCTACAAACACTCCGCAGTCCGTGAGGCAAACCGCTTGGTGCCTTTAGAGAGATTGTTACCGCGGCCAAACAGACAATTGTACAGACAGATAGGCAGACCAAAATTTTGGCGTCGAAAGTCTCCAAGAAAGACTATCGTCTTTAAAAACACACCACCTCTCGCTAAGAGGAACCACGGGTAGACGCGAAGAAGTGGGCGCTAACGCTTACACTGGTGGCGTCGTTGTCGCTGGTGCTCATCGCAGTGTTGCGCCGGGGAGAAATCAGAAGAGGCCCAAGGGACGCGGTGATAGACAAGTGTTTTCTAGTGCAACATGCCAATCACTGCTAATGGGCGATGAGAGACAGAAGACGTTGATTGGACACATATATTCACAGTCTAATTTTGGTTAACGCGCATGCTCTGAATTTTTATTGCTCCAGCGCAATGTAGTGCCTATATGCGGGGTGGCCAGTAAACGGCTGTGAAGCACGAGCAGTCAGATTTTTTAGTCAAGAAACTCCCTAGCAGACGCTGCCTGCACCGGCACTGCGAGGCAAGAGAGGGGAAGCGTTAGAGAGAAGAGAGTTGGCATGGACGCGCATGCGCAGTAGGAATAGTGACGCTGCACCCCAGGTTGATCTCGACCTTTAGTATCTTCACATCTAAAACAGGCGTACCATTGCAGCACACTTTGCAGATTCAACAGCTCTAAGTTCTTCTTGGTCTGGAATCAGAGGCTTCTGTATTATCTGTCATTACTTTAAATTTTACGTTGTTTTAACGATTTCGTGTGTAATGACATATTTTTTGAAACAAGCGGAAGTACTGAATGCATTATGATTACCTTGTTCTTGACTTTGCCTTCTTACATCTATTTTTACTGCAACAGAAAAAGGTGAAGAATTAGTGCACTGTTCACTAACAACTGTTTCGTATTAGACCACTGCTGCTTATAATGGAGTGTCTTTAAAAACTAATGCTTCTTCTATATGACTACTGCCACATCACCCTTTGTATTGCACGGATAGAGCAGTGATGTGTAACGCACAAGAATACTGATCGTGGCAATATACCTGCCCAAGATCACCTTCGGCATAATTCTGACACATTTTTCACCCCATATGCAATTCCTTAATTCGTGGGCATGTAGCACTCTCAGTAATCGTCGATTGATCTCATAAGTTTTTCAGAATTCCCTATACCACACGGACACGAGATACTTTAAAGTTGCGCAAAACTACGGCCAGTATATTAGAGACGGTGAATTATACCGCTACGAAAGGCCGGACAGGTTGTACGAAATCAAAACAATCAATATTACAAGCACACACACGCCACGAAGAATGTCACGCACATTGGTGACGTTCTTCTTTCAGTACCTCTTGCTCGGCTTTGTGTAAATAAACTTCCCGGTGCCAGTGATTGTCATCATGCAAGGGCTGTGAATGTGGCTGCTCGTGGTTATTGAATGGAATAAGTCATTTTTTTTCTATACGCGGACTACCACATATAAGGCAGAGAACATTTTAAGGCTACCTTCATATAGATCAGTTATTTCAATAATTTCGCCTTCGCTATGGTTTCGGGACAGAAGGAAGGCATGAATTTTTGCTTTGTGAAAACAAACGAGGCACTCTTGTTCTTGGTTTTTGGGATGAAATCGTCCGACACAGAGCAAATATTTCATTATGTCTTATTCTGTCTTTGCTATAATCTTCTAATAGGGTACAAGAGTTCAGTAAATTCCGAATTTAACCATATTCTCTATACATTTGTAAACTTACCGTTTCTAGGAAGATGGATGGGGCGTTCAGTGTAGATGACGGTGAACAATGCGCACTTTCGGCTACGGCTTTCGAGAAGCATTGTTTCGGTGCTTTTCCAAGATTTTTTTACTCGACTCTCTAAAAAAAGACCATTTATGAGAACTCAGTGAGTTTCTTCCGGAAGATTGTAAACCTTTCGTCTATTTTATATTTTTAGATGCGGAAGCATCTTATACTCGCGCCTTGTAGTGCGCCGTCCGCACCGCTTCTCGAGCATTCGACAGCTGACGCGCGCGCATGCGCCGTCGCCCACCATCTGTGCCGCGCGCGCTTCTCCTTCGAGAACATTCGACAGCTGACAGCGCATGCGCCGTCGCCCACCATCTGTGCCGCGCGCGCTTCTCCTTCGAGAACATTCGACAGCTGACAGCGCATGCGCCGTCGCGCCGTCGCCATCTGTGCCGCGCGCGCGCTTCTCCTTCGAGAACATTCAACAGCTGACAGTGCATGCGTCGTCGCGCTGTATATATACTCAAGGTCGGCGCTCGCTCGCTCAGTTGCCGCTCGTCGGTTGGTTTGTACGGCGCGTCGACGTCCAAGGTCGCGGTGAAATGAATTCCAACGAATCCACAAACACAATGATCGACGTCCCTTCGACCAGCGCCGTCCTTTCACATACGTGTGTACGTGTTCACTCATTTAACACCCCCTCCTACAACCACGTTAACCAATTTAGCCATCGACCCAAGTAAGTCGCATTTAACACCCCATTTCACAACCAGTTAACCAATTTAGCCATCGACCCAAGTAAGTCGCACTTTAACACCCCGTTAACCAATCATATGCTCCGCATCCTCCTCAGTGTTCCCCCGAGGGAAGCTGCGGGCATTTTTTTTCTGTAGTAACTTGTGGTAACTCGCAGCTGTTTATCTGCTAGGCAACACTTGATACGTTTTATGCACGCTTACCTAATTTGTAGTCAAGATCCATAATCTGGTTGTTTATTTCAACTAAATGTGTGGGTGTATTTGTTTAACGTACTCCGACTCTTTCTTTGTATTACTCAATGGAGAGAAAAATTTTTGCAAAAGGGTGGCTACTTGAGCTGGATGGTAGTGTATTTCTGAAAAAAAATATATACTTCCTTAGTGCGCAGGAAACTTTTGAGAAGGAAGATATGCTAGAAAGAAAGGACAGAACGAAGTTCTTTTTTTCAAAAAAGATTTTTTGAATCCCGTATTAGGAACCAATGCAAAGTAATATAATCAGTTTGTAGTTATATACCTATTCATTCATTTTGTAGGGAACTATGGGAACGACGACGAAGCAGCGTGAAACGGCAAGCCACAGCGTTGGTGCACGCGCGCGACCCGAGCTTGCGTTTGTTTTGTATTTTCGGCCTGTTGGCGTTCCTCGCTCTTCTGGCGTTCCTCGGCCTTCCAGTAGGTCTGTACATAAATAAACGGCGTGACATCTGGTGGAGGTGTGTGGACTCCCGTACAAACCTGGAACTTCGCTCCCGTAAGCTTGCCCCTCTACGTGACACGAACATGGCCACCGAGACGCCTCTCCAGGTGGGACCTTCAACCGTCCATGTCACTTGCGGTGCCGTGTATCCTCAACGAGATCCTCCTACTTTCACGGGCTCCACTGAGTCGGACGTCCAAGATTGGTTGGCGAGGTACGACGAAGTCGGCGCAAGTAACAAATGGGACGACCCAAGTAAGCTGGGCTACGTCACATTCTACCTTGCGGACACCGCGCAACTGTGGTTTAATAACCACGCAGCTGACATTACTACGTGGTCTGCATTCAAGACGGCTATTACGGACGTCTTTGGACGACCTGCGGCACGCAAGCTTGAAGCCGAGCACCGTTTACGTCACCGTGCGCAGCATCCAGGCGAGACCTACACGTGCTACATTGAAGATGTGTTGCATCTATGCAACCGCATCAACTCTACCATGCCTGAGGAAGAAAAAATCAGGCACATATTGAAAGGCATTGACGACGGCGCCTTTCAGATGTTGCTCGCGAGAAATCCCCCCACAATTGCTGTCCTCGTTTCCCTCTGTCAAAGCTTCGAAGAATTACATAGGCAGCGCGCAATTGCTCGTCAAGCCCTCATGACGCCAGACACGCTCGCAAGCTTGCACCTAGCTGCCCATCCTACCGATCAGCAGCCGCTGCTTTCGACAATCAAGGACTTCGTCCGCGAAGAGGTAGCGCGCCAGCTGTCACTGCTGCCACTGACACATGAGCCCACGCAAGCTTTGGCACTGGACCTCCAACACGTCATTCGGACCCAAGTCGCTGAAGCCCTTCCGCCGGTGCATCAGCTACCACCAGTCACTACGCCTCTCACGTACGCCGCCGTCGCTGCTCGTCCTACGCAACAGCGTATGCCATATGCTCAACCTGCCACGCCACCCTATGTCGTTCATACAACCCCAATTGCTGCGCCGTATCCCTACGTGAGATCTTCAGCTCCATTTTACCGTCGCTCAGACGCTTGGAGGACGCCGGATAATAGGCCCATCTGTTTCGCCTGTGGTATCGCTGGACACGTCGCCCGCCACTGTCGCCGAGATCCCCATCCAGTCGACACCATGGGCAGGCCAATGGCGTCGTCGTCTAGGACGCCATGAAGGTACACTACTGACGGTCCTCGACCCTACGCAAACCATCGGTCACCATCGCCCCGACGACGCTCCCTGTCACCTATGCGTCGCCGACCTGCTACGGAAGAGGGAAACTGATCGCTGCAGCTCCGGAGGCAACAGCTGCATACAATTCGAACTGCTTAAGGCCTCCATCTTTCTCGCCGCAAAACGTTATTGACGTCAATGTTGAGGGGACCGCCGCACAAGCGCTAATCGACACAGGGGCCGCCATTTCCATAATCTGTGAGACCCTATGCCGCAAGTTGAAAAAGGTGACGACGCCTCTTTCGGGCCCGATGCTCCACACGGCCAACTCGCAGTGCAGAGAACCTACAGCTGTGTGCGCTGCACGTGTCATTACCGAAGGTGAACTTTATGCCATTGAATTTTTTGTGCTGGCATCATGCTCCCATGAAGTCATTCTTGGATGGAACTTTCTTTCGCGTGATCGGGCCATCATAGATTGCTCACGTGCAGAAGTTGCCCTTACACCGCTGCCAACACCTTGTTTGGTGGATTCTCTTCCTGAACCTTACAAACTTGTTGTTGTTGCAGACACGGAAATAGCACCGAGAACATCCACCCTTGTTGCCCTGACCCGTACGGCCGCTCCTGCCGGAACTGTTTTGCTCACCCCGTCTGACGTATTTACCCGCCGCCGTAGCCTACACCTGCCCTTTGCCGTACTCACCGTGGAATCCGGTGCTACCGCCATGCTCGTCGCGAACTCGCTATCGTTGCCAGTTACCTTACTTCGCTGAGAATGTTTGGGTAACATACAAGACGTTTACCTCTTGCGCCCTCTAGAGTTCGCCGAACACGCACCTCACCTCCAGCTCAATGCTATGACGCCACCTGTGGCCACACTGCCCGTGCCAGACTCATTCCAGCCCTCTGTTGCCGCTGAGCTATCGCCGACACAAAGAAGGGAGCTCTTGTCCCTTCTTCTAGAGTTCCGTTCTGCATTCGATTGCGCTCAACCATCTTTGGGTCGCACAGCGAACATCACGCACCACATTGACACCGGTACTCATGCTCCCTTACGCCAACGACCATATCGAGTTTCAGCGGAAGAGCGCCGTATTATCAACGAACAAGTCGACGATATGCCCAAGCGTGGTGTCATCCAGCCATGGCAGAGCCCTTGGTCGTTCCCTGTTGTACTTGTGCGCAAAATGGATGGGTCTATCTGATTCTGTGTCGACTACCGCCGGCTCAATAAGATAACTCGGAAGGATGTGTACCCGTTGCCACGCATCGACGACGCTCTCGATTGCTTGCAAGGGGCAGAATATTTCTCCTCTTTAGATTTACGCTCAGGATATTGGCAAGTTCCAATGGCTGATCCTGACCGATCGAAGACTGCATTTGTAACACCTGATGGGCTGTATGAGTTTAACGTCATGCCGTTTGGACTCTCCAACGCCCCAGCTACCTTCGAACGGATGATGGACACCATCCTTCGCGGCTACAAGTGGAACACGTGCCTTTGCTACCTAGACGACATCGTCGTTTTTTCTCGCGACTTTTCAACTCACCTTGTTCGTCTTCGTGCTATTCTCACGTGTCTCACCTCTGCTGGCCTTCAACTTAACATCAAGAAGTGCCATTTTGCCGCACGTCAGCTCACTATACTGGGTCACGTCGTCTGCAAAGAGGGTGTTCTCCCGGATCCGGCGAAACTCCGCGCCGTGGCTGACTATCCGAAGCCCAATTCCATCAAGACGCTTCGAAGTTTTATCGGCCTGTGCTCATACTTTCGTCGATTTCTGCGCAACTTCTCTTCCATCATCGCGCCTCTTACCAACCAGTTGACAACTTCCAAAGGCATTTCTGCTTGGTCAAAAGAGTGCGACGAATCCTTCACCGCGCTTTGGCGGTTATTACTATCACCTCCAATACTACGTCATTTTGACCCTGATGCGCCTACGGAGGTCCACACTGACGCCAGTGGTGTCGGTCTTGGTGCTGTATTGGCTCAACGAAAACCAGGGTACCAAGAATACGTTGTCGCCTACGCGAGTCGAACCCTCAAGAAAGCCGAGTGTAATTATCCCGTCACGGAAAAAGAGTGCCTCGCAATTGTCTGGGCTTTGACGAAGTTCCGCCCATACCTTTATGGCCACCCTTTCGAAGTCGTCACGGACCACCACGCTCTATGCTGGCTATCATCGCTCAAAGACCCGTCGGGGCGCCTTGGTCGTTGGGCGCTTCGCCTACAGGAATACGACATTCGTGTTGTATACCGATCCTGCCGCAAGCACTCCGACGCTGATGCGCTATTCCGCTCGCCGCTACCGGCTGACCCAACCCCCTCGTCACCTTCTTCAGCTGTCATAACACCAATCGACTTCACAGACATGGCATCAGAACAACGGAAAGATGTGTAGATTTCCCAACTCCTCGCCTTTCTGACTGATCCGTTAGCTAATTTGGTCTCAAAAACTATCCGCCGTCAAGCCACACATTTCGCTATTCGAGACGACCTACTCTATCGGTGGAATTACACGTCTGAAGGTCGGAAGTGGCTGTTAGCGATACCCAACCACATGCGCTCGGAAATCTGTACTGCTTTCAACAACGACCCGCAAAGCGCTCACGCTGGCGCTCTCAAAACGTACAGCCGTTTACGTCAGCGGTACTACTGGCGCGGCATGTACACATTTGTCCGCAAGTACGTACGTGCTTGTACTGCATGTCAGTGACGTAAAGTTCCACCTCAACGCCCTGCCGGTACACTTCAGCCTCTGCTTTGTCCAGCGCGTCCGTTTGACTGCGTCGGTATCGACTTTTACGGACCACTTCCCACGTCGTCTTCTGGAAATAGGTGGATAATTGTCGGCGTGGACCACCTCACGCGTTACGCGGAGACGGCAGCACCACCCGCAGCAACCGCGAGGTAAGTTGCGTTTTTCATCCTGCGCAACTTTGTTCTTCGCCATGGTGCTCCCCGCGAACTTTTGAGCGACCGGGGGCGTGTTTTCTTGTCTGACGCCATTCAAGCGTTTCTCGCTCAGTGCAACATGGTTCATCGCATGACGACAGCATATCACCCGCAGACGAATGGCCTCACAGAACGATTTAATCGCACTCTCGGTGATATGTTGACGATGTACACAGCTTCAGACCAGACCAATTGGGACACTGTCCTTCCATTCGTCACGTATGCGTATAACACCGCTACGCACGCGACCACAGGGTTCTCCCCTTTCTTTCTGTTGTACGGACGCGAACCATCATGCACGCTGGACACTATCCTCCCATACACGCCCGACTCCTCTGAGTTCACTGCAATTTCTGATGTTGCCAGGTACGCAGACAATTGGCCCGTTCACTGACAACCGAGGACCAAGGCCACCAGAAGCTACGGCATGACACCGACCGACATCTCTCTACTTTCGCGAGGGAGAGACGCAGGGGGCGCCGACCAATGCGGACGCGAGAAGATCGGCTCCCGTTTCTGTTAATGTTTTCGTTAGGATTTTTGTGGTGCCTGTGCTCGAGCTGCGTTTCATTCGACGCAGTTTGTTCTGAGGATCACGTCGATACCGGACTTTTTTTGGTGAGTGGTCCTTTTGCCGAATTATTGGAACTTTTCTTGTGGAACGCGCCGCGGCTCGGCTAACCCTACCGGGCTCAGCCTAGCGTCGACGGTGAGGGGCGGGAGAAAAGGGGCAACATGCCCGAAGTGTAGATGGTGGAAGGAGAGGAAATCTCTCACGAAGAAGCCAATCGCCCGGGTTGGACGACAGCGCTGGGCAGGAACAAGAAAGCTCGTGTAGAAACGCCAGTTTCCGCGGGCAACGCATCACATGTGGGCTCGAAGGGAAGCCGCCGCACGGCAGCCCCGCAAGGTGCAAGGAAGCGCCTCGCAGCTGCATCGAGGCTCCCCCGGCTGCCGATGGACCACATACAAATTATCGTAAGGCCGAGGGACGGACTTGACGTCAGAAAAGTAAGCCAAATTAGGCTCACACAGGCTATTGCCATGGCGGCTGCTCTTGCCCCGGCAGAGACGGAAGGGGACATCGTTTGCCCAAACATCGCCCAGAACATTCTCGTAGTTTTCACACCGGAGAAGAAGAACGCAAACGCCTACGCCGCGATCCAACAGATTCGGATAAGCGAAGGAATGTACCATGTGGCGGCATATGTCGCGGCCCCCGATAACACCTGTAAAGGAGTCATACGAGGAGTGGACACTGACATCAGCGAGGCCCAGCTCCAAACGATGATCGTCAACCAGCGAAATCCGAAGGCCCTAGAAGCCAAAAGGATCAAAAACACCACCACTGTGGTAGTGCTTTTCGACGGCAAGAAGGTACCAAACTATGTCATATGTGGCGTCAGCATGCTGCGCTGCGCGCTCTACAAGCGCCAAACCGACGTGTGCTACGCGTGTGGAGGACTTGGTCACAGGGCCGATGTTTGCCGCAACCCCAACAAGAGGGTGTGCAGGGGCTGTGGGCTCGTGTCTCCACCCGACGATCACCAGTGCTCACCGAAATGTGCCCTTTGCGGAGGCCCACATCCGACGGCGGACAAAACGTGCAAAGAACGCTCTCAAGTTCCTTACGTCGTGCGACGGAGAAGACGACGGCGCCGAAAGCGCGTCAAAAAGTCTCAGCAACAGCTGGCCGAAGAGGACCGGTCAAGGGATTCCAGCGTGGCAAGTGCTCCCAGGCAGGGGCGTTCTGTCACGCCGGCTGGCCGCCGGCGCGACCTCTCCAGGGGCCGCGCTCGCACCAAAGGGCGCTCTTGCTCCCGGGCACAAATCCAGGAAGTACCTACCTGGGCGGATCGAGCCAAGCCGAAGCCAGCGGCGCCGCCACCAGAGGTAACGCAGGTACCATTGCCAGAGCATAGGGAAGACCCCAAGGTAGCTAAGTTGATCCAAAAGAATGCTTGCCTTAAGACAGAGATTCAACAGCTGAGGGCTGACCTTGAGTCGTTCCGCAAACATTACTCCTCGCAGGGTGAGAGACAACAGATTCCCCCACCAGGGGACGCGCAGGCGCGCTCGGGAAAACGTAGGGCCTCACCCTACAAGGGGAGTGGGATGCTATGGAGACAGAATCCAACAGCAAGGCTCTGGAAAGCATGCAGCAATCGATTAAACAACTGGCAGATAGCATGACTACCCTACTGAAAAGGGTGTCGTCTCTTGAAGGTACACAGGCATCGCTAGCTACGTGTAGCTCGCCTCCGGAAGGCCCGAACAGGGCACAGTCGCCTGCAGGCGCGGTAACAGTCAACCCGACAGGAGATTGGCTGTCTCAGAAGAATAATTATGGCGGACAACACTAATGAACTGGTCGTGTGGCAGTGGAACTGTGCCAGTTTCAAAAGGCGCAGGGCTCCACTGCTGCACTTTATTGCTTCTCAGGCGGTCAAACCGCACGTAATTATGTTACAGGAAACTCTCGGTGAGGCGCTAACTTTTCCGGGCTATCGAGTCGTCTCGGTGCGCGAGCAAGGGAAGCGCGGTTTGGCAACCTTGGTCGAAAAAAAGTGCTCCTTTCATGAACACAAACTACAGCTTGGCAACAGCAAGGCTGAGGTCATTATCCTCGAAATAATCCCCAACAGCTGGCTCAAGAACAGCGTATTCCTCCTGAATGTGTACAGCTCACCATCGGACAAGCGGCAGGGGTTCGCTTCGATCATGGCAAAAGCGGTGGCTCTGGCCAGGGGGGCCCTCATCATGGTAGCGGGAGACTTTAATGCTCCGCACGACGCTTGGGGATACGCCAGGCAGTCCCCCAAAGGCAACAATCTCCTAAAGGCCGTATCTAGCTGTTCTCTTGAATTGATTACGGATCCGCAATACCCGACAAGAATTGGCACATTGGTGGTCCGAGACACAACTCCAGACTTGGCGTTCGTCAAGAACGTCGCCGGAACAGGGTGGCAAAATTTGCAAGAGAATCTAGGTAGCGACCACTTCATAGTGGCTATTACCCTAGCAGTCAATGCAGCTCCCCCCAGGGAATTTGAAGTGACGGGCTGGGATGCCTTTCGTAAATTGCGGAAGGAGGACCAGGATGAATACGACAGCTTAGACAGCCTCTTTGCAAGGCTCAAGGAGGATGCTAATGCTGCGACCAAGGTTGTCAAAACGAACCTGAGGGTTGATCGAATGGATGCACGCCTCGCGCATCTCTTAGAGGCTAAGAATTCCATCCTGTCCCGGTGGAGGACGCAGAGGCTCAATCGCAGACTTCGAAAGCAAATTGCGCAACTCAATCGCGAGATCGAAGCCTACTCTATTGAACTCTCCAAATAGCAGTGGAATGAAGTATGTTCTTCGGTCGACGGACAGATGGTAGTGGGGGCCAAATGGAACCACCTCAAATAATTACTTGATGAGTCACAGTCGAAGGGAAATCAGCGATTGGCTACTGACAGAATCGTTCACAACCAAAAAGCGAAGGGAGTGTCCGAGAAGGCCCTCCTGAAGAGGTTAGCGGACAGCTATCTTCCGCTGGGCCCTTCCGGCGATGCGGACTATTCGCATTACAGGGGAGGAATGGTGGCGGAGCTGGACGCACCTTTCACTGAACCAGAAATCTGGAAGCTCCTCCACGAGCTCAACGGGCGCTCTGCACCGAGCCCGGATAGAATCTCAAATAAGCTCTTACGTAACTTGGATGGCAAATCCATCGAGAAGCTTACCGAGGAAGTCAACAAAATCTGGGAGACGGGGCACGTCCCTGAATCCTGGAAGACAGCTTCGGTAGCGCTCATCCCAAAGCCAGGCAAACCTCTGGCTTTGGAGAACATGCGACCCATCTCGCTTACGTCCTGCGTAGGCAAGGTGGCCGAACATGCGATTCACCATCGGGTATCCGAGTACATAGAAATCAGAGAGCTATTTCCACACAATATGGTAGGATTCAGACCTGCACTATCCACACAGGACGTGATGCTCCTTATCAAAAGACAAATCATTGACAACAACACCAGGGATACTAGAGGCATACTAGCTCTAGACCTAGCCAAAGCTTTTGATAATATCTCGCACAAGTTTGTGCTTGAGGCAATTTCGGTTACGGGTCTAGGACAATGGTTCCACGCATACGTTAGGTCCTTTCTCAGGGATCGCAGGGCTACCATTAGGATCGGTCGAATCCAATCCACGGAATTTACCTTGGGAGCGAGAGGCACCCCACAGGGGGCAGTTATCTCTCCTCTACTCTTCAATATTGCCATGAAGGGCCTCTCGGAGCGACTCACTACGGTGCGCGTGGTTAACCATGCTCTTTACGCGGACGATATCACCGTGTGGTGCATGGGAGGGTCCGAGGCCGGGTTAGAGCAGGCGCTTCAAGAGGCATTAGACATCACGGAGAACTTTCTAGTCGGTTCGGGCCTGAGCCTGTCATCGGCAAAGTCTGAGTTACTGCTATACAGACCCACCCGACAAGGACTCAGGATTCTCACTCCTTCAGAACAGATTCCCATAGCTTCATACACACGGGATGGGCAGAAAATACCCGGGTGGACTCCATCAGGGTCCTCGGACTCCTGCTAGAGTCCAAGGGGGCCAACTCACGAAATTTAGCCCGCATCACCTCCAAGACGGAGAACATGCTTAGGCTCATACTCAGGGTCTCGAACCGCAGGGGTGGGCTGAGCGAGAGGAATCTACTTCGGCTCTATCATGCATTTCTCATGAGCCCCATTAATTATGTCGCTTCGGCGTTGCGCTGGTCCAAAAGAGAAGAGGCAAGAATTGATACACTAATGCGCAAAAGCATAAAGCGAGTTCTAGGCTTGCCTATCCACACTATCACCGAGAAGCTACTACAATTGGGCATGCATAACTCCCTCTCGTAGGTGATCGGAGCCCAGCAGATGGCTCAGGTCGTGCGACTATCGTCCTCCAGGGCTGGTAGGCGCATCCTGGAATCCAAAGGCTGTGGTCCTACGTTGACTAACCAGCGTAATGTAACACTACCACCCTCGATCAGAGGCACGTTTTCGGTAGCTCCACTTCCAAGAAATGTCCACCCACAATACAATGAAGGGCGCCGCATAGCTCGGGCCCGTTCCTTCAGTTGCAAACAGACCATATCTCGCGACCTTTGTCGATGCAGCCCAGTACAGGCGTTCGGATCGCTTCGCAGTGGTCTCGGTCGATCATAGTGGCACACTCCTATGCTCTGCCTCGGTTAGAAAGGTTTCGGCAATGGTGGCTGAGCAAATCGCCTTCGCCTTAGCAATGAAGGACCCATCGCGTCCTAATGTCTTTACAGATTCGCGTTCCGCAGCTGGGGCTTTCGCCTCGGGCTCGATCTCGCGTGAGGCAGCGGCCATCCTCGGCTGTGAGGGGGCTGCCGGGTTTCACACCATGACATGGTTCCCGGCCCACATGGGGGCCAACGTACATCCTGATGTCCCCAACACCAATGAGTTTGCCCATGACCGTGCGCGAGGTATCGCTCACCGCGGCGGTCCCGGCGGATTCGCAGGCGGGGACGCCGGAAGATACAGGGACTCGCTACTCACTTTCCACGAGATCATGACTCATTATCATCTATCTCTGAGGGCTTTTCCACTTCCTCATCCTAAACTTACGCGACCGCAATGATCGGCCTACAGGATGCTCCAAACGGGGTCTTTCCCTTCGCGAGGCAGGCTCAGTTATTTTTCGCCCAACATCGAGGCGAATTGTCCCGACTGCAGAGAGGCGTATTGCTCCTTACCTCATGTGCTCTGGCAATGTCCTGCGTTACGTGACGCAGAGTTCAACAAAGAAGAGGACTGGGAGGAAGCCCTTAACAGCGGCGACCTCTTGGTTCAACTTCGGGCTGTCCAGAGGGCCTGCGAGAGGGCGGAGGGCCACCGTCGTCCGGTCCCTACGTGGGAGCGGCCCGCGACTTCTACGGATTCCCCCTAAACGGGGCCGTTACAACGCAGTTCCTCAGGACCTGAATAAAGTTCTTTGTCTGTCTGTCTGTCTACTTTCGCGACCGGTGCTCTCGTTTGGCTCTGGATTCCACCGAGCACTCCTGGCCTTTCGTCGAAATTACTGGCACGATACCACGGGCCCTACCGCATTCTCGCCCGTACGTCAACAGTCAATTATGAGATTGAGCCTTTGACACAGTCTCATGACTTACGCCGTCGTGGCCGAGAAATTGCACATGTGAGTCACCTGAAGCCGTATTACGACCCCGCTATAGTGACTACGCTTTAAGTCGCCAGGTTGGCTATGCTATTCACCGGGGGCCAATGTAGGGAACCATGCGAACGACGACGAAGCAGCATGAAACGGCAAGCCACAGCGTTGGTGCACGTGCGCGACCCGAGCTTGCGTTTGTTTTGTATTTTCGGCCTGTTGGCGTTCCTCGCTCTTGTGGCGTTCCTCGGCCTTCCAGTAGGTCTGTACTTAAATAAACTGCGTGACAATTTATTCACTTCCTTAACTAATGTCTAAGTACGGGGAGATGGAGCATCATATCTCCGCCCAAGTGAGTTGTCAGCGATTCGAGGAACGTCTTAACGATAGAGAGAACTGTGTAGTGCAGGACGTTGTCAGTCAGACATCCTAATAAATTGATGTATGAAGGAAACACGTAGGGCACCAGTTAGGTCATAATGGGTGTGCGAGGGGCTTGAGGGGAAAACAAATGCAACTATTAAGTTTACGTTGTTTGTTCAAATGACGGTCCAGTAACCTGGTTGATATGTGAGGTTTAACATCTCAAAACCACCATATAATTATGAGAGGCGCCGTAGTGAAGGACTGCGGAAATTTTGACCACCTTGGGTTCTTTACGTGCGCCCGAATCTGAGAATACGGGCCTACAGCATTTCCGCCTTCATCGGAAATGCAGCCACCGAAGCCGGGATTTGATCCCGTGACCAGCGGATCAGCAGCCGAGTACCTTAGCCACTAGACCACCGCAGTGGGTCTAGTAGGTTCACCTCCTAGTGTTATTTTTGTGCCAAGGAAGTGCTTACTTTAAAATGAAATCATAGCTTAGGGGTCCTCGTCATGTTAGCACACTTCGAATTACCCGCCTCAAGCAGAACGTCTCACTTTACTGTTGCCGTGCACAACGTTATGCGGCTTAACTGCGCCGGGGCCGACACTAGAAGAACGAAAGTAGCGGGAACCACAGAAGCCACAACGATAATTCCACAGTTTACGGCCATTCGATCCGAGATGGGAGAGGTTATTGGTTAGATTGCACCACAGTAGATGGTGCGGCTTGTCCAGTATAACCAGGCGCAAAATAAACTTTTAAACCACTCGCACCATTTCCCATAATAACGTCTGACCGTTCTTTTTTTCCATTAATTGAACAGAAAAACACAAGCAGCATTTTAGTACGTGTTTTTAAACACGGAGGGCTCTTTATTTGGCGCAGCTAGCTGATATACTAGTGTATAATTCTAGGGGGTAACTGTGACGTCATCTGGACCATTTCGAGAGTGTCGCAAAAGGACGCACGCAAATTTCTCGGTGAATAGGGCACTGCTGTTGATATTGTTATTGTAGACATTGTCATCGAATGATTGACTGATTCATTGATTTATATGTGGGGTTTGACGTCCCAAAACCACCATTTGATTGTGAAAGACGCCGCAGCGGAGGGCTCCAGAAATTTCGATCGCCTGTGATTCTCTAACGTGCACTCAAATATCAGTACACGTGCCAACAGCATTTTCGCCTCCATTGAAAAAGCAGCCGCTGCCACCAGCATTTGATCCCGTGACCTGCGGGTCAGCAGCCGAGTACCTTATCCACTATACAAGCACGGCGGGTCACTTTGTCATACATTAACCTTTCACTTCAAAGGCCCAACCACTTGCCCGCGCCGGCACACGTATCAAAATACTTACGCGTCAAATGCGCCTTTCATTGTGGGTCTTGAAGGAGGACACGTGTCTCCATGCCTCGAGGCACGATGATTACGCAATGTGTGATGTTTGCTCTTACTTCACCATGCCTACGTCAGAGCGCACCAATTCGAGTTCATGAGACTTCCGAGCTTTGATATAATAGTCGTAGTTCTGAAACACGAAATATCGTGTTTCGGAACTACGACTTAGCTTCTGCGACCGTAGCTTCTGTGATTGTACAGAACTCTATAGAGTTCTCTACAATCACAGAAGCTACGGTCGCGAAGGTTCCTCACTAACCGCTACGTGAGCCACTAAATACCACAGGGCGAAAAACGGTGAGTGTGCCACTGCGATGCGGTTTCGTGGCGAGTTCGAGCAACGCCGACAATTGCAGCGAATGCCTGCTGGGGACCCTCACGCTGGTTTTCAGAGCGATCGTAGGTGGAATGAAAACATCATGCCGACAGCTGCTGCACCAAAAGGGTTTACTGAGCAAGTTGGTGTACTTCTATGTTGAACGAATAAACAGCCTGAAATAAAACGGCTCAAAGAGAGATACGACAGACAACAGCGCTGACTCGCAACTATAATTGTATTTTTTGACAAATGGGAAAAAACAGCATCTGTAAAAGCATGAAAATAAACAGCCACAATGAATGATTGAGATGACAAAAAGTATTATAATAGTCACGTTCACATGTATTCAGCCACTTAGTTTTCTCTTTTTCGCTTCTTTATACCACCGTCTGCGTGATCAATGTTTGTTTTTATGATTTTACAAATGTTGTATTTTGTACACTGTTTCAAAGTAGTCATTTGTCTAGAGCTCTTGTCTCTAGTTCATTTGCTCGTCCACGTCTTCTTTCAAGTGGTTTATTTTTTTAAGGTATGGCAACATGTAGCTGCTTTTGTGCCTTGATCTGTGTTAAACTAGGCCAGGGGTGATAACAAACAGCCCGTCGAGGTTTGATGTCTTCAGCTCGGAGAAGGAAGGCAGGAAGGAAGGAAAGAAGAAAAATAGGAGAGAAAGAACGGCAGGGAGGTTAAGAGGCCTATAGGTAGCCAGTTTGCAACCCTGCGTATGGGAGGGGAATGGGGAAGATGAAAGAGAAGAGAGAGGGAAGGCAGATGAACACGAAACACTCGGCAGCACACGCGCGCACACTCACTCATTGTCCAGTCTTGTCTTTGTCGGTGTGGGACATTGCTGTTACAGCCGCTTGTTCAAGTCCGTGTCACGTAGGAATTTCAACAGAGCTTTTGTTGCCTTTTGTTGCAATGTCTTCTCTCTGGCACGTGAAAGAACAGTGTCCACAGACAATTCGCTGTTCTCGATGCGCGCAAGAATGGACGCCATTGACTATCTTTGAATGTGATAAAATGGACAGTCGCACATGATGTGGTGTAGTGTCTCTGTGCAAAGACAGGCATCGCAGAGAGCGTTGTCGGCCATTGCAATGAAGGGTAGCTTCTCTTCGGTAGAGTTCAGTGGCCATGCGGAGAGCCATCAAAGAGGACAGGTAGTGACGATTCGTCTCGTTACTTGCTCAACACCATAGTGAAAACGTAATTTCACGCGAAATTCGTCAAACATTACTAGCAGAATCAGTCCGCGAAAGTGCTATTGCTTCTCCTCGTGTTCCTTTAAGAGCTGCCCGCGCGGCAGTATCGGCCTGTTCGATCCCTATGCCACCGCAGGGACTTGGCAGCCACTGAAACGTCACATGATGCCCTTTGTCATGTGAAGTGTGGAGAAGGCATCGAATTTCAAAAACAAGCTGTTCGTACGGCCCACGACGCAGTGCTGAGAGCACAGATTGTAGGGCAGCCATTGATTCTCTGAAAATCGACCATTGCTTCGGTGGTTCCCGATGGACCCCGCAAAGTGCAGCCTGCAAAGCAGCTAGTTCTGCTGCTGTAGGTGCCGTGGAGTAGTCAGTCCTAAAGCTGATGGTAACACCTCTTGCTGGAACAACTACTTTACGTGACGGACACTGGCGGTTCGTGCAGCCATCGGTATATATAAGTACACTGTGTTCAGCGTGGGGCCTAGCTTTTTTAGCCTGACATATCGTTTGGACTCATATACATATTAATAATAAATATGCCAAGGCTGCAAACTCTATCCAATTTTCGCAGAAAACGCATCGTTGTGCGTAGCTGACAAGGTACACACAGATACAGAGATATTCCACGCTTCGGCGACACAAGTTTGATTTATGTATTGAAACGTGGCGCACAAATTCAGTTACTCTTGAGCTTGTACCCATAAGCGTCGTTGAACGTTTATTTTCAAATTCTGAGACACGATCGAGGCTGACCTCTTGATGACACAGCTGCGCACACAGCAACACAACGCACCTCGACTTCTTCAGCGCGCGTCGAACGTTCATTTCTTTAATAAAAAAAGCCAACTTCGCACACGCACTCGCAAAATGTGTCCCGCCGCGGTTGTATAGCGGCTAAGGTACTCGGCTGCTGCCCCGCAGTTCGCGGGGTCAAATCCCGGCTGCAGCGGCTGCATTTGCGATGGTGGCGGAAATGTTGCAGGCTCGTGTGCTCACATTTGGGTGAAAATTAAAGAACCCCAGGTGCTCGAAATTTCCGGAGCCCTCCACTACGGTGCCTCTCATGATCATATGGTGGTTTTGGGACTTTATATCCCACGTATAAGTCAATCAACTCGCAAAATGCACCGCGGATCACACAGAGTCCTGACGAGAAAGTCACAACTACAGGGGTTATTTCTTTGCCACATTTGACGGCAGTCTGGCAACACTGACCCACTAAGTCTGGCAAATATTTATGCAACGCCAAACAGAACCTCGCCCTCATTGGTAATGAAGGCTTCTTGACTGAGCATATGAGTAGGCATGTTTGCCACGCGCAGTTCGTAAGCAAAGTAGCAGTGCATACGCACAAAGGCGATCGTACGTTTATGATTTTTGAAGCCAAGAAAATGGCGCAGGTACTTCATCACTGCTTCAGTACACCCTCTACTGCTCTCCAAGGTAAAGAGTTTCAGTATTCGGAAAAAGACGTGCATGTGCGATGAGTCTGCTTTTCTACCGCCTCTATCAGGTGTACAAAATTTTGTTTCTTAAAAGGATCACATTTTTTCTTTTCTTCGTCATGTTTGTTATACATATAAGTGGTACGTAAGGAATAAACATTCGGTTAGTCTGCGCTTGTTCTTATCTACTTGACGTCCGTGTTCTCTACCACGCAGCATACATCGACCAGGAATTACCAACTGTCCCCGTCGCCCATATTGATAAGCACAAAACTGGTGCACAAATTGTGGGGTGTCATGCAGGCCAGAATAAACACATATTATTCCTAATTATTTCTTTGTCATGGTGTTCAGAAATTCATAACGCGGGCCCAAATATAGCCTACTTTTGCGATGTTTTTCAGACAACAGACAAAACATGGACGGGTGCAGGGCACCCGTCCGTGTTTTGTCAGTTTTGCCGTGCCTGTGATGCGCTGCTGTGCCCATCGTTTGCGATATACCATCGGCGCGCTCACCACTTCCCCTCACAAAGCACATAAATGATACACATGCAGATGCCGATAAGCGTCTGTTGGGTTCCTCTTCAAGGGGAAGAAGGGGGGAAGAGCAGGGGAGTGAAGGATTGTCGCAGTGCCTGTGCTCTCTCCTACGTCAATACGCCCATGTGTCGAGCAGGCTTCGGCTACTCATTTCTCAGGTGACTAGATGGGATAGCACCCTTGCCTCCCCACTCTCGTGTTGACGCCTGCGCAGATCCTCGAGTTTCAAGTGCGCTGCAACGCACCTATATTGAATCCATTTAGGTGCGCGATTGTGGACAGTTTTACGCAGTCATGTTAGGCAAGAGTAGCAGCGTCTTCTGAGGAGTTGAACAAAATTTTTAATAATAATATACGCAACTTGCTCTTCTACGCAGCACACAGCAGTTTTCTTTAACTCAACTTCGTTATTTAGTGGATTTCGCACTCGCTGAATTTGCGATCGAGCCGGAAGTGTTTGAGACCCGCGTACCTAGATTTAGGGGCATGTAACAGAACCCCAGGTGGTCGACATATCCAAAGGCTTCCACTACGGCGTCTCTCATAACGGTGTCGTTATTTGGGGACGTTACGCCCTAAATTTTATATGTTCTTGTTGTTGTTGTTGTTCTTGTTCTCGTTTTTCTCGTTGTTGTTGTTGTTTTGTTGTTGTTGTTATTGTTATTGTTGTTGTTGTTGTTGAATGTTAGCTAGCACACATGATCGAAGTTTCGGGAGCCCCCCACTACGGTGGTTCTAATAATCACATCACAATTTTGGAACGTTAAACCTCACATATTATTATAAAACTGCGCCGACATACAGGTCACAACAATAAAAATTGGGACAGGACCAGAGCAGAATACCCACTGATTTATATGAATGACGTATCTTTGAATGGCGTATATTCTTTGGTCAAAAACACAAGTAAGAAATTCCTTTCAGAGCGATTGTATCTGAAAGAAACACGTGGCGAAACGTTGTTTGGAAATACTTGCAAAGCAATCTAGAAACTCTCGCTATACCGCACCCTTTCGTGTCAGTAATTCCGAAGAGGTGGTACAGTTTCTGAGCACTGATAGCTTTAGCAAATGTAGCACTTTCAGTATAGACATTGAGGACTTGTACTATTCGATACCTCAAGATGAGGTGATGGCAAGCGTTCAAAGCTGCATCGTGCAGGATAATGATGAATTGTCTTTCAGCCTAAAGTGTGGAACTTCTTTATCTAGTTTTCTAGAATTACTTAGCTTCTACCTGAAGTCAACCTTTGTGGCTTGGAGTGGTAATCTTTATGTCTAGAGATCAGGGATACGCATAGGCTCTTTAGTAGCTCTGATGTTAAGGGGAAAAGCGGGTCGAAAAACGCGAGTTTTTTTAATTAGCGATTTTTTCTTTTTTTTCCTGCTTGATAAGATTCGTAACTGTACTGTTATGGAAAAAATACAGGTCGAGACTTAACTGGCAATGGTCTGAAATTGCATCTAAAGAGCACAAGGTGCATTTTAAAAGGTCCAAATTGTGCGTTCTTCGAGAACCTTGCCGCCCATAATGCGCCACCGCTCGCCATTGTTGACCACATGAGTCGAAAAGTCTAGCCTGACTCTTCAAATAACAAGAGTTTCCATCGCTGATGCAGTGCAAGAAATAATTAAAAGAGGCACGCTTCTGTGCGTTTTTTGAGCGCCGCGACGGCCTTATCCAGTGGCACTGATTGGGAAACCGCCATCGGCCACTGCGCGTCTGTATGTGCTGTGAAGCCTATTGTCGGGGTCCCTGTCTCTTCGAGCAGCGCAGCTGAACAATGCTTTTCTCGCGTAATTATAAATAAAAAACGCCATCGCTCGCAAATGAAAGCCGTTGTGCGGCGCGCTCTCTAAAAATAGGCTACGAGCAGTTGCTCCGATTAGCGGCAATTGTTGGCTTGCAAATGCCTGTGCATCAAAAGTCATTCACACCCGTACGGCGGAAAGTTCATGATCCGGCAATGAACGACGTCAGCACCAATCTTGTGAGGTCGAAGGAGCTCGCAATGAGGGAATTTAGCAGGGACGACATTGATATTATATACGGCCGTATGTGGCACAAGAATGGCCGCGAAATGACTTGACACTGAACTGTGTTTGAATTTCTCAGTTCTGTCGAACTTTTTTCTAGCTTGCAGTGTGCACATGGCTCAGCCAGATGGAGCGGAAGTTTGGCAAGCGTTTCATGGCCCTGTCTGTGATCGAAATTTTTGTGAGTAATCGGCTCGAAAAAGCCGAGAGGGACAAACTTATGGTGCTGGCGTATTTTAGTGGCAGTGGCCACTACCAAAAGCAATGTTGTTTTTAGTTGTCAAACTTCACCAGATTTAATGATGTCTTTCATAAATAAAAACTCTTTTATAACTTTAAAACTCGTTTTTCTCAAAACACACATTTTGCCACTTTTTTCAATGTGCCCCTCTTTTTTCGGGCACTTATAGTGCTTAGATCTGCATGATATTTTGCCTATGTGTTTTCCTGAGTATGACAAATGCAATTAAACAGTTTAAATTCAATATTTCATTGTATAAAAATGTACGTAAACCTTCACTAGGATAGATAAAATATGGACTTTTAACGTCTATTATTTTTTGAACCATTTACATATTTTGTGTGTGTTTCCTAGTTAGTTGTTTGCATTCTACACTTTATTTCAGTCATTATGAACTATGAATGGTAAAAAATTACGGAAGTTCAGGGATGAAAAGAGGCGGGGGGGGGGGCAAAAGGGTTAAGGTTTTCACTTTGTCATGTTCCAGAGCTAAGCGTATACAGCTTGCAAGGAAACTAGTTATATATTTGAAAACAGCGTAAAAAGTTTCATAAATAGCCCAAGTTTCGTTGCTTTAGGGTGAATATTGAAAAAAAGTGTCTTCGAGTAGCATCTCCCCTTAAGCGAAATTTTTCTCGGGAAGATAGATGTGGCAATTCTAAAGCATTTGTCAGGACGTCCGCTTCACGTATTCAGATACGTTGATGATTTTCTTGGGTTCACTACTTCCTCAGATTTTACGCCAGATGTTGTGAATAACTTCAAGGTTTTTAAAGAAACAGGCAAGAAACTGAACTTTCCTTTTGAAGTTCTGCGTCCAAAGTAATCGCGATTTCTAGCTCGTAACTTGGTCTTCAAACCCCAGCATGTTTGCTGGTATTATTGTAACCGAGTTTGCGTGGTATGAAGGGCTTGTGTTAGAATGTTACCATCTCCAACCGAATCGCATGCTCCAGCTTACTCGATTCTTGAGCCGGTTCTTGTCGCAGGAGCCCAATAATGTGAGAATAGGCGAAGTTCTTGTCTGTGGCCGGCTTAGAACAACGTGTCGGAGAACGGCTCTTTCTTTTATTTCTAGACCGACTGTGGCTTGGCATTGGGGACCGATTCCCGTTGTTTTGTCCAGCATGAGGTCACGAAGTTCCTTATTTTCCTGCCGTCATTCCTGTATTTCTTGGCGAATGCTGCTGATAAGCTGAGTCAGATGAGAAGATGCGGCTGTTTGAGCCCAGGTTACTTTCCGAGGCGTCGGGGGGGTAGGCTGTGTGGTAGATGTCGTAGATGTTGAATCATTAGTGTTCCGAGTAGGGCTGATGGAGATATATTTCGCTCAGGACAATGAGGGATGAGTGAAATGTGTGGGACGCTCCGCAAGCCACGCAATGAGGAAGCTGCTTACAGTTTGGATCGACCTCATGCGAAGTTTTGCCACAGTCCTGACATACTGGCGGGAAGGTACAGTATTTGGCAGCATTGCCCAAACGATGACAGTTGTAGCATTCGACCGGGCGAGGCCGATGTTCGCGAACACGGATGACTTCATATTCAAACACCAAATGTTTCGGTAAGGATTCTGCATCAAGTGTCTAAAGCAGCAGCTGTGTTTTATCGAGAATGCGCACATCGGAGATTCTTGCCTGTTGACAGCGCAGATGCGCTTTGATGTACTCAATTGTTAGGCTTGGTCTGATATTTATTACCCCACGAGAGCTGCCGACTGCGTGTGGCTGAGGAGGCGATGTGTCGACATCAATTACTCGCATGCGACCATTGACTGTTGCCACTAAGCGCGAGAGTGTACATAGTTTGCGAAAATGACCTTCGTCACGAAGTGTGATCCGTACGCACTTACTGGTTATGTCAAAGCGGAGACTTGACATTTCTGCAATAAAGGTTGACCGAGGGCTTTGCTGTATGGCGTCTGTAAAGGCTTGTTTCGTAATGTCTGTCACATGCAGTTTGTTTAGCGGCCTGATCAAAACAGTATAGCGGGGCCGACTCACCCGTTCGGCGTTCGGTCTGTTAGGTGACATTTGGCGTCGGTAGCACTCAGCGTTAATCTCTTGTTCCCCGTTGTCGAGAAGTTCCGTGGTGCCGGTAGAAGAGCCCGCTGCCGTGTTGTGGACACGAGGTCTGGTAGACGATTCTGATGACAACGTAGACTGCGTTGCATCCATTGTCTCGTTTTCGTCAGATAGCGTTGGGAAATGTTTGAGTTCACTGGAACGCTTGGAATGCTTGTGCATGCCGTGGTCGTTTTCATAGTAGGCGTCTTGAGATTCAGAGTGAAACGGGCCGGGCGTAACAAGTTCACCAGGTACGGCACGACCACGCGGACACTTCACGAACGCGACCGCCGGCAGCTGTGCCCTAGGCCCGTCCGACGCTGCTCACTAGGCTTAGGGTGGCCAGTTCACAAAACACAGAGAAAAAGAGAAAAAGGTTCTTCGAAAACGCTGTCCGTGCGACACAGGCTCACCGTATAACTGGCGTTCACTTCTGCGGCAACGAACCATGGTCTATCAGCGGAAAAAACTAGTCAAACTCTGGTACGGGAAATTCTTAGACAACTAGAGTTTCGTCAGGATCAGGTTGCACGCGTCGAGCATTGACAGGGTGGCCCAGCACAGTGATTTGCTGTCGGTCAGAGCGACATTTGGAAGAGCTGAGCTGCAGTCCTGCTGTCCGGAGAACTTCAAGAACAGCCGATAGGCGGCTAAGTCAGCTTTCAAATGTAGGTGAAATACGATGACGTCATCAAGATACCACAGGCGTGTTGACCATTTGTATCTACGCAGGAGAGATTCCATAATTCTTTCAAATGTAGCTGGGGCATTACACAACCCGAATGGCATAACCTTGAACAGGAAAAGTCCATGCGGTCTAATGAATGCGTTTTCTCACGGTCTCAATGATCAACAGAAATCTACCAGCATTCTTATCCTAAGTAGATAGATGAAAAGTAGGCGTGACCATGTAGGCACTCGAGAGCATCGTAAATCCGTGGCAGTAGATAGACATTTTTACCTGCTACTTTGTTTCAGTGACGGTAGTCTACGCAGAATCACCAGCTGCCATCCTTCTTCTTGATTAGCACGACTGGCGACGCTCGTGTATTGCAGGAAGGTTCAATGACATCTTTTGTGAACATTTTTTCAACTTCGTGCTGGATAACTTGTCGCTTAGCATTACACACGTGTTAAGGATGTCGTCGGCTGAGGCTGGCGTCGCCAGTGTTGACCCTATAAGTTACGAAGGATGTCTGACCCAAGGGTGGTGATCAAAATTGAACATATCAAGGTAGGATTTCAGCAGGTCCCGGATATCAGCTGTTTGTGTTGGAAGAAGGTCAGGGGTGAGCATCTTGTTGATGGTAGCATCTGCTGCGCTCTGCGAGGAAGAGAATACAGCAAAGGACGAAGAAGATTCGACAACAAACGCCGAATTGGCCACATCGATAAAATAAACGTTTGCCAAAGTCAGGGATAACTTAAGTGCACCAGCTGAAGTTTAGGATCGGAAGAAATGCTTTATTTCCCGTGACTGCCAATTGTATGTGAGGCACGGCAAAATTTTTGGCCAGCCGAACGTCAGCAATAGGTGTCAACATGCAGTCACCATCGGGAAAAGGAGGGGCAGACCTCAGGTTTGAGTAGGTAAAGGCTTGAGGTGCTAGGCGAACGTGATCTACAGAAAACAGACGTCGTTGAGCTGTTGTTGGGGCGTCACGGTAACACAGTAAATCAAGTTTAGGCATGCTGGTTCCGCACCCTATAAGGGCAGAGTGGGCGGATAAAAAGTCTGTACAAAGGATAAGTTCATAGAACATTTCTAGAGCACAGCAAATAACAATGTCGTGGAGCGATCAGCAACACTTGTACTTGCAGAGCACATTCCAAGCACAGGGAACGCACCATTGTCAACGACCTGGATGAGTGGTACTGTGGGTGGCGCTACGGCAACGAAGTTCTGAATTCATCACTGATAAGTGAGCCCCTGTGTCCACATGTGCAACAACGGGTGTGTCGTTTACTTCAACGTCAATAACGTTGCGTCGAGTCAGCAGCATGGTCAGAGGATTTGGCAGACAAGTGGTTGATTCAACATCACCTCCAAGATCTGCATCATCTAGTATCCCCGCGGCAGGAGGTCAGTCGGTGAAGTTGGTCGGCAAAATGGGGGCGAGTGAGATGACGGGCGACGGGAGAGCGGTGAATGGAACTGGTGATCATGCGGAGACGGAGAATGACGACGATATGGCGGCATAGAAGGAACGCCTTCATTGGTAGTCTCAGGTTGAAAGCGTCCACGATTCTTCTCTGGGCGATGGGTGTACCCATAGGATGCCTGATGCGAATACCACCGAGTGTTACAATAACGGGCCATGTGTCCGATATGGTGGTAGTTCAAACACATCGGACGTTCGTCAGCAGTCCTCCATGCAGCTCAATTGCGAGGGCGCACCAGAAGGTTTTGGCTTTGGGCATACGGAACAGAAGGTCGACAACGGTCGATCGGCTGAAACGTAGCTGTAGTGCACTAGGAGGCCAGTCCAGCATGGGAAAGCTCTTGTCGCACAATAGCATGTACTCGTGGCACCATCTGAGGGCTATATTCAGAGACATGGGAGCACGTACATGCAGGAGACATGACTTCAACTTCACGTCTGATGATCTTGGTCACGTGCTCTGCAGTTGTGATTTTTGAAGAATATCATTGAGGTTGTCTTGATTACATTTCATGAAATGCACAACACTGATTAGACCCATAGCGATAAGCTAGTAGGGGGTCTAACGGGAGAAAGTTTTCAAGCAGAATACAATTTGTATAAAAAATCTGAACAAGAAAATTGATTTGTGGGGTTTAACGTCCCAAAACCGCCATATGATTATGAGAGACGCCGTAGTGGAGGGCTCCGGAAATTTCGACCACCTGGGGTTCTTTAACGTGCACCCAAATCTGAGCACACGGGCCTACAACATTTCCGCCTCCATCGGAAATGCAGCCGCCGAAGCCAGGATTCGAACCCACAACCTGCGGTCAGCAGCCGAGTACCTTAGCCACTAGACCACCACGGTGGGACAGAGAACAAGAAAAAAAAAGAAAGACTTGGTGTAATGGTATAATGGTAAAAACTTGGTGTAATGGTAAATGTATAAAGAACACATCGTTGCACTTTGTTTAAAAGTACTCAAATAAACAAGTACAGACGAAACATGAAACTATGTGTAAGGTTTTGTACATGGTCAATACTATTGTTATACATGTTGCAAATATTTTTTTTTTCAAAAAAAAATAAATGAAGACATCAATGGAATATAGGGTGACATAAATGTTTGATAGAACGTACAGAAATGTATAAAGAACACATTGTTGCACTTTGTTTATAAGTATTCGAGTAAACAAGTACAGACGAAACATGAAACGATGTGAAAGGTTTTGTACAAGGTCAATGATATTGTTCTACATGTTGCAAATATTTTTTGTGTGCGCTCGAGAAAGCCCTAGAATCTTTACTCTAAATTGGCATGTTACTTTACTCTAAAGTGGCACTTGAGCTTCTACGAACTGTAGTAACCATTCACAATGCACGTTTTAGTAGGTAAAAGATTAAAATTCCGCTATGTAATGTATCTAGTGACGCGGGACGAGAAAGAAAATATATATAAATCAAAGAGTGCACTGTGTGCAATAACATTACTGATGTGTGACTGTGGTTGTATGCTGCCGTAAGTAATCAAAAGGTAGAGTTTTTAACTTGTGAAACACAGACGTGCTGGGTTCATTATATACTGCACAATCCAATATTCAAAGTGCTCGCTTTTGTAATACGCGGATAGGATCAAGGTAAGTTTTAAAGGTCCTTTCTCATGAGCCTAAGCAGTTTAATTAGTGATGATGAACAAACGAAAAAAAACACGAAAAATATTCCTACTAAATTAATTTTAGCAGCCAGTAGCATACTGCAGCCATATGCTAGCTTAGTACTTGCAGAATTAGTTTTGTCCAGTGTAATTGGCTGTCGAGCACTACACCGAGATATTTAAGTTCTTTTACATCCTCAAGTTGGAAGTTGTTCATTGTAGGTCGAAATGAATCCCAGTTGAAATTTCGGTAACGGGAGTGAAAAATTATTTATTGGGTTTTCTTTGCATTCAGTGTTAATGTGTTCACTGTAAACCACATGCAAGTGTTTTTTAGTTCTTGTTTAGCTCAATATTCTAGATCGGCTATGTTATTGGCGGTAACTATTAAAAGCTGTGTCATCAGCGTACATTAGCAACTCGGCCGATTTGAGTATGCATGGCAAACCATGTACATATAGTGAGAATAACAGTGGCCCCAGGACTGACCCCTCAGGTACCCCTGTCTTTGTGTTTAACAATGCCAACGTAAGACCTCGCATGCTGACCATTTGAAGACGTTCATCAACGTAGTTAGTAAATAGGCTAAAAACTTTGCTGCGGAATTCATAGTGCTCTCATTTCATAAGCAGATTATTATGGTAGATAGTATCGAATGCCTTTTTTTAAATCAATGAAGACAACTGCCACAAGAAGGTTGTTGTGCAGTGCTGTGTTAATCTTCTGTGATAACGATAACACAGCTGTTGATGTGGAATGGTGTGATCTAAGTCGATGCTGCTCCGGGCAAAAATCATTATACTTTTTTACGAATGGGTGCATTTGTTTTCCAAGAAGCTTTTAGAATATGGTGTTTATAATGCTTAACTTGGATATGGGCCGATAGCATAAAGGATCAGAGCAATCGCCCTCTTTGTATACCGGCACAACTTTAGCCTTTTCCAAACAGGATGGGTACGTCGACGTAGGCAAGCAATAGTTAAATACGTGACACAAGATGGAACTCACATTGTCAGTGTTATCTTTCACTAAGCCAGCAGTAATACCATCTACTCCACTGTTTTTGTCAGTGCTTATATTGGCGAGATTGTAACGAATTTCATGCTCGCTGATGTAGTGAAAAGCAAACGTGATTGATAAGGAGGTGGAAAAACATTTCATTTCTCTACGAGGAAATTTTGCGGCTAAGATAGAACCAATTTTAGTAAAGAATAATTTAAATTTTTGAAGTATACGCGCATCTACTACATCAGGTGATACACGCTGTGATGGTTTTTTACCTACAATTTGCCATGTTTTCTTTGAATCACCTTGTGCTTGGAAAATAGGTCGAGATAAATAGAAATTCCTTCGTTGCCTCATAAGGTTTACGGTTTGGATTCTTAGCAGCTAGAATTGTCCTAAATATTATTTATTTTCTTTGTGCTGTCTCCACTTGTGGTATCAGAAGTCTTTCTTTTTTAATAATGCCAAAATCTTTTTTGTTATCCAAGGAGTTGGCGAGTGGTATATGAGCGAGTGGACACGTTTAAACGACTGTATTCAATTGCATCGCGAAGGGCTTCTGTTATGTTTTTTAATTCAATGTTGGCGTCATCGTCATACAATGTTTTCAATTTGACGAGAGAATGTGATCCCATGTTAAGTTGTAATCGATATTGCTTGTATTGCTTGAAAATTGTGCATTCTTGTTTGAAGTTTTCCTTAGGGAAACAAAAGTAGAAAAGTGATCTCCTATTGGTTCTTTATAAACACCAGCATTCACTTTCATGATACGTTGGTTAAGATGGGTTCAATCCTTGTCTCCGACGTACTGGTTACTCTCGTAGAGGTATGCATGAGATTACGAAAATTTAATGAATGAACGATTTGCGTGTAACGAGTGTAACTAGTGTTTGTGGTGTCTTTATTCATATTCCTAACGATTACGACTCGGTTCTGGTACTAAGTTGAAAGACTGAAACCAAGTTCTTCCCTCCTATCGAGAAAATGCGCTGCGTGGGAATATGGTGGACGGTAAACCATGCCAATTATACCAAAAGAGTGTAGTCTGATAAAGAGTGCTTCTAAATCAGGAGAACTGCGGTTCAAAAAGGATATAACTGTATATGCGCAGCCTTTTTTTTACAAAAAGCGCCACTTCGCCACCACGTGAACATCAGTCTCTCTCATGTGATATGATTTTGCATCCGGTAATGTTAACATTTCCTTCTTTTTTAATCATGTTTCTGTAGTTGCTAGCACATCGAAGTGGCTTGTATGTTTAGATTAGAAAACAAAAAGCAAATTTAGGTTTTTTCTTATAGTGTAAATATTGCAGTGAAACAAGTTAGTGCATGTCGTATCGATGTGTTGATCTACTGGAGCTATCGGGACAGTCACTTCTCTGAAAACGTGGCAGGTGATCAAGAAGAGCAGCTACACTAGTTTCGCAAAATTATCCTCGCATGTAAAGTGAAGTACCTTCGAGTTCCCAGACTTCCTAGCAAGGACTTTCCCTTTGAAAACTCAGACCTATCTCCAGTTCTAATCTTTCTTTCTCTCTATGGCCTTATCCATTAGAACCTTATTTTCAAGGCACAGATGTTCCTTCACGAACACAGGTTGATTTGTCTTGAAACTAAGAGTTGACGTGTTAAGCGTGTTCTTTCTTGCTGACTTTAATATTAAATCACGTTTAGAACGAGACAAAAATTTAACGACAACATTTGAAACATTGTTTGCTTTTGTCGTCACTCTGTGAACAACATCGAAACTTTGGCGCTGACCTCAACATGCAGACAGTCAGCAATTTTTTCCACAATCTTCACTAGGTTTTCATTCTAAATACAGGGAATGCCTTTCACTTCAATGTCGTTCCGTCTCGAGTGTTGCTGTAGATCTATCAGTTGTTTTCTTGTATCCCTTAATTATTTTTCAATTTCAATGGTTTCTTTCTGACACTCGATGCTTCGAATTCTGGACTCATTCAATTCCATACGCAGCGACTTTATTTCAGTCTTCAGTTCGTCAACGATGTCACTAGTGAAAAAAAATTTATATATGCCCTGATGGGCTGCGGCGGCTGCATTTCCGATGGAGGCGGAAATGTTGTAGGCCCGTGTGCTCAGATTTGGGTGCACGTTAAAGAACCCCAGGTGGTCTAAATTTCCGGAGCCCTCCACTACGGCGTCTCTCATAATCATATTGTGGTTTTGGGACGTTAAACCCCACATATCAATCAATTATATGCCCTGATGGGTACCAATTCTGCTTTGATAGCATTGTACAATGAATAAGTAGTGTTCACGTCTGTTTTGATAACGGAGAGGACGTCAAGAAGCTTCGTGTTCATCTCCTGCATTCCCTTCCCTATTTTCTTTACAGTACTTGGTGGTTTTTTACCTAAGGCACTGGCTAAAACCATCAGGACATCCATTTTTTTCTTTTTTTCAGCTCACCCTTTGCTCACAATTAGCGACAACAAAACGACAGTGTCATAAAACAAGTGCAGGTTGAGGGCGGATCGGTAGCCGTGCTTAGCTACACAAATGATCAGAATCCTACCAGCGATGTGTAGAATACACGGTTAGTCAGTCCAACCAACGTCGGCGGCCCGATCCGTCTGTAGTGACCCATCGTCGCACGACCAGATTCCTGCTGTGTTTCGGTGTAGAGTGAAAAGGTGGGTGATACGTCGGCTTTTTACGGCCTCAAAACGCTTGCACTTCTTAATGATGACATTGACTGCGTTGGAGTCTTTGCATATGAGAAGGCTGTACGCATAATCTGCAATGCATTTCAGTGTGTGTGCTGCTTTTTCGGTTTCTTCCATGCTATTGTCTACTTTTCGGCAAAGGGCGAGCACGTCCTGAATGTAAGTCACGTAGGACTTTGCTGTTGTTTGCGCACGAGATGCCAACTTATTCTTGGCCGCTGCCGTTCTACCCACAGACTTACTGAAAAGGGCGCTCATCTTTTCCTTGCACGCATCTCAGCTTCCAACTTCTTCGTGGTTCTCCAACCACACTTTTGCTGTTCCTTTCAAGTCGAACACGATGTTCGCCAACAAAAATAGTTGATCCCGGCGGTAATTCTTACTTGTACGTTCGTAAAACGGCAACCATTCTTCAATGTCAACATCATCAGTGCCACAGAACGTGCCAGGATCTTTTAGCTGCGGAAGCACAACAGTTGTTCTTGCAGTCTACTCGGCGCGAGCGTGCAGCTGGTGTGCCATCGCGAAATAAAACCAAACGTTGGCCACTGCGGAGCTCCGTTATATCGTGTTATACCCCGCACCACCACCAAATGTCACGGGATTGAGAGAATGAATGAAATAAATATATGTACAAATTGTACAGGGAGAGCCAGAGGCAGCTGCAGCCAAGATGCAGGAACAACTGCAAAAACATCACGAGGGCGATCGCATTGTTAGTCTTCGTCGTATACCAAATGCTCTCTCGTTGTCGATGTCGTGTAACAATGTATATATATATATATATATATATATATATATATATATATATATATATACATTGTTGACAACGCTCCCGTTGTGGCATATCCTATATATATATATATTGTGATGTAACGGTGAAGGCAACCTTTATGAGGCCCAGAAAACACGGTGAAGCGACCACACCCAAGGCACAGAACTCAGGCAAGCCAAGTCCCCACAGCAGATGAAGATGACGACCACTCATGATGATGAATATGTATAAAGATAGTAGATGTGCTTAATGAATGCCTACAGTAACTCCCCCACCCCCCCCCCCTGAAAGCGGTCATCCTGCCGCAGTTCTTGGCCGCAGTTTAAATCGAAGAGGAACGCTGTATGGAAGGCTTCATGAGGGATACGTGGACTGTTTCTGCTGCCCTGTAGCGGCGGTTCGTCGGAAGAAGAACGGGTGCCATGCGATAATTCACAGGAGACGTTTGCTCCAAGACCGTGTAGGGGCCAATAAAACGTAATTGAAACTTCTCGCACAGTTCGGGAGTGCGATTGGGTGTAAGAAGGATGACTTCGTCGCCAGCGCTGAAAGACACGGCACGATGAGAGGGATCATATTCAAGCTTGCGATCCTGTTGCTTGGCTTCAGTGTTGACGCGAGCCAGCTGGCGGCAATGAAGTAGACGAGACACGTATTTTTCACTTGAAGATGAACATGGTTTGACAGGCGCAGAGAAGAACGAAACATCGAGGAAAGAAGAGGGGAAGCGACCGTGGATGAGGTAGAACGCCGAGTAACCGATTGTGTGCTGTACAGAGGTGTTATACGCAAAAGTGACGAATGGCAAAATGGTGTCCCAGTTTCTGTGGTTGCGTTCGATATACATCGCTATCATATCTGACAGTATACGTTGAAGCGCTCAGTCAAGCCGTTTGTCTGAGGATGGTAACTGGAGCTTGTTTTATGTGTAGTGCCGGATGCCTTGAGCACTTCTTCGACGAGTTCTGAAAAAAATACTCTTCCACGGTCGCTCAGGATTACACGAGGAGCTCCTTGTCGAAGGATTATTGCTCGAAGTATGAAGTCGGCCACTTCCGAAGCTGATGCACAAGGCAAAGGAGCTGTTTTGGCGTAGCGGGTCAGGTGGTCGACAGCTGTAACTATCCATCGATTGCCCGTGACAGTCATAGGTAGCGGACCATACAGGCCAATGCCAACTACCTCGAATGGTTGCAGGGGACACGGGAGCGGTTGTATTTGTCCACTTCGAGTTGATGTAGGTAGCTTGCAACGCTGACAAAGGGCGCAAGAGACAACGTACTTTGCGACACAGGTGGACAAGCCCGGCCAGTAGTAGTGACATCTTATGCGATCATACCTTTTCTGGAAGCACATGTGTCCAGCAGACATGTCGTCGTGATATGTCTTGAGGACTTGAGCCCGAAGAGAGCGAGGTAAAACGGGCACCCAGCGTTGACCATCAGGGTGGTAGATATGACGGTACAGGACGTGATTGTTGAGCTTGAATTGCGTCAGCTGCCGGCGAAGATGGGCGTTAGGGGTTCGGCAAGTCCCGTCAAGACGGTCCATGATGCAGCGACAGTAAGGGTCAGCACGTTGGTGAGATAAGAACAAACCACACTCGCTTGGAGAACTTGGGTCTACAGTAGCTAGTGACGAAACATGTAGGGAAGAGACGGTCGAAAGCTTCTCGAGTGCGGCAGTGGTGGGTGCGTTAAGTGGCTCCGAAAAGAGCGGGCAGCGCGAAAGTGCGTCGGCGTCTTGATGCTTGTTTCCCGACTTGTATGTGATCGTGAAGTCGTATTCTTGTAAGCGAAGAATCCAGCGACCAAGGCGGCCGGACAAGTTCTGGATTGTCGGGAGCCAGCACAAGGCGTGGTGGTCCGTAACCACAGTAAAGTGGTGGCCGTGGAGACAAGGTCAAAACTTTTGTATCGACCATAGGACCACTAGGCACTTCTGTTCGGTGATGGTATAATTCTTTTCGGCAGGGGTGAGTGCACGGCTCGCGTATGCGACGACTTTCTCACGTGAAGATTTGTCTCGCTGTAGGAGAATTCCACCGATGCCTCGACCACTAGCGTCTGTATGCAGGAGCGTAGGCGCGGTTTCGTCGAAATGGCAGAGGACTGGTTCGGATGTGAGTGCACACTTCAGTTGGGCAAACGCCGCTTCACATTCAGGAGACCACACAAGGGCGACGCCTGATCCGAGCAACTTGTGCAATGGTGAAGCTATCGAGGCGAAGTCTCGAATAAATCGGCGAAAATAAGAAGCGAGGCCGAGGAAACTGCACATATCTTAGGCTTTTTCAGGACGCGGGAAGTGTTGGACAGCGAAAATATTGTCAGGATCGGGACGAACACCATCCTTGCTTACATTGTGACCTAACACTTTTATCGTCTTGCTCGCAAAATGGCACTTTTTGGTGTTCAGCTGAAGCCCTGCGTTTGCAAGGCACGTAAGAACTTCGTCCAGTCGTTGCAAGTGCTGAGGGAAGGTTGGCGAGAAAATAACAATATCGCCTAAATAGCACAAACAAGTCTTCCACTTCAAGCCTCGTAAAACTGTGTCGATCATCTCTCGAATGTTGCTGGAGCATTGCAAAGGCCGAATGGCATGACATTGAATTCGTACAGCCCATCTGGTGTTGAAAACGCTGTCTTTTCTTTGTCATCCTCGTGCATGGGTATTTGCCAGTGACCTGAACGCAGGTACAGGCTTGAGAAGTACTCAGCACCTTGCAGTGAATCCAAAGCATCGTCTATGCGCGGCATGGGGTAAACAGCCTTGTGGGTATTCTTAATAAGTGCTCTGTAGTCCACGCAAAATCGCACGGAGCCATCTTTTTTCCTTACTAAAACAACTGGGGATGACCATGCACTCGCGGAGGGACGTATAATGTTCCGTTGCAGCATATCGGCTACATTTCGTTCAATGATCTCACGCTCGGACGAAGAGACGCGATATGATCGACGGCGTACGATAGAAGTGCCATCGGTCTGGATACGATGCCTAATAATGGACGTTTGTCCCAGAGATGAGGAATGGGCATCATACAATCTCCTACGCTTTTGTAGTAAGGCAAGCAACTCATCTTTCTGTGAAAAGGTCAGTTCTGGACTAATAGTCGCCGCAAGAACAGAAACGCTTGATGAACGTCGAATAGAAGGAAGGTCAGAACACGCTGGCATAAGCGGGACAACAAAGACAGGTTGAGATCCAGAAACGCAAGCCATTGTGGTGCCTTTAGAAATGAGAATTTTTTCAGAAGTCTGGTTTGTAGCGTAGAGAAGTCCGGAGCCATTGTGGAACCGCGCTAGACCTGAAGCAAGGGCTATACCTCTTGCGAGACAGCGTGCAGATGGTTGCACAAACACGTCACCAGAGTCGATCACAATAGAAGTGATGGCAACGATCCCCTGATGACCAGGTGGTAGCTCGGTATCTTCAGCAGCGAGCAAGTGAACGGGCTTGTCATCCGCATACAGGGCATAGTCAGTTTCCATCATATGAACATTTTCTCGACAGCAGACGGAAGCGTTTGCCGTAGACAGAAAATCCCAGCCTAATATAAGCTGGTGGGCACACAAACTCAGCACAGCGAATTGCACAAAATGAAGAAGACCAGCTATGAAAGCACGAGCAGTGCACATAGCGGCAGGTCTAATGGCGTCCCCTTGAGCAGCGTGCAGTGTAGGTCCATCATAAGGGGTGGTGACTTTTCGCAGACGTGAGCACAAAGAACGATCAATCACAGACAAACAATTACCAGTGTCTATTAAAGCGTCCACGTACACAGCTTCTATTAAAACAGATATCGTATTATATGGACGCACTGGAGGAATTTCTGTTATTTCGTTCGATGCAGCTTTTCCTCCAAAAGCTGCAAAGGTTAGTTTTCTGGGCATTGGTTGGTGAATTGCGAGACAGGTCGAAATGGAGACGTGGATCGGCGTAGGGGTGAGGGTGAGCGGCCTCTAGTAGAGTGGTAGGAAGTGGTTGGCTCAGATGTCACAGTTGGAGACGGTGAGCGACGTAGCGGCGGATCATGAGGATGACATTGGAAAGCGAACCAGCTTGTCCCATAAATCCACGATGCTTGTCCTGCTGACGCTTCCGACAGATGCGTGCAATATGGCCCCGATAGCCGCAGTAATAACAGTTCGGACGAGGCGGCCGCAACGGTGGGTGAAAGGGCTGGCTAGGCGCACTCGGAGTCAACGAAGCCAGCGGAACAGGCGTCGAGTGTGCGGGCATCGGTTGTACGACGGGTGGTGAGCCAGCGAGGACTTGTGCGTACGTCTGCTGGAGTCGAGGTACTGGAGAGTCTACATACGCTGGCCTGGTCATGGACGCCAACTCCTCTTTGATAACGTCGCGCAAAGCAGTGTTGGAGGGGGGAAATGGACTTGATGTCATTGAGAGGCCGAAAGATTGCAGCTCTTCCCGTATAATCGCCCGGATAATGGCACGTAATGAGGCATCAGTCGTGGTGGTGTTTACAGCGCTGTCCTGCGGTAACCGTCGGGATTCAAGTTCCTCTAGGCGTTGGCACGTTGCAACAACCTTAGCGACTGTAGTCTGGTCTTCAATGACCAAGGCATTGAACGCGACCGTGCCGATTCCTTTCAAAAGATGACGAACTCTCTCTGGTTCAGACATGGACGTGTTGAAACGGTGACAGATAGCAAGCGCATCCTCTATGTACGATGTGTAGGACTTACCGTAAAGTTGCTTGCGAGCATCCAGTGTCTTCTTTGCGAGAGCTTAACGAACCACTGGGGTGCCGAAAATTTGGCGAAGCTGTTGCTTGAAACGTGTCCAGTCCGTAATGTCCGTTTCATGATTGAAAAACCATGTTTTTGCTACGCCTGTCAGAAAGAAACACGGCGAAGCTTGGTAGCATCATCCCAGTTGTTAGCGGAACTTGCTCGATTGAACTGGTCTAACCAATCCTCCACATCTTCACCTCGAAGTCCGGCGAACGTGGGCGGCTCACGCTGGTGCGTGGTGATAATTCACGATGGATAAGCCGCGGTAGCCGGGGCCGTGGAGGTAGACGCAGAAGCGCCGGTTGGCTCGTCCTGAGGCATGTTACCGGACACCTGACACAAACGACGACCTGAGCGGAGCTGCAGGAGGCAGATCGGGCTGGGAGAGGACGAAAGATCGTAGAGCACACTGCACCACTTGTGATGTAACGGTGAAGGCAACTGTAAGGAATGGACACAAAAGTGCTGTGTTTAGGTACGATTTGTGGTTAAAGGGCTTGCAAGCGCCGAGGAACGCCAAACCGAAACTAAAGAAGACGAGCGGAGGGCAGGTGGCACGAAGGCGATAACAAGAAATGAAAAAGAAGAAGAGAAGAAGAAGGAACGTGGAAAAAAGCGAGCTCGAGCGGGGAGGCCTCGAAGGCAGACGAAGCAGTGCGCCGCTCGAGAGGACGAGTGCCTGGGAGCGTTCCTGAGCCGGACGTGGGACCCGTACGTGTCGGCCAGGTCGAGCTCCGGCGTGTTCGTTCGGGGTCGAGTCCGCCGGCTTCTACAAGGTGCAAGGACGGGGCCTGCTGAACGGCTCCTGCCTGGGTGCAGTGGCCGGGAGCAGGTTTGTGGCGAGGCCTACCGGGCGTGGTCCTCGTGAGCCGGGGCCTGACCCTGAACCTCAGGAGTTGCGACCCTGACTGCTGGCCGCGACGTCTGACTAAACGGCGCTGCACACGGTAGCGCATCCGTGTGCCGTCAGCCGTTCCAGCCGCTCCAGCCGTGCCACCTTTGCCCTCGCGCACGTCGACGATCGCATCATGTCGGGACGACGGGGACCCAAACTGTGAGGCAGCGTTTTTCTCTTGCGAACTGAGAACTCTACGCGCTGGACTCGGAGTAAGCGTAGCCACGAGCTCTCCGCATGCTAGAGGTCTGACTCTCGTACATGTTGCGTGACGCGTGGCGTGTAGGGTTGGACATATAGTTTTATTTTCACCTGCCACTTCGTTCTCTAGTGTATAATATAACGCTTCTTTTGTTCGCATCCATTGTTGATGTTAATCCTTTGTCGTCCGCTATCAACAAACACAGTGACGAACGTCCTTAACCATCACAATTTCTGGCGTCCGCGACAGGACTAAGCTCTCGCCTCACATCTGAGAGCCTCACGTTGTTTGTGTGTGGCGGACGAGGATGGACGACAAGAGAAAGCTAGTTGAGCTAGGGAAGGAGATGGGGCTGAGTGGTGAGGCTCTGCTGGCATGGGTGAGCACGGAGGAAAAAGAAATGAGGGACCAGAGAGCGAAAGATCGAGAGGAGGCACGGCTAGCAGCACCGGTGGAGCATGAGCGGGAAATAGCTCGCATGGTGGCTGAAAGGCTCCTGCTCGAGGAGCGACGTCGTGTCGCAGAAGCGCAGCGGCCGAGCACGAGTTCTGCGGACGATAGTATGGGTGGTGGTCAGAGTGTTCGCAGCCCACACAAAATGATTCCGCCCTACAATGAGAGTAGGGACGAACTGGATGCGTACATCCAGAGATTTGAGAGGGTTGCCATGAGCCAAGGCTGGCCAACCGACAAGTGGGCCCTGTCACTGAGCTTGTGTCTGACGGGGGAAGCATTGACCGTGGTAGGACGGATGTCTGCAGAAGACTCTACGGACTACGCAAAGCTCAAGCAGACGCTCCTCCAGCGGTTCCGGTATACAGAGGAGGGATACCGCACGAAGTTTAGGGATGCCCGGCCCGAGAATACTGAGACAGGTCGACAGTTCGCGGGACGTCTCTGTGGATACTTCGATCATTGGCAGGAGCTGGCGAAGACTCCCAAAACATATGATGCACTGCGAGACAAGATGGTGTCCGAGCAATTCCTCAGGCGGTGCGACGAGAAGTTGGCTGTCTTCTTGAAGGAGCGAGGATGTGATAACCTGGACACGTTGGCAACGACGGCTGATCAATATTTGGAAGCTCAGGGAATTGTGAATCTCGCTAGAGGAAAAGACGAAAAAGCGAAACCGATGGCTACAGCTAAAGTTGACACTGTCAGCGAAAGCAAAGGAAAACCGCTTTGTTTTCTGTGCAACAAGCCGGGTCATCGAGCTTCCGATTGCTGGACAAAGTCTCGAGCGCCCAAGTCGACGTCGTGCTGGATCTGTAAGAAGTCAGGGCACAGATCCGATAGTTGTCCCTCAAACTCGGGAAAACGTAGAGAGGCATCATGTTCCGTCTTGGGGTACCAGAAAGCGCAGCATGAGAAATCAATGGAAGATGCGCCTGACAATCAGGATGAGAAACATCGTCATGACATGTGTGATGGGACCCAAAGCAACGCAACTTGCGACAACGGGTCAAAACAAATGCCAACTGTAAAGGGCTATCTCGAAGGGAAGCGGGTTACCGTATTGCGGGATACCGGTTGCAATACAGTAGTGGTGAAACGATCGCTAGTTCCTGACTGCAACTTGACTGGCAACACCCGTACCGTTCGCTTATTGGACCGATCTGCAAAAGTCTTACCAGAAGCAGAGGTGTACATAGATTCTCCGTTTTTCAGAGGTCAGGTGCTTGCTGTTTGTATGGAGAATCCATTGTATGAAGTCGTGCTTGGCAACATTGCGGGTGTACTGTCAGCTGCCCGACCAGCCCCGAAGCAGCCAGCAGGACGTCCAAAACTAGCACAGATTCACCGTGATCCAGTATGCACTGAAGAAGAACCTAAAGATGCAACCTCATCAGATAGAAGACGACAAGATGACATGTCGGCGGCTGCAGGAAAAGAAAGGAAAAAGGCCAGTGAACTGATTGTTCCTCGGATCCAACCCCTGGATATTAGCCGGGAAGCGCTAAAGAATTTACAGCACGCAGATCCCACGCTGGAAACCTGCTTCGCCGCATTGGGGAAGGTCATATCTAAGAAGCCAGCAGTCACTGAGTTTGTGCTGGTACGCGACATTCTTTTCCGGCGCCACCGCACGGCAGAAAGGCGAGACTTGGAGCAACTTGTAGTACCCAAGGATCTTCGAAACACCGTAATGAAGATGGCTCATGAAGGCCTTCTGTCTGGTCACCAAGGGCAAAGAAGGACAACAGACCGTGTCCTTACAGAGTTTTATTGGCCGGGTGTACGGGCTGATGTGATACGGTTCGTGAAGTCGTGCGACGTATGTCAGAGGACCGTGCCTAAACACCTCGTCGGACGAGTTCCATTGGGAAATATGCCTATCATAGACACACCTTTTCAGCGGGTCGCCATCGATATTATTGGCCCGCTGTCACCAACGTCATCCAAGGGCAACAAGTATGTCTTAACGATGGTAGACTTCACTACGCGTTACCCGGATGCGGTGGCACTACCGAGCATCGAGACAGAGCGCATAGCGGAAGCACTAGTAGAGATGTTCTCCCGCGTTGGAGTGCCCCGTGAGATAGTGAGCGACCGTGGAAAGTCGTTCACCTCGAGTCTCATGCAGGAACTCGGTCGGCTACTTTCATTTCGTCAGCTACCCACAACGCCTTATCACCCCATGGCCAACGGACTTGTGGAGAGATTTAATGGCACTCTCAAACAAATGGTTCGCCGCATGTGTCAAGAACGGCCGCAACATTGGGACAGATACTTGGCTCCCCTGCTCTTTGCATACCGTGAAGTTCCCCAGACGAGCCTTGGATTCGCACCGTTCGATCTCCTCTACGGCAGATTTGTACGCGGGCCAATGTCGATCCTTAAGGAACTGTGGACAGGTGCCAACATCGATCCTGAAACGAAAACAACATACGAGTATGTTATAGATCTCCGGGAGCGACTGCAATACACCTGCAAGGTAGCGCACAAAGAACTCCTGAAGGCGAAAATGACACAGAAGAAATATTACGATAGGAAAGCAAGAGTTCGACACCTATCACCCGGCGACAAAGTATTGCTGTTGCTACCATCAGATAAGAATAAATTGATCTTGACATGGAAGGGACCCTTCACAGTGCTTGAAAAACGCAGTGACTATGACTACGAGATAGATCTCGGAACACGGAGAAGTCTTTTTCATGTTAATCTTCTCAAGAAATACCACGAAAGGGAGCCTATTGCTTACTGAGTGTGACTTTGTGGTTGAGTACATTAAGGGCTCCGACAACGTAGGTGCCGACTACCTCAGCCGCATTTGACTTCTCCGCTGGTTAGCGTTTACTGGTGGCACAATTTCTTTTCATGTCAATTCACCCTTTCCCTAACAGAATGAACTTCTATAAATAATGTTTTTTTTGCTATGTTTTCGCTTTTGGGTACTCCACCTCGCGCGCTTGTGAAAAGTTGTTTTCCCCCTAAACAACTTTCTTGAGCAGGGGGATATTTGTAAGGAATGGACACAAAAGTGCTGTGTTTAGGTACGATTTGTGGTTAAAGGGCTTGCAAGCGCCGAGGAACGCCAAACCGAAACTAAAGAAGACGAGCGGAGGGCAGGTGGCACGAAGGCGATAACAAGAAATGAAAAAGAAGAAGAGAAGAAGAAGGAACGTGGAAAAAAGCGAGCTCGAGCGGGGAGGCCTCGAAGGCAGACGAAGCAGTGCGCCGCTCGAGAGGACGAGTGCCTGGGAGCGTTCCTGAGCCGGACGTGGGACCCGTACGTGTCGGCCAGGTCGAGCTCCGGCGTGTTCGTTCGGGGTCGAGTCCGCCGGCTTCTACAAGGTGCAAGGACGGGGCCTGCTGAACGGCTCCTGCCTGGGTGCAGTGGCCGGGAGCAGGTTTGTGGCGAGGCCTACCGGGCGTGGTCCTCGTGAGCCGGGGCCTGACCCTGAACCTCAGGAGTTGCGACCCTGACTGCTGGCCGCGACGTCTGACTAAACGGCGCTGCACACGGTAGCGCATCCGTGTGCCGTCAGCCGTTCCAGCCGCTCCAGCCGTGCCACCTTTGCCCTCGCGCACGTCGACGATCGCATCATGTCGGGACGACGGGGACCCAAACTGTGAGGCAGCGTTTTTCTCTTGCGAACTGAGAACTCTACGCGCTGGACTCGGAGTAAGCGTAGCCACGAGCTCTCCGCATGCTAGAGGTCTGACTCTCGTACATGTTGCGTGACGCGTGGCGTGTAGGGTTGGACATATAGTTTTATTTTCACCTGCCACTTCGTTCTCTAGTGTATAATATAACGCTTCTTTTGTTCGCATCCATTGTTGATGTTAATCCTTTGTCGTCCGCTATCAACAAACACAGTGACGAACGTCCTTAACCATCACAGCAACCTTTATTAGGCCCAGAAGACACGGTGAAGCGACCACATCCAAGGCACAGAACTCAGACAAGCCAAGTCCCCACAGCAGATGAAGATGACGACCACTCATGATGATGAATATGTGTAAAGATAGTAGATGTGCCTAATTAATGCCTACAATATATATATATATATATATATATATATATATATATATATATATATATATTTATTTATATATATATGTTTTTGTGTGTGTGTGTGTGTGTGTATTCGTACACGACATCGGCAGTATTCTTTCCCTTATTCATTAACCAGGGTCTCCTACTAGCAGACTTGGTGCTTAAGGTTGTATCCGAGGGACTGCCATCCCGTAATACGTTCACGCACTACGTGACGCCACACAGGATCATAAGATTGCTCCATAGTCACCGCCATGACTACAGATTGCGCTTACTGACACTCCCACGTTTAAATTCACGCATTGACCCAATCGTGTGGCTGGGGTGATGGCAGCCGTGATAGGTCAGCGGTAGAGCATCGAACGCGTTATTCGGAGGTCGTAGGTTTGATTGCTGCTCACGGGAAGTTATTTTTTCACCCACATTTATTTCTTCCTATTTACATTGCATTGGTTCAAATAACTTCCCCTGTGCATTATTGTCTGTTAGTCTCATTATTATTGTGCCAAAACACAAAAACAAGCCCTTAGGTATACACTTCCTTCCCATATATATATATATATATATACATATATATATATATATATATATATATATATATATATATATATATATATATATATATATATATATATTATAAAGGAGATTTTTTAGGCAGAAAGATTGATGCTTAGAAGGCTTGGAAGGCGATGCACCAGCCGCAATTTCCGAGCTAGAGCCGCGCCTGCACACTCGATGCTGCTGCCTCTGCGCCGGAGTACTTCCTCTTCTTTACAATGGCCCCACGGATAAAAAAAGGAGCCATCCTGGCGACTTAGTCCTGTGCAGGCGGCGTTGAATCGTGGTACTGCTTGAGCCTCTGGACGTGTACATCCTCGCGGTTGCGACGTCGCAAGTCTGATGGTGGCGTAAGAGGCTCAATGAGGTAGTTTACTGGCGAAGTTTGTTCGACAATACAATTTGGCCCATCATACTTTGGCAGAAGTTTGGAAGAGAGCCGAGGTGTGCGATGCGGCACTGACAGCCATACAAGAGCACCCGGAAGAAAAACGGGAGTTGACGTCTGGGCATCATGAATTGCTTTTTGCCTGTTTTGGTCATCGCAGGTAAAGCGACGAGCTAACTGGCGGCATTCTTCTGCGTTTCTGGCGGCGTCCAAGATCGGTAGGCACTCGGACGCGTCCGGTCGATAGGGCAAAATGGTGTCAATGGTGTGGGAGGGGTGACGGCCGTAGAGGAGGTAAAAAGGGGAGAAGCCTGTTGTCGCTTGCGTTGCCGTAATATAAACGTATGTAACGAATGGGAGGACTAAGTCCCAGTTAGAGTGGTCAGGTGTCACATACATAGATATCATGTCACCGAGAGTACGATTAAAGCGCTCGATAGCCCCATTGGTTTGTGGGTGGTAAGCGGTACATGTGCGGTGTACAATAGCTCACTCAGCGAGCAATTTTTCAATGACCTCGGACAAGAAGGCGTGGCCGTGGTCACTGAGGAGTTCTTGAGGGCCTCCATGACGCAACACAAAATGACACAGTAGGAAAGTGGCAACCTTCTGTGCTGTAGCCGTTTTAAGAGCAGCGGTCCCAGCATAGCGCGTTAGGTGGTCGATAGCAACTATTATCTACCTGTTGCCAGTCGGAGTCAATGGAAGTGGCCCATAAATATCTATTCCAACCCGTTCGAAGGGTCGGGAAGGGCATGGTAAAGGCTGCAGTTCACCGGCGGAGACGTGTGATGGAGATTTTCGGCGCTGACATTCGGCACAAGAGCGGACGAAGTTGCGGACGAAGGTATACATGCCACGCCAGTAGTAGCGATGTCGAAGCCTTTCGCAGGTCTTGAAGACTCCTGCGTGGCCACATTGTGGGTCAGCGTGAAAAGAGGAACAAATCTGCGACCTCAGGGTTCATGGAACGACTAGCAGCCACTTGCGTCCCTCTGGTGTGTAGTTGCGTCGATAGAGAAGCGTGTCACGTATCGAGAAGTGTGGAACTTGGCGCCGAAGCGTTCGCGTCTTTGGGAGTTCAGAAGTGTCGGAGAGATGATTAAGGAGAGACGCAGTCCACGGGTCATTGCGTTGTTCGATAGCAATGGTGTCAATGTCAACCGATGACAATGTTGAATCGCAAGCGGAGTCAGCTGTGGCATTCTGGGACAGGGGGGAACGGGAAAGGGCGTCGGTGTCAGCATGCTTCCGTCCTGACCGATAAAACACGCGTATGTCGTAATCTTGAATTTTCAACGCCCAGCGAGCGAGGTGGCCAGATGGGTCTTTTAACGTCGAAAGCCAGCACAGCGCGTGGTGGTCGGCCACGACGTCAAAAGAACGACCATATAAATATGGGCGAAACTTTCCAAGGGCCCACACAATGGCCAAGCACTTATTTTCTGTGACGCTGTAGTTGCTCTCAGCCTCGGTAAGTGTGTGACTAGCGTATGCCACGACGTATTCCTGATGTTCCGGTTTACGCTGTGCGAGCACAGCACCCAGGTCTACACCACTGGCGTCGGTGTGGATTTCAGTTGGAGCTTCAGGATTGAAATGGCGTAGAATGGGTGGCGTCGTGAGAAGCCGTCGCAAGGTGGTGAAAGCCTCGTCGCAGGCAGGGGACCACGATAAGAGGTCTTTACAGCTGCTGAGAAGTTGCGTGAGAGGTGATATAATAGACGCGAAGTTTCGGACGAATCGCCGGAAATACGAACACAAGCCCATGAAACTTCGAAGTTCTTTGATGGTGGCGGGTTTAGGAAACGCCGTAACAGCTCGCAATTTCTCGGGATCCGGGAGGATGCCTTCCTTGGAAACAACGTCGCCCAAAATGTTCAGTTGACGCATGGCAAATCGACAGTTTTTGAGGTGTAATTGCAAACCGGCGTTAGTTAAGCAAGTAAGGACGTGCTGAAGGCGACGTAAGTGTGTGTCAAAGTTAGGTGCGAAGACCACGATATCATCGAGGTAACACAAGCACATCTTCCATTTTAGTCCACGCAGGATGTTGTCCATCATTCGTTCGAACGTTGCAGGTGCATTGCAAAGTTCGAAGGGCATGACGGTGAATTCATATAAGCCGTCTGGCGTTACAAAAGCGGTTTTGGGGCGATCGGCCTCCGCCATAGGCACCTGCCAGTAGCCTGACCGCAAGTCTAACGAGGAAAAGAACTCGGCACCCTGCAAACTGTCCAAAGCATCGTCAATGCGCGGTAGTGAATAGACATCCTTCAGCGTGATCTTGTTCAATCACCGGAAATTGACACAGAAACGAATAGAACCGTCTTTCTTTTTGACGAGAACCACCGGAGACGCCCATGGGCTCTGTGAAGGTCGAATGACGCCTCTGCGAAACATGTTGTCTACTTGGTCAGCAATGACGCGGCGTTCTGTAGCGGACACGCGATATGGTCATTGTCGCAGCGGTGAGTGGGACCCAGTGTTGATGTGGTGTTCTACTGCTAAGGCACGGCCGAGAGATGTTTGTTCAACGTCGAAAAAATGGCGGTAGTTTTCAAGAATGGTGAAGAGTTGTGAACGCTGCGAAGATGTAAAATCTGCAGCGATGAGTGGTTGAAATATATTTGCCGACGTTGAGTCAGGCGCTGAGACGACAGCCACTTCACAGACGGAGGTAAAAGGCACTTCATCGGGGACGGATATAATTCTGGAAGAACTGATTGTCTCGACGTGGCCAAGGCACTCGTGACAAAGTAGGGATAAAGACGACGACTCATGATTATAAATTGGCATTGTGGTTGAGCCTTCTACAAGATCGAGAGCAGCAAAAGGCAGGGGGAGGGCTCTTCGGGCGACTAATATTGGAGATGGTGTGAAGAAGACTGTGTCGTCGGATATGGCGCTGCATGAATCTGGCACGAACGCAAAAGAGCATGGAGGGATGTAGGTGTCATCGCTAACGACAAGTTTAGCGGCAAACTGGGTGTCGACGAACGCTTGGTCATCCAGTGAGCGAAATTCAACCTCAGCCCTAGCACAGTCGATTACGGCGTTATGACGCGACAAAAAGTCCCATTCCAAAATAATATTATGGGAGCATGATGAAAGAACCATGAACTCTATCGTATACAGAACGTCCTGAATTGTCACGCGGGCTGTACATACTGCGGTCGATTGAACAGGTTGATCACTGGCTGTGCGAAGCGATAATCCGGAGAAAGGGGTCGTAACCTTACGAATTGAGCGACAAAATCCAGCATCTATAACCGAAACAGCTGCACCGGTATCTACAAGAGCGACAGTAGGGATATTTTCGACGAACACATCAATAACATTGGTAGGTGACAAATGAAGACTTGGGCAAACCGAAACTTGCGCAGTTCTTGCCTCAGGAACTGCGTCGTCTAGTTTTCCTCCTCGTTAGGTGCGGGCCGTCGACGCATAGGAGAAGGCGAGCGGCGGCGTGGAGAGGGCGAGCGAAGACGTCCCGACCAAGGGCGGTGGTCGTCCTGGTAGCGGGCTGGCATTGGAGTGGAGGAACCGTATCGCGCGTTGGAGTCAAGGCGATGCACCAGCCGCAATTTCCGAGCTCGAGCCGCTGCTGCGCACTCGATGCTGCTGCCTCTGCGCCGGAGTACTTCCTCTTCTTTGCAATATATATAAAGAGATAGAGGCAGGGATGTAGGGAGAGAAATAGAGTACGACGCACGTGAGTATTGCACTGCATATTTGCTGACTGACGTTTCGGCTGGTGGATCAGCCTTTGTCAAAGTAATAAGTACATGTCGACGCGTTTTCTTATGAATTAATTTAAATAGGATAGTGCACCGCGACGTATATCAGTGTTTAAACAATTCATAGCGTGAAGTGTTGATGACGGTGCAGTTAGAAAGCATGCAAAACAAAAACGTATATATATATATATCTATATCTATATATATATATATATATATATATATATATATATATATATATATATATATATATATATATATATATATATATATATATATATATATATATATATATATAGTGAGTGCAAGTAATAATTTAATGGGCCAGTTAGTCTTTGTGAAGGTATGAGATATGCCACAACGGGAGCGTTGTCAACAAGGATAAATATATTTATTTCCCAACAGTTTCGGGAGGGGTCCTCCCTTCATCAGGGGATGAGCTTTTTTTTTCTAGTTCTCTCTTACTCTCGCAAACATGTTTCAAGGCGAGAGAGACGCGGCAGCAACAAAGTTTGGAAATTCATGTCAGTATAGCTCATCCCCTGATGAAGGGAGGACCCCTCCCGAAACTGTTGGGAAATAAATATATTTATCCTTGTTGACAACGCTCCCGTTGTGGCATATCCCGTACCTATATATATATATATATATATATATATATATATATATATATATATATATATATATATATATGCAGAAGAATAACTTTGGTTGCCGCAAGGTTATAAATATGAAAGTAGATGCGCTTTCACATAACAACTGTTTATTGTGCCGACGTTTTGACAGGAGCCCTGTCTTTTTCAAGGCATAATACTATTTACACATGTTCCGTGCCTTTTTATATCCTGTCGAGACAGGAGGGGAGGGGTCAATTGAGAGAGAGAGAGAAAAAAAAGAAGAAACAGCGAAACGGGAGGACCAACAATAAATAAAATATAGAAAATCTAGGAGAAGAAGCAAGACCGACACGGCGTAATTAGAAAGGGGCAGCATTTCAACAGAGTAGGGCAGAGGTAGATGAGCAATGTCATCATTGTCATCAATACCTCCCCCGCACCCACACTTCCCCAAGTGGGCAGGGAGCTGCCGTTTTTGTATTTCACCTTTCCGTGTAGTCCGCTGGCGGCTCGTTTCTCTTTGAAGTGTATGACAAATTAATGGGGAGGGCTTAAGCGCTTTAAGTGCATGTTGGTGGCGTCGGGAGGAGCGAAAAAGCCGGTGAGTGAGGCACTGCCATCGATATTCATTATATGCATTGGCTCCTTGTCAGTGAAGGAACAGAATGTGCGTTAAAAATTGAAGAAGGAGAAAAAAAACCAGGGGGGGGGAGGGGGGAGACTGTACGACATCCGAGACAGTCACCACACAGTTGCGGCTCACTGGGAAGACATGCGCGCATGCACAAAAAAGTTAACGAAACCATCTAGCTGTCAGCTCTTTGTCAGTGAAGGAACAGAATGTGCGTTGCACCTTAAAGAAGAGAAAAAAAAAGAGAAGGGGTGGGGGGACCGTACGACATCCGGGACCACTTATCTGTGCGTTCCGGCTGTGCTTAATGAGGCAAATCATTTCTATGTTGTCAGATGCATAGGCCAAAAGCTTTGTTAGCGGGTAATATTATTGTCGTAATGAAACCGGACTGATTAGAGAGAAGCGTTTGCGTCTTTTAGCGGTCGTAACACAGACAGAGTGCCTGGGTGTTCATTTATTCCGTATTTTATCGTGTTAAATTTGTAGATAAAATAAGATTCCCGTTGTTCCCGTTCTCTGAGTGTTCGAAAGTTGTTTTCTAGTAGTGTAACCCTGATGTCATCAAAGCTGTGGTCTTTTAATGTGCAGTGTTTTGAAAGTGGAAGGCCTGGCAGAGATCGTACATGTGCCCAATGGTTGTTGAATCTAATTCTAAACGGAGTGTCTGTCTGGCCCACGTATTGCTTGTTACATACCCCACAATCCATGAGGTATATGACGTTGTCTGAGTCACAGTCTAGTGCACTTCTTATCCTGTGCTTAAAATCCGAGTGGGTGCTTTTCGCCACTGTCGTTGTCTGCATGTGTTTGCATGCCCTGCATCTGCTTTTTCCGCAAGGGTGACACCCAATTTGAGGTTTCACACCTATCTTTGAATTTATTAAATGATCCTTTATATTTTTCGACCTTCTGTATACAACACAAGGAGGAGAAGTGAAAATTTTGGATAGTCGCACGCTCTGTTCCAATATGTTAAAGTGTTTTTATAGGACCTTTTTTATGTTCGGTGGGTTGCTCGTGAAAGTTAATAGCAAGTTTTTGTTGCGGTGTTGGTCGGCGTTTCTCTGGTGGCTGAGAAGAATCTGGCGGTCCAGATTTTCAGCTTTTTTGATGGCGTCATCGATGATAGCTGGCGGGTATTCTTGATTAAGGAGTACTTCGCGCATATGTGTGCTGTTTTTGTGGAAGTCCTCGGTGCGGGAGCAGATTCGTCGAAATCTGTGTGCTTTGGAATAGGAAATGCTGGTCTTGCAATGTCGCTGGTGGCAGCTTTTGAAGTGCAGGTATTGTTGCCTGTCTGTAGGTTTTCTGTATACGTTAGTTACCAACGCACCATCGTCAACTCGAATGAGTACATCAAGAAAGTTTATTTCAGTGTTAGAGTAGGTGTGTGTAAAATAAATGCTGGGGTGTACCTGGTTGAATGCCTGTATGAATTTGAGGAGCTCGTTTTCCGAATGTGTCCAAAGAGTCCAATTTTCTTTCATCTTGTAATATCAAACCATTACTCTATAAACGGTACCTAGATGATATATTCATAATTTGGACACATTCGGAAAACGAGCTCCTCAAATTCATACAGGCATTCAACCAGGTACACCCCAGCATTTATTTTACACACACCTACTCTAACACTGAAATAAACTTTCTTGATGTACTCATTCGAGTTGACGATGGTGCGTTGGTAACTAACGTATACAGAAAACCTACAGACAGGCAACAATACCTGCACTTCAAAAGCTGCCACCCGCGACATTGCAAGACCAGCATTCCCTATTCCCAAGCACACAGATTTCGACGAATCTGCTCCCGCACCGAGGACTTCCACAAAAACAGCACACATATGCGCGAAGTACTCCTTATTCAAGAATACCCACCAGCTGTCATCGATGACGCCATCAAAAAAGCTGAAAATCTGGACCGCCAGATTCTTCTCAGCCACCAGAGAAACTCCGACCAACACCGCAACAAAAACTTGCTATTAACTTTCGCGAGCAACCCACCGAACATAAACAAGGTCCTAAGAAAACACTTTAACATATTGGAACAGAGCGTGCGACTATCCAAAATTTTCACTTCTCCTCCTTGTGTTGTATACAGAAGGCCGAAAAATATAAAGGATCATTTAATAAATTCAAAGAGAGGTGTGAAACCTCAAATTGGGTGTCACCCTTGCGGAAAAAGCAGATGCAGGGTATGCAAACACATGCAGACAACGACAGTGGCGAAAAGCACCCACTCGGATTTTAAGCACAGGATAAGAGGTGCACTAGACTGTGACTCAGACAACGTCATATACCTCCTGGAATGTGGGGTATGTAACAAGCAATACGTGGGCCAGACAGACACTCCGTTTAGAATTAGATTCAATAACCATCGCGCACATGTACGATCTCTGTCAGGCCTTCCACTTTCAAAACACTGCACATTAAAAGACCACAGCTTTGATGACATCAGGGTTACACTACTAGAAAACAACTTTCGAACAATCAGAGAACAGGAACAACGGAAATCTTATTTTATCTACAAATTTAATACGATAAAATACAGAATAAATGAACACCAAGGCACTCTGTCTGCGTTACGACCGCTAAAAGACGCAAACGCTTCTCTCTAATCAGTCCGGTTTCATTACGACAATAATATTACCCGCTAACAAAGATTTTGGCCTATGCATCTGACAACATAGAAATGATTTGCCTCATTAAGCACAGCCGGAACGCACAGATAAGTGGTCCCGGATGTCGTACGGTCCCCCCACCCCTTCTCTTTTTTTTTCTCTTCTTTAAGGTGCAACGCACATTCTGTGCCTTCACTGACAAGGAGCTGACAGCTAGATGGTTTCGTTAACTTTTTCGTTCATGCGCGCATGTCTTCCCAGTGAGCCGCAACTGTGTGGTGACTGTCTCGGAGGTCGTACAGTCTCCCCCCCCCCCCCCCCCCTTTGGTTTTTTTTCTCCTTCTTCAATTTTTAACGCACATTCTGTTCCTTTACTGACAAGGAGCCAATGCATATAATGAATATCGATGGCAGTGCCTCATTCACCGGCTTTTTCGCTGCTCCCGACGCCACCAGCATGCACTTAAAGCGCTTAAGCCCTCCCCATGAACTTGTCATACACTTTAAAGAGGAACGAGCCGCCAGCGGACTACACGGAAAGGTGAAATACAAAAACGGCGGCTCCCTGCCCACTTGGGGAAGTGTGGGTGCGGGGGAGGTATTGTTGACAATGATGACATTGCTCATCTACCTCTGCCCTACTCTGTTGAAATGCTGCCCCTTTCTAATTACGCCGTGTCGGTCTTGCTTCTTCTCCTAGATTTTCTATATTTTATTTATTGTTGGTCCTCCCGTTTCGCTGTTTGTTCTTTTTTTTCTTTCCCTCTCTCTCTCAATTGACCCCTCCCCTCCTGTCTGGACAGGATATAAAAAGCCACGGAACATGTGTAAATAGTATTATGCCTTGTAAAAGACAGGGTTCCTGTCGAAACGTCGACACAATAAACAGTTGTTATGTGAAAGCGCATCTACTTTCATATTATATATATATATATATTATATATATATTATATATATATATATATATATATATTGTTACGTAAGACTGAGGGTAACCCGAAGACAGGAGACCGGGAGGCTCAAAGAAATAGAAGGGAATCCGTCTATTTGGCGGACTTGCCCCCAATAAAGGAAAATATGCACATCGGCTTAGTAGGGAGGGGACAGTGTGTTCGACGGCCATCGGGCGACAGAATGCCCCAACTGGATTGCAAGGCGTGTTCACCATCCGAGATACGCCCCCCCCCCCCCAAAAAAAAAGGCAGGTATAACAGTAGTCGTAGAATCTGGGGCTATCTCGTAATCAAGGAATGGTCGACGTGCGGGCCAAGATCTTCGCAGATGAATCGCGGTGCGTCTTAGACCACGATAAGGCCGCGCGCCGGCGGTATCAGCATGCGCTACACTATCCGCAATACGCTTCGCGGAATTGCTCCCCCCCTCAGCGTAAGCATCGACCCGATGCTTTGTTTAAAATAAAACAAAAAAGGACAGCCTGTGTGAAGGTAAATGGCAAGTAAGCGCGAATTATGCGCACATAATCAAAACAAGCGATGCAAACAGGGAACGTCCTTTAGCGCGTACGATAGGGCTTTAAACAGGCGACGTGTACCACTTCTTAGCGTGCGCGGCGTCATTGGGATGAGCTAGCCCCATTAGGGACCACTTCATAGTCCACCCATTTTACGGATGACTTTGTATGGGCCGAAATAACGGCGCATGAGTTTTTCGCTTAATCCGCGGCGGCGAGTGGGCGTCCAAACCCACACTCTGTCACCTGGCCTGTATGTTAAATCGCGTTTCCGCAGGTTGTAGCGTCTTGCGTCGTTTCGCTGTTGGTCTTTTATGCGCAGACGCGCAAGCTGCCGGGCTTCTTCTGCGCACTGAGGTAGGCGGCCACGTCTAGGTTGTTTTCATCGGTGACATTAGGCAGCATGGCGTCCAGGGTAGTAACGGCATCCCTCCCGTGGACGAGAATAAACCGTGTCATTTTAGTGGTCTCTCGCACTGCGGTGTTGTAGGTGAAGACCAGGTAGGGCAGAATTAGGTCCCAGGTCTTGTGTTCTGTGTCCACGTACATAGCAAACATATCGGCAATGGTCTTGTTCGAGCGTTCCGTGAGACCGTTTGTCTGCGGATCGTACGCAGTTGTTCTTCCGTGATCTGTATGACTGTAATGTTGGATTGCCTGAGTAAGATCAGCCGTAAACGCCGTTCCCCCCTCTGTTATTAGTACCTCAGGTGTGCCATGCCGGGGGAGAATGGATTCGACAAAAAATTTGGCAACTTCTACAGCTGTGCCGTTCGGAAGAGCCTTAGCTTCAGCGTAACGGGTGAGGTAATCAGTGGCCACTATGATCCACTTGTTACCGGATGTTGACGTAGAGAAAGGTCCAAGCAAGTCTATACCAATCTGTTGGAATGGTCTCGACGGTGGATCAATTGGCTTGAGCAATCCAGCTGGTTTTGTTGGAGGTCCCTTCTGGCGCTGACATTCACGGCAACTATTGACGTAACACGCAACATCTGAGGAGAGGCGGGGCCAGTAGTACCGCTATTGAGTTCTGTGAAGTGTGCGTGTAAAACCGAAGTGGCCAGCAGTGGGTTCGTCATGTAACGCTTGTAAAATTTCTTCTCGGAGGCTGCTTGGGATGACAAGAAGGTAAGCTGCCTTATTCGGTTCGAAGTTTTTTTTAATGACCACCCCGTTTTGCACACAGAAGAAGGATAACCCACGCTTGAACAGTGCAGGCGGTATGGCGACCTTTGCTTCGATGTAGTTGATCAACTGTTGTAGGATCGGGTCTGAGCACCGCGGTAATGCAAAGGTGCGGCTGCTGATAGGCCCAAAAAAACCATCGTCGTCTTCATGGCTTGGGGGTGCGCCGACAGGGACTCTTGAGAGGCAGTCTGCGTCGGAGTGCATACGACTGGACGTGTGGACAACCTTCACGTCAAACTCCTGCAGCCGTAGGCTGCATCGAGCGAGGTGGCCAGAAGGGTCTTTCAAACTGGCCAATCATCAAAATGCATCATGGTCCATTACAACCTTGAAGGGTCTGCCATACAAGTGTGAGCGGAATTTCGAGGTGGCCCATACTATCGCAAGACACTCCATCTCAGACATCGAATAGTTCACTTCCGCTTTCGACAGTGAGCGACTTGCATACGCGATGACGCGCTCGCAGCCCTTGTGCTTCTGAACTAGAATGGCACCTGAGCCAATGCTGGTGGCGTCTGTATGTATCTCAGTTTGGGCATTTGGATCGAGGTGACGCAGCACCGGCGGCGACTGTAAACGTTGTTGAAGTTCTTTGAATGCCTCACATCGCGAAGCTTTTCATTTTAAAGGGGCGTCCGACTAGGTGAGCTGTGTCAAAGGGTCAGCAATGCGTGAGATGTTCTTGATGAACCGCCGGTAGTAGGCGCACAGTCCTAAGAATCGGCGCACTGCTCTCTTATCTTTCGGCTAAGGGAACTGTGTGATAGTGGCTGTCTTTTCGGGATCTGGTCGTACGCCATCTTTGTTTATATTATGGCCATGGAACGGTAGTTCTTCACAGGCAAAATGGAATTTCTTTTGCTTCAGTGTCAGCCCTGATGATCTTAATTACGTCCAGTACCGTCCGCAGCCTTTTCAGGTGGTTGCTAAAGTTGGAGGTGAAGACGACCACATCGTCCAGGTATACGAGACATATTTGCCACTTGAGGCCTGCGAGTACTGTGTTGATTAGACGCTTGAAAGTTGCTGGAGTGGAACAAAGTCAAAATGGCATCACTTTCAACTCATACAATCCATCCGGCCTGATGAAGGCGGTCTTTTCTCGGTCTCTTTCATCAACCTGAATTTTCCAATACCCTGTTTTCAGATCAATAGTCGAGAAGTACTTTGAATCTCTAAGATGATCTGGAGTATCGTTGATCCTTGGTAAAGGGTACACGTCCTTCTTGGTTACACTATTCAACCGTTGGTAATCGACGCAAAACCGAAGACTTACGTCTTTGTTTTTGGGCTTTTCGATGGCTGAATTACATCGTCGTGTAACATTTCCTCAACTTGCTCTCGAATGGCCTGGCGTTCACGTGCCGACACACGATAAAGGCTTTGATGGAGAGGGCGGATATCTTCTTCTGGTATGATTCGATGCTTTGCGAGATAAGTTGGTCGGACCTGTGAAGAAGTGGCGAAACAGTCGTCATAACGTCGAAGAAGGTTCTGGAGCATTTGCTGCTTGCGTTGAGGCAACAAAGGGTTAATTTCGAACGACAGCTGCGAGTTGTGGGTCTGTGGGGTGATGATCACTTGATTCGAAAGGGCGAGGGTGTCGCTGACTTCAACAATTTCATCGAGAAAGGCAATGGTCGTGCCTTTGGCCAGGTGACGCTGTTCTTGGCAGAAATTTGTTACCATCACGGGATCCTGTCTATTCCGGAAGTTCGCAATGCCTCTTGCGATTGTGATATTATGGCCAAGCAAAAGCTGTATGTTACCTTCGACGACGCCATCGACATTTTCGGCATTACCAGTGGCTACGGTGATTAGGGTGGTTGATCGGGGTGGGACGCTCATGTCATAATCGAGCACACGGAGGGCTGTGCGATTATGTGGTACCGAGTATGAATTTATGGCTTCATCTGAGGAAAGTTTGATGGATATGGACGCCAGGTCGATAACCGCGTGATGTTGAGTCAAGTCGTCTATGCCGAGAATGACGTCACAGGAGTACTATGGGAGCACCAAGAAAGTCGCAAGCTATGTGTGACCATCGAATGTCACCCTTGCAGTACATCGCCCGATGGGGTGAGGAGGTGACCTCCCGCTGTGCGGATCTGGGGGCCGTCCCAAGCCGTCTTAACCTTTTTCAGTGGCGCTATGGCCCGCTGATGACCGAGTAGTCAGCCCCTGTGTCGATCGAGGCACTTACCAGGTGGCCGTCGCTAAATACTTCAAAATCTGTGACACGTGGGCTGAATTTGCACGTTGGTTTTGGGTTCGGGTCACGGCTTCGTCTTGTTGCTTTGTTTTGCTTCGTCTCGCGACTTGGGTTGTTGTGTGTTGTCATCATCGTAGATAATGTGCTGTCGTCATATATGGTCGTCAGTGGATGTTCTTCAGCTGAGGTTGCTTCCTCTTGAAGCAACCTCACCTCCTAAGGTTGCTGGTTTTAGTTTCCCCTACGGGGGCTTGGGGACCCTCTTCGTTCGTTGTCGCTGCGGTTCGGTGACGCGAAGCGTGGAGATGGAGAACGGCTGAACAAGTACTCTGTATCGCGCAAGTAGTCTTAGATTGCCGGAGGTCGTCGTCCAGGGCTTGGCCGTGGTGCCCGAGATGAGAAGCCATACAGTCCCATCCACCTGTACGGGCAGTGTCGAGGAATGTGGCCGGCCTCATAGCAATGAAAGCATAGGGGATGATCGTCGGGAGTTCTCCGGGTGTCGCATTTTCTTAGGCATGGGCGTCTCTCGTATGTAGGTTGGGCGGGGAAGGAGGGATGGCTACTTGGGGCTGCAGGGTACCGTCGATGACTGGGCTCGTTTCGTCGGGGCGGCCTAGTGTTCACTGCAGCGGCGTAAGTCATTGCTTCGGACTCTGTTCCAGTTGTCGCTGATGAAGAGCCAAGTGCCAAGTGCCAAGTGACTTCATCACGCACTATGTCTAAGATTGATTGATATGTGGGGTTTAACGTCCCAAAACCACTCTATGATTATGAGAGACGCCGTAGTGGAGGGCTCCGGAAATTTAGACCACCTGGGGTTCTTTAACGTGCACCCAAATCTGAGCACACGGGCCTACAACATTTCCGAGAGATGCTGCATGAGAGAGATGCTGCATGGGGGGGGGGGGGGCTGAGGGGGAGAAGGTAGCAATCGACGTAGTTCTTCTTTAATCACTTCTCGAATAGCTTCCCGCAGATTGTTGGTGGTTAGCCCACCTCGGATCAGTTCCGTAACAGCAAGTTGAGTATTGCCGAGTCCGGGCGTCCAGGGTCCTTTCTATGATGTGCGCATCTTCAGTAAATTCGGCGACTGTTTTAGGGGGTTTCTTATGAGGCCGGCGAAAAGTGACTCCATCACCTCTCGCATTAGGTATCCGACCTTTTGTCTTCGGTCATGTCATGGTCCGCTCACCGAAAAAGTTTAATTTCTTCGACGTACATGTTTAGGGTCTCATTCAGCTGTTGTGTCCTCGATTCTAGCAGCAGCTGGGCCCTTACTTTTCGCATGTTGCTGGTGAAGGTCCTGAGCACCTCATTCTTCAGAAATTTCCGATGGTCAGTGTGGTATCATGGTTTTCATACCACGTTTCGGCGGGGCCTTCAAGAGAGAAGTAAACGTATTGCAGCTTCATTTATTCATTCCATCTGTTTATGGTAGCCACGTGCTCACATCGGTCGAGCTATTCTTCTGAGTCTTCAGCGGCGTAAGCATGGAAAGTTGGAGGCACCCACAGCTGCTGCAGAAGAACAAGGGTGGGTGATTGCGGTTTGCTCATGGTGGCTGTGGAAGCGTCATTTTGTGGTCGCGTAGGGTCTGGTAGCAGTCTCAGCTCAGGTGGCAGGTTTTGGAGGCGGTGGCTGCTTCGAGTATCCGAGTCTTCAGCGTCCTATTTCTCTGCAGTGGCTGTTTTAAGGTGATTCTTGTGCATACCCAGCACCTCCACCAGATGTCACGTAAGAATGAGGGAAGCCGTGAGACAGGAGACTGGTAGGCTCGTAGAAATAGAAAAGAATGCATTTATTTGGCGGACTTGCGCCAACTAAAGGAAAAAATACACATCGGCTTAGCGGGTGGCGGACAGCGTGTTCGACGGCCGTCGGAAGACAGAATGCCCCACTGGATTGCAAGGCGCGTTCATCATACGAGATACGCCACCCCCAAAAGCAGGTATAACAGTCGTTGTAGAAACTGGGGCTATCTTGTAATCAACTAATGGTCGACGTGCAGGCCACGATCTTAGCAGATGAATCGCGGTGCTTCTTGAACCACGATAAGGCCGCGTGCCAGCGGTATCGGCATGTGCAACACTATCCGCAATACGCTTCGCCGCAATATATATATATATATATATATATATATATACACATACACGGCACCAAAGAACAGAAATCACTTCTTCGCACACACAGGATAACTCTTTAGGAACCGGAGATAAATAATAATAAAACTAAAATGAAAGGAATAATATCAAAAATATCAAAACACCGCGTGAGGTTACAGTCAGAATGTGAGACATATACACCGCTCAGTCTCTGTGATATGAATAAAATGATTAGTTGATGTTTTTATTGCACCTGCACGTTCAAATACAGTCTTGCATTCACATTAGTTATAGTGGTGGTGACTAAAGACGGTATTTAACACGCTTAACCGATGACGCTAAGGGCCATTGGTTAAGGCGATAATGCTTGGTGGGCACGCTAAAAAACGTGCCTGTACTTTCGGTTTACGCCTGATGACACGGTGTTGAATTTGTAGATGAGGTACTATTTGCGAACTTCCCGATCGAGGTGAGAATGAAAGCCCGATTCAAGTATAGTGAACCTTATTTTTTTTAAATAGTGCCCTGGTAAGCGAATGTATTTTGAGAATCGGAGGTTAGGTAACGCATTGGTATGCGATTTATGGCTGTTGAAGCGTATTTGGAACGACGTTTCTGTATGGCCAATATACTGTTCTTGGCAGACGGCGCACTCGAGCATGTATATAACGTTAGTGCTATCGCAATTAAAGGAGCCGCGAATTTTAGAGGAGAAGTTTGACGACGTACTAACAGCTTCTTGGGTGGTTCGCAAATGCAGGCAAACCTTGCCACGTGGTTTGTTGCAAGGCGCACTACCAGATGTTGCGGGTCTTTTTAGTTTTGACGATGTTAGCACATCGCGGAAATTCTTCAAGCGCCGGCAAGCTACGTGCGTTGGTTGAGGAAATATGTTTTTCAGATGCTCACTTTGGATAACAATGTTGTGGTGGCGTTTTAGTATAGGAAGAACCTTTGACACTGATGTTGAGAAAGTTAATACGAGATTAGTGCCAGCCCGCTGTTCAGACAAACGGTTTCCACTGAGAGTGTCGACTATATTCAAATGGTCTGCTCGGTATTTAGTGTTACGACCAAGCCCGTCAGATACCGTCGTTTTATGAGAGCGCTTTTAAGTTGCTCGCAGTTAAATAAGAAATCTTCGCGGTCAGAACACAATCGCTTAAAACAGAAAGTCTGACTATAAGTTATACCTGTCTTACAAGGTCACACATGACTGCTCTGTAAATATAGAAGCTGGTTTCTATCAGTAGGTTTGCGGTATACTTTTCTGGCCAATTTTCCTCCGGAAAGCGCTCTATTGACATCCAGAAAGTTAACAAAATTAGTCGAATAGCTCTGCGAAAGCTTGATTGGTGGATGAAAATTATTGAATACTTCTATATATTTTAAGAGCGCGTCCTCCCCTTATGTCCAAATTATATATATATTCTTTATAAACCATCTATAGAACACAGGCTGCAGGTCAGTGCAGATGATAATTGCCTGGAATTCCAATGCAAAAGGTAGCATAAGTAGGAGCTATTCGTGTTCCCATTGACGTACCACTGATCTGAACGTAAGTACAATCATTAAATTCAAAGTTATTGATTTCAAGGATAAGCTTCAATAGCCATTGTTGGACTTCTTTATTTATTGGTTTCTCGCGGCAAGAATTCTCGTATGCCTTGATGACTGCAGCAATTTCATCGGCAGGCGGTTTAATAGTAAAAAGTTAGGTGACGTCCAGTGTTACAAGTATTGCATTTTGGGGAGTTTTAAGGCTTAATATGTCTTGAAGAAAACTATTGGTGTCCCTGACGAATGCTGGAAGTGTCTAGGTAATATGTTTTATAACATAGTGCGGCAAGTTCACGGTTGTAGTGTTTATACCGGAGATGATTGCACGGCCCGGGTTACCTGTTTATGAAAATTCGGGAGTATGTAAACTCTGCCGGCCGTAGGACTGAGCAGCATAAGTGTCTGAACAATTATTTCGTCTACATTTTTTCTCTTGATAAAGTCAGCAGCTTATCTTACAACATGGACTTCAAACTATCTGTTAGGTCGGTTGGGAGGGTATTTCTGTTTCTTTCTTTCTCTCTCTCTCTCTCTACACACAAACACACACATACACACACACACATATATATATACATATATATATATATATATATATATATATATATATATATATATATATATATATATATATATATTATATATATATATATGTAGTCTAGTAGATCCTCCGTGAGCGGTCACAACGTGGTTTATTTCGACGTTTCGGCCTAGAGTCTGGCCTTCATCAGCAATAAAGATACAGTTGTCGGTGCTCAGCTTTATACAATCTCGAATCAGAGGGCAAGGTAAGAGGGAAAAAAAGGAAGGAAAAAAAGAAAAGAAAAGGAAAGAAAAAAAAGAAAAAGAGAAAAATAATATACGGTGAACGCCCCTCGGGTGCCCCCCTTCCACTTTTCCCTCCACTCCCCCCCCATCTCTCTCCCCCCTCTCCCCTTCACCTTTCTGATGTCAGCGGTCTGTGTATGTTCCGTTCACTAGCGCAATCCTCCCGATCAGACGGCCCCTCCTGGCACTGGCGGTTCGGTGTGGGGCAAAAAAGAGCTTTTCAGGAAGTCCTAAGCCTTTAACTACTCGGGGTCCCGTAAACAATTCGTCGTAAAAGGGCGGGGGCCGCGTATTGTGGCAGAGGCTGGTCAGCGGGCATTTTAGGAAGTTCTAAGCCTTTAACTACTCCGCGCCCTGTCAACATTTCGTCGTAAAAATAGGGGTGCCCCGTATTGCAGTAGGCTGTGCAAGCGCGTGCAATGCGAATTCCTGGCCCGCTTCTAAATTACGCGTGTCGTGGGGGCCTCCCGGCTGTGCACATGGTTGCTGTTGGGCATGTCGTGCATGGCACAATTGATTGGGTAGTAAAATAAAACAGAAAACAGACGACAGCTGCACTTAGGAAGAGTAGTTACACTTGGAATTGTTTTAGGTTGTCCAGTGCCCTTCGCAGCTGCAGTGCCGTGAACTCAGTTACTATTTTCATTGTTGCCGTTATTGTTTTCTAATGCTTTAATTGCTGCAAGTGTACCAGGATTCTCATTTATTCCTCTATCGAGGGTGTTAAATCGGTGGATAAGGTATGACTCTCGTTGTTCACGTTCTCGATTTGATTTAAATCCCGTCTCTAAGAGCGTTACTGATAGTTTGTCGAATGCATGGTCGGGAAGATTAAGATGTTTTGATAGAGGTAGACTTGGGGCTGATTTCGCATGGGCTCTGTGATTATTGAAGCGAATCCTAAATGGTGTTTCTGTTTGTCCGATGTACTGCATACCACACACGTTGCATTCGAGTAGGTACACCACATTAGAAGAATCGCATGTTAGGTTTCCTCGTATGTTAATCGAAAACTTGGATTGCGTGCTGGTTGCTTTGTCTGTTTCTCGCATCGCCTTACATACAAGACATCGTGGCTTTAAGCAAGGGCGGCATGAATTATTGGGGGGTGATGTGTTAATTTGGGAGTGGACAAGGGTGTCTTTGAGGTTACGTGGTCGCCGGTAAACGACGCCTGGAGCAGATGGGAATGCGCGTTTCAGACGTTCACTTTGTTCCAGAATGTTGTAATGTCGTTTAAGGATTTTGTTTACATTGGGGAAGTTTGTGCTGTAAGTCAAGCAGAGGTTTGTTCGTTGTGGGTCTTCTCGTGGTGGTCGCTTCATAAGTAAGTCTTCACGCTTTAGTTTTCTCGCTTTTTGAACAGCGTCATTAATTACATGTGGGGGGTATTTTTGTTGCTCGAGCATAAGTTTTAGCCTCTGTGAGCTCGTGTCAAAGTCAGCGTCTCTAGAGCAGATTCGCTTAAACCGGTGAGCCTGGCTGTATGGAATACTGTTTTTACAGTGGCGTGGGTGATCGCTTTGGTAATGAAGGTATTGTTGTCGATCCGTTGGTTTGCGATATAGGGTTGTAGAGAGCTTCTCTTCTTCTATCGTTATGGTAACATCAAGAAAATTTATGGTAACTTGCGAGTATGTGTGTGTGAAGTGTATGTTCGGATGTACAGCATTGTAAGTGTCTATAAAGCTGAGAAGTTCGTCCTCGCTGTGGTCCAAATAAGAAAGATGTCGTCTATGTATCTTCTGTATAACATTGGTTTCAAGGAACTTTGTGCAAGAAATTCAGATTCAGATTCTAGATATATATATATATATATATATATGTATATATATATGAGATCTAACAGACAATATTGCCAAGAAATGTATGAGGGAAGTTATTAGAACCAATGTAATGCGTTTAAAAAGAAACAACATTGGGTGAAAAAATAACTTTCCGTGAGCAGGAAAGAATGAAGATGACAATGTTCCCGCTCACGGCAAGTTATTTTTGCACCCACTTTTCTTTCTTTTTATTTACAATACAGTGGTTCTAATAACTTCCCTTATACATTCCTTGGCATTATTGTCTGTTAGATCACTCTACTATTACGTCAAAACATATATATATATATATATATATATATATATATATATATATATATATATATATATATATAGTACTACATGCATGCAAATAGAGATTCTAGGGGGCGAGGCGCGCGTGTGCCTGACGAGGAAGGCGAAGAGTGGTCTCCACTTGGTGTCTGGTCTACCGGTCACGCCGCTGCTGCTGCTGGTTTGAACTATATTTCATCCACAGCCTCATCAATACGGCGTCTCTCTTCTGTAACAGCTTTGGTGGAGGTGGAACGTTCCCCGTCTTCACCACGAAGCTTCGCAATGGCCGCACCGTCCAGCCTCCAGCCATGGCTTCTAATGATAACCCCCCCTCACTGCCATCACCTGGAGCACCAGCTACTACGTACCTTGCGATGTCCCACCCCCGTGATTCCAGTACGTTCTCCGCCGAGCCTGGTCTTGGCGTCGACTACTGGCTCCGCATGTACGAGCGCGTTTAGCGTGTCTCACCGATGGGACCCAACCATGATGCTCGCCAATGTAATCTTTTACTTGGATGGCACCCCTCGTAAATGGTTCGACGCTCATGAGGCCGAGCTCTCTAGTAGGGATATCTTCAAGGACCGACTACGTGACATCTTTTGGGACACGTCCGGTCGACAAACGGCCGCACGACAAGGACTCCCCACCCGAGTACAGTCGTCAACCTAGTCCTATGTCTCGTACATACAGGACGTGCTCGCGTTGTGCCGCAAAGTGGACGAGGAAACGACCGCGAGCGACAAGGTGGGCCACATAATAAAGGGCATCACGGACAACGCTTTCCACTTGCTCGTGTACAACAACGTCACGACCGTCGATATCATAATTAAGGAATGCTGCTTCTTCCAAATGGCCAAAAACCACCGAGTTCGGCCTCAATTTTCACGGCTCCCTAACACGCCTTTCCCGTCAAGCTGTACCGATCTCGGTGCCGCACCCCCCTTGCACGAGAATGTCAGACGCATCGTTCGGCGCGAGCTTGAGGCGGCCCGTCCGGGGCCGTTTCATGCACTTCCACTCGACCAGGGCACCATGCAAACACCTCCAGTGGTGTCAATTATTCAGGCAGTCGGGCGGCAAGAAATCGCTAACCTTGGTTTTTCATGTCGCCTGCTCCGTCTCCCGACCGGACTACAGACCGATGCCAATAAATGCACCACGCCACGACCCATACACTGTGCCCAGATCCCGCAATCCAACGGAGTGGACAACAGCAGACGACCAGCCAATCTGCTTCCGCTGTCACCGAGTTGGCCATGTCTCCCGCTACTGCCACAGCACTTGGACGCCCCCCCCCCCGTAGGAGCCGATTTTCTTCTTCTCCTCGGCCATACGCGGGCCCCCATCGGTATTGTCCGTATTCACCCAGTCATGAGTGACCTGCTCCCGAAGCACCTAACAGCCGCTCTACCGCGTGTTCACCGTCACCACAACGCCGCCGTTCTCCGTCGCCCCAACCCCGCCGCTATCCATCGCCGACTAACTATGGATCTTTCCGGTTGGAAAACTAAATTATGCAGCTCGTGGAGGTAGTGCTGCATCCAGTGCGACTGACCCAAATCCTCCGTTGATGCTACCTACTAATATTAAGCCAAAAGGCACGAGCCAAAATTAAGCCAGAAGTCACGAGAAACCAGCAGGACAAATGCTAGAATACGGGCAAGTAAACCAAGCACCAACACGACTGCATGCACATCTCCAGGGAAGAATCGACATACCCTCGAGAGTTTATTGACGAGCGTACTTCTTCAGACGTTCCGGGCTTGGGCCGTAACACATGTTACATGTCGGTATGTCAGAGGTGTCATAGATGGAAGAAGTCAGCGCACATTCGTCACAGAGAGGCTATCAAAGCAGCTGAAGTTGCCATGTGTGGGATCCACCATCATTTCGCTCAACACTTTCGCAAGCAAGTCAAGCCAAGCAGCGCAAAGGCGACGTGTTGTGCAGCTTCGATGGAAGAGTCAGTGTTCCCACAGTGAAGTTATCTCGAAAGCAATGGAAATTCCGCACATATGCCTAGACATCGAAGCAAGTACAAAATATTTACCATTTGTCGCGAAAATACAGAGAGCTGAAAACGAAGTCGCTGATCAACTACTATACGGATACTTTGTCGGGGAAGAAGGCAGAGTGTTCTCATCGGTTCCGACAAAATGTGGACAGCGATGAAACGGGAGGATATTCGATGCGTAGGGAATGACGCGCTTATTGCTATGAACTGGAAAATGGGGTGGATGTTTCAAGGAAACACCAGCATGGCATGAGACGGTACACACTCAATGTTTATGGTCACCGTATTGAAAAGCAGTGTACAAGAGAGCCACGAAAGCCTTCGTTCAATTTGGGAACTCGCGAGCGTAGGAATAACAGACGCCGTAGACAGTGAGAGCAAGCTCAGTCAAGAACTCCAGCAATTTCAACAGACCGTCTGCCTTAGGAGCGGAAGATACCAGGTGACGCTGCGCTGGAAGGAAGACGTGGAGCTCTCGGACAGCAAGCAAGTGGCTATGACAAGATTTTAGAAACTTCTCTCCCGACTATCGAATAACCAAGGACTCTTGGAGACGCATGACACAACTATACGGGAGTACCTACGAGCAGTAAGTGCAGAAGTTGTTGACGGGCCACCCCTGGATTCGTCAAAACTTTATTATATGCCACATAGAGAAGTGATTCGAGAGCACGCACTCACCACAAAGGTCCAGATCGTTTTCGACACTTCCTCTCACGCAAAAGGGTGCTTTTCATTGAATTAATGCCTGCAAAAGGGTGAAAACCTGTACCAGGATCTCGTGAGATTATTATTACGTATCAGAATGCACCGTATAGCCCTTCTTTCTGACATAGAAAAGGCATTCCTTCAAATTTCAATCGCTGAGAAGGACAGAGACACCTTTAGGTTCCTCTGGTTTCGAGAGAAGGAAGCACTGCATTTCTCAAAGGAGGATATTCAAGAATGGCAAATAATGAGAGTGCCATTCGGAGTAACGTGCAGTCTCTACCTATTGATGGCAACTATACTCCGCCATCTCAGGAGCGTGCATTCAAGCAAAACCAGAACAGCAAGACTGCACAGTGAACCATTCTACGGGGACGATCTAGTGGCTGGAGCAGAGTCAGATGAAGAAGCGCTTGGATTCTGCAGAGAAGCCAAAGAGATTATGCAGCAAGCAGGAATGACACTGAGGAAATGGACGGCTTACTCGGATGAATTGATTATCGTGTTAGAGCACGAGGAACAGACCGCAGGCAAAGAACTGGCTGTCCTCCATGATACAAGTGTGAAAGTACGTGGAATTACATGGAATCTTCACACGGATAATTCACTTTTTATTCGAGGGACCTTCTCGAGTTTATGAAACAAAAAACGTGATACCAAGCGGCTCATTCTTCAAGCTTCTTCCGGAATACTCGACCCTATGGATTTAGTTGCGCCTTCACCATTGCTATAAGAATTTTCTTACAGAAGGTATGAGCACGAGGAATAGCATGAGGTGAGCAGCTACCTCTAGATCTTCAGGATGAGTGGCGTGAATGGGTGCATCAACTACCGCTGTTGAAGAAGGTTTTCATGCCGCGCTATCTTGACAGCGGAGCCAAATCACCCACATCACCCAGAGAGCTACAGGTGCACGTATTTTAAGACGCAAGCCCTTCGCCATACGGTGCAGCGCTTCATGTCGTACCGAGCTGTTCAGCGAAGCCCGAATTGCTGGTGCAAAAGCCCGTGTAGCACCTATCAAGACAATGCCATTACCACAGCTAGAGCTGCTATGAGCTTTGATTGGAGCAAGGCTACTTTCCTATGTTTCAAGTGCACTCTTGGGCTTCGAGATTCACTGTACGTTGTGGTCGGATTACACAATCCCACTATTGCGGATAAAAGGCGACATGACGAAATGGAAGCAGTTTGTGTCGAACAGAGTGAAAGAGATCAGGGAAAAAGAGATCTTTCGATGTTGAGGTATTGCCCTGGTCATGTGAATTCAGCCGACCTACTCACACGTGAAGTTTCCATGGAGAAATTATTGTGCAGTAACATGTGGCGACTAGGATTAGACTAGCTATGCGAATCAGAAGACCGACGGCTTCAACCACCGTCAGAAGCTGTCAGCACCGACGACAGGATTTCTTCTGAAATGATTGCCGTGCACATTGCGATATACAGTAAGACAGCATTGGTATCAGTCCTGGACATAAACAGTTGCAAGAAAATTGAAAGGCTACTCAGGGTCACGGCCTGGGTATTCAGATTCATTGAACGCTGCCGAATGAAAACTGCAGCGCACACTGAATTTCTTGTAGCTGAAGAGATTTCTGAAGCTGAAAATTACTGGATCAAGCATGTGCAGCAACAATCCTTCAGAGAAGCAATAAGCTCAATTTGGAAAGGCACAAGTGCAAAGGAGGACTCTATGGTCAAAGACCTCAACTCGTTCTTTGATGACAACGGTACACTTTGGATCAGTGGGCGCTTGTTACACCTTGAAGCCTCTGAAGAGGTAAAACACCCAGTCATCCTCCTGCATTATCATCGTTTTTGCACAATAATGACAGTACGAGCACACTGCGAAACTCTACATGGAGGCGTGAGAGAATCTTTGTGACAGTTAGGAGTGCAATATTCGATCTGCCGGGCACGAAAACTGGTGAACGACCTGATACACGGATGCTACATGTGCACACGCTTCAGTATAAGATCAGGAGACGCTCCAATAGCTCCTATAGGACGCCATTGTTTGTCAATGATGAACCCATTCGAAGTCACTAGAATTCACTTTCCAGGACCGCTCTTTATTGTGACTACAGCCGGGGCCACAGAGAACAAATGCTACATAACACTTTTCCTGTGTGCTACGTCCAGAGCAGTCCACCTGGAACTGGTTTCGAGCCTGACCTCAGAACTCTTCCTCATGTGTTTGCGACGCTTTGTAGGCTGAAGGGGTCTCCCTCACATAATTTATTCAGACAATGCAAGAACGTTCAAGAAGACGTCAAGAGACTTGGAGAAGCTCTGTCGTATGGTTTCCGAAGAGCACGTATTAGCGTACTTAGGTCACAAGAGGATCACCTGGAAGTTTCTTCTTCCCAGCGCTTCATGGTGCGGCAGGCAGTGGGAGCGTCTGTTCCGGAGTATCAAGCATCCACGTAGAAAGGTTCTCACCAAAGCTCAACTTAACTTTGAGGAGCTGACTACTGTGCTATCGGAAGTGGAGGCAGTTGTGAACTCGAGGCCTCTCACCTACATCGAGTCGGACAGCGGGGAAACTGGTGCGTTAACCCCGGCAGACCTCATTATTGGAAGGAAATTTACGGTGCTCCCACAAAGCGGCATTGGCACGCCAATGAACCAACGCGCACGGAAGCTTTACGACGGCATGCATACTGAAAACGGCTAAGTGAAAATTTCGGAACAAGTAGACAAAACAATATCTGCTTCAACTTCGATCAGCGTACGTTTCGCGTTCTAGACCCATCAAAGAAGTTGAAGCCGGAGACATCGTCATAGTCCATGAAGAAAAATTACCCCGACAAAGGTGAAAACTCGCAAGGGTTTTGAAAGTCTACAGAGAAGCTGATGACTATGTCCGTTCGTGCAAGATCCAACAACAGCGAGGGTTTGTTACCTCAACGCCGATACAAAAAATTGGCAGATCCGACGTACAGTGGGAGTCGCTGATATGCGAAGCACGAATGAGGAAAACCATAGCAGTTTTGCAACATTCCATGTGAACGAAACCACTGCAAGAGCTGAAGGACCAAAAAATGTAAATCATGACATTTATGACATACGTATCATGATTTCCATGTTATGACTAGTCAAATATGTTTTTCATACAGTCATGTTATGCCAAACCAAGTTTGGTATCGATCACATTATCGAAACGGCCAGGAGAGCTAAAAGTCGTTGGCGGCTAGATAGATAGATAGATAGATAGATAGATAGATAGGTAGATAGATAGATAGATAAATAGATAGATAGATAGATAGATAGATAGATAGATAGATAGATAGATAGATAGATAGATAGATAGATAGATAGATACGCTCAAAGTCGCCGCAGTTGGCTAAGAAACACTGCGCATTAAAAACTTTATTCGCTCGATCTGAACTAGTGACTTGGCGGCCGGGAGATTGTTTAATCAGGCGCAGCGCCAGGTCAAACCGAGGAAGAAGAAGCGCCTCCTTTTCCTAAAAGTCCGTGCTCACGGGCGCGTGCAGCAAGGAATCGACCAAACAACTGAAAATAAATGTAGTTTGTGATGTTTAAGCCTCACTTCTTGCCAGTGAACTGGATGCCATTTTAAACAATCAGAATGGGAGAGGCAACTGAAAAAAAAACTTTATGAACATAGGCGTTACGAATTTGTGCCTCGATGCCAAGAAGGTGGTCAGTGGTGGATCTGCTTTCACGAAATCTGCACTTGTGTGAATCGAGGTGATTGTTTGAATCCAGGTAATGTAAAAGCCGTTGGTTATCACCTTTCGGAAAAGTTAGAAGAGACAACTTGATAGTGCAATTAGTGTGTAGCTGCTAACAGAAGATGCGTCCTTGCCTTGCTTTAGAATCGGAATAACAATAACTCTTTCCATGCTGATGAAATCTCGCCAGAAAACAAATATACAGGAAGAGGATGGCTTTTCGAGTTTCAGAGGGCTTGTGTTCGAACATTTTCTATACTATACAGTCTGGGCCTGAGGATTAGTTGTTGGAGCATTTTACCGATGCCTCAAGCTCAGCTAAAACGGACGGTTTCTTGTATGTTTCGTGTTTTTTTAATTTATACTCTAGTTTCTGTTTTTCGGTTATTGTTTTGTATTGTTAGAACGATGTGGTGTATTGCAACGAGCTTGAGACCTGTTTGAAGTATGCTCCAAGGATGTTTGTCGCGTCTTCCAAGCTATCGTCATGTGTATTTACTAGAGTAATCGGATGAGATTGCCGTCCTGCTGCCGTTCTTCCCATGTTCAAAACTCTGGCCTCTTGCGTACATTATAAAAAATTCTTGGGCGTGGAGCTTGCTGCTATTGAGCCAATGCACTAGACGCAGTTCACGAGCTCGAGACTATGCTGCGAGCTCGATGCTGCCTCTGCGTCGGAGTACTTCCGCTTCATTACAATGGCCCCACGGGAAAAAAGGAGCCATTCTTGAGACTTGGTCGTGTGCAGGCGGCGTAGAACCGCGGTACCGCTTGAGTCTCTGGAAGTGTACAACGTCGCGGTTACGACGTCGCAAGTCTGATGGTGGCATAAGAGGCTCAATGAGGTAATTTACTGCAGTAGTCTGTTAGAGAGTACAATATGGCCCATCGTACATTGGCAGGAGTTTGAAGAGAGCCCAGGTGTGCGATGCCATACTGACAGCCACACAAGGGCACCAGGAAGAAAAACAGCAATTGAATTCTGAGCATCATGAATTGCGTTTTGCCGGTTGAAACAACAGTAAAGGCGCCTTGCGAGTTGGCATGGCTGGAGCCGCGGTGTAGGTGAGTGGAGCAGCCACAAGATTATGCTCGCAAGCAGCTGGTAGGGGGACCTCAGCGACCTCTGTTTGAATGATGCCACGGAGAGACGATGAGAGAGTTGTGGTAGGCTCTGTTGTGATAGGCACAAAGAAAAAACTGCCGTGTGTCTTCTTCGCGGACAAATGGTTTTATTTCGGCTTTTAGCGACTCTTGCTCATGACCATTGGTCACACTAGACAGTGACGCCAAATCGTGCGCTGGAGGACAACTTGTCAGAGCTCTCTGCTTCCTCAATTCATTGTAGCTTTGAAACAAGCTAATTGCGTCGTTAACTGTGGTCGGGATTTGCGCCAAGAGCAATTGAATAGCGTCGTCATCAATTCCTTTCAAATTGTGCTTACATTTTGCAGCTGCCGTCATTGCAGCGTTCACGCGTGTGCACAAATCGACGACGTCTTCAATGTAACTCGTGAAAGCTTCACCCATTTCTTGTGCGGGTGAGCGTAAACGCTTCTCGGCGCGAAGTTTTTGGACGGAAGTTCGATCAAAGACTGCTACAATCAATGTTTTGAATCACGGCCACCTTCGGACGTCTCTCTCGTGGTTTCTAAGCCAAAGGCTGGCTAGACCAGCAAGGTATAATGACACGCGTGTCAACTTCTCAGCGTCTGTCCATCTGTTCAAAGCGCTCACTCGTTCCAAAATCGGGTGCCAATCTTCAACGTCGTTGTCATCTGTTCCACTGAAGATTGGAGGCTCCCACACAGGACCACTGCTGGACAGGTGAAAGGAGGGGATGGAAGCGTCTGCTGATTGGCGTCCGACATAGCGTAAGGTAGACGTCGAGAACGGAGTTCCAGAATGGTAGCGGGCAGGTATGGGAAAAGGTACCCGGCACCTCCACCAAATATAAAGGATACTTATTTGAGGTTGCTGCTAGTCAGCCGATGCACTAGCTGCAGTTCACGAACTCGAGCCTCTGCTGCACACTCGATGCTGCTGCCTCTGCGTCGGAGTACTTCCTCTTGTTTACAACTTAAATTTCTTTCAAATGAAAAATTTTAAGCCGGCTTTCCCTTCTTGCCTCTCTGTGCATTCTTCTTCCTTGGAATTTTATCTTCTAGAAAGTGTCAAGGCTATTTCCTTTCACTGAGTGGCAAAGCAAATCCTAAATTTAGCTTTTTTCGAGCATTCAGACAGTGTTGCACCAAGCGCCGCATCATTTGGCGGAGAGTCAAGTTTGTGGGATTCAATTGGGGCAGCATAAAAGAAATGTTTAGAAGTAGTCGCTGGCAGCATCTAAACTTAAGGCACACATGTCAGTACAGTTTAAACGTGCACCTTTTTTTAAACTGTCCCCAGTCTGCTTTCTAAACCTTCCACTTATGAGTTTGCAGAGAAGATTCAATTCTTTTTGGTACGCACAGAACTGTTGGAAAGTGGTTACTTCCGTAAAGATTTACAATAACTTCACAAATATTTAGGGAAATAAGCGTTGGAGATGCAACGCTGAGGTCTGTAGCCGAGTATGTTTAGTTTCAGAGGGAATGGTACATTGGTTTTTTTCCTATTCAACAGAGATGCACCAGAACAGAACAAAAACTCTTCGATTAGGTGGTGTCACGCATCATAGCGAGGATCACTTCATAGAGTGCTTCGTGCGTTCAGGTCCTCAAAGACGAGGTAAGGTTCTGGCATTTCATCTTTTAGGGACTGCAATTCGTCTTTTTCAAAGTGGTCCTGTGGAGGTATGTAAAAGAAGTAAATTGTGGCGAGTTGAATCAAAAGAACTGCTAGGACAGCCACTGCCTCAAGAGACATTTGTAGTGGTAAGTGTGTACATGCTACGCTTTGAATAACTTTAATGACCACACCACCTTATTACGCCACAGCATCGTTTCGGCCCTTTATGAGTATAAGGTATTTGCCTAAAAAAATTGGTGTTCTCGGATGTTAAGTGTGTTTCTTCTTCACAGAGCACTTTTGGTGAGTGCTTGTGTAAAAGTTCTTGGACATCGTCAAGGTCCCTGAAAGGGGCCCTGACGTCCCACCGTATCATTTGTGTGCTCGTGATGAAAGCAATGCAGCTGTGTGTGTACGATAAGCGAGTGGCCGTTTAGGCAGATGTTGGAATTCAAGTAACAGGGCCGTCATCAGACCCCGTCATTAAATGCGATGCATTTCTTAGTGACTTAGGCGACTTTTAGCATGTCTATCTATCTACCTATCTATCTATCTATCTATCTATCTATCTATCTATCTATCTATCTATCTATCTATCTATCTATCTATCTGTCTAACCACTCACGTCTGGGTGCTCTCGTGGTCCCCGCCTTAACTTGGCGTGAAAAAAATTAGCTTGTGAAGGTAAGATGTTTTGACGAATATGACACGCTGGTCAAGACATGAATAACGTAACAATCCCGCCATGTACGTCGTCAAACACTTCCAACCAGACAGTGGCAAATACCCACAGGCGGGTATGTGGCGCTGGTATGCGGGTATGTGCCACATGTGATTGAAGCATAGTATCTGCCCAGTAACGCACGAGAACACACATGAACAATTTCAACGCACGAGTGTTAAAAATATCCGACAATGGTAGTGCCAACCCGACAAATGCGAAAATACATGTCAGGGTCCCAGCTTGAATTGAACCCTAGCATTCCGCGTGGCAATGAAGTCTTTACCACAGAGCAACACCAGGTCTCAGTACTACTTTTCAAATAGACGCTAATCTTCGTCAAACTATAGTTTACCACAAAAGCTTAGAGAGCAGCTCTATTTCACACACGTCCGCAGTATACTAGAATATGCGTTTGTCTGCTGGAACCCATATACTAAAGAACTTACAGATAAACTTGAGAATGTGCAGAACAGAGCGATTCAATCTGTCCTTGGAAATAACGGCAGGATGCTTAGTGTGACAGAGAGCAGAAAAACATTAAATAGGAAACTTTTTGAAAACCGTCGTCGAAACCTCAGATTAAAATTTTTTTATCGCATTTATCATTCGAGAAAAGGGATCATTAGGCAAATGCATGTTCAGCCACCCAACTACGTTTCTCAAAAACGCGATTGTCACTTAAAAATACGCGAGATTTTTTTTGGAGGTAACGCTTTTCGCTACTCCTTCCTTGTCGGCACTATAAGTAAACGGAACACTCTGCCACCGAAAATAGTCTCTAGATTCAAGTGATGATTTTTTCCATGCTTTCTGAATGTTTTTTTGTGTTTGATCATATGTACTGCACCCTCCCTGCTGTATTGCCTTATGGCGAAGCAGGTACCTTATAAATAAATAAACAAATTCAAATAAAACGCCAATAGTAGTTGCAGTGCTGCCTACCCAATTTGAAAGTCATTACATATGTACTCCTTTGATGCAGCCGTCACATCGGGTTTTCGCAAATTGTGGTTATTTGTCATGCAGTGAAATAAATTTATGTAGTACTGTCCAGAGCCAGCATTCTTGCGACCATCAACGCTTCATATCTCACCTTCTGGTGTTGCTATTATGCATGTTCCAATTGGCATCATTGCGGAAGTTTAAACAACTTGTTATATAAATTTCTGCAACTCTTCAATATATTTCAGTGCACGCAACATTTTAAATATATTTAGCTTCATTTCACGACATGTCACCTAATGAAAAATTGCAACACGGTCACCTAACACCTACATGCTTCGCATACCGTCGGTTCACAGGTATGTAATATCTGTCAAATTATGTTTTACTTTTTTCCCTTTCTTCGTGTGCTTCAAAGAGCCACGCCACCCTTTCGGCATTATGGCTGTCATTATGTATATTGCCTCCTCGGAGGCACTGGATGCCCGCACGTGCAAAATGGTTATTCGACGATGAAACCCCGCCTGGCGAGGGGAGGCATTAAGACCTGTGGACCACAGGGTCTCCAAACTCTGTTCATGAGTAGGCGGAGTAGGCTGCTGAAGTACTGCCGTCTTGGGGCAGGCGCCACAGCCGTTGGCGCGCTCTGTGTAGACGAAAGCAATAACAAGGGCTGGTGCGACGCTGCCCCTTGACGTCTGGCTTCAGCATACGTTGTTAGGCCATGAAATGACGAGTACCTTCTTATTTTTCTTCAAACTTTATGTTCTCCTTCACGTTTAACGTTGTCGTCTCTTTTCCTGTCTTCCAGAATAAACAGCCCCCTAATTATGTGGCATGATTTCCATCACAGATTACGCTGCTCGCCGGTTCTTTGCAAGTGTCGGAGATGTGGCCCGAAATTTCTCATTGTGCACAAATTTGTCGGCCACTACAGCTTTGCGAGCCGTGGCCATATTGCTGGCATTTAGAGCACCGTCGCGGATTAGGTGTGTATGGTTGAACACGGAGCTTCGCGTACTCAGTTGCAAAAGTCTCAGGAAGGATGCTGGCGCCAAAGGTAATGATTAGTTGTTTTTTGGACTATCTTTGCTATCTCGCTTCATCTTAGTTCTCTGGACATTGACTACATTCTCTTCTTTCTAGGTGTCAAGAAGCTCGGCATCTGTCAAGTCAGCTAGGTGATTCTCCGAATCAACACCTTGGACAGTGTTCATCGAAAGGTTTGCTTATACAGTGATAAGACATCACTAAAAGTCTTCAAGCTTGATATTTCTTTATATTCGTACTTATTTCGGACTTCAATGAGGAGGTCTCCGGTGGCAATTTTTGTTGCTTCGTAACTTGTTCTAAGTGCATCTATTGGGCAGCTTAATACTAGAAATGAGGAAAGTTCTTTGACAGGTTTTGGTGGCTTGTCACGATGGATAACGTGGTAGCGTGGAAAGTTGTCTTTGTTCAGTATGAATAGTTGAAATCTCGTTTCCTTACGCACCCTCTTGAGGAAGCGATCAATAGAGAGTTAGAAGTTTTTGGCCACAAAAAATAGAATGTGTACAGTTCAGCAGCAATGGGTGCCACTCACGACCGAGCCCATTTAGGAGACGCTGCAAGACATAAAGAAATTACTTGCATACGCCCTCTCTACACGGCCACTCTAACCTGATGGGACGCATCCCAAGGTGGGGTGAACGCACGATTTTTATTGTTGCCACCAGCAAGAACCGGGAGTAAACAGAAGAGAGAAATAGACAGGACAGACAAAAATTGGCACATCCCACGTACAGAGGGAATCGCTGATATGCGAAGCACGAATGAGGAAGGTTGATGTGTCACATTACAACCCGCACAACATTACAAAGCGGAGGTAAATCATGCCTTAAATTACTTTCAGATCGCGATTATCACGTTTGGACGCGTCATTTACCTTCGTCATCTATCACGTCACCTGATACCAAATTTGGTATATGTGCGGCTAGCGAAAAGGGTGTGAGCACACTATTAGCGTAGTATGTAGTCATGTTTTACACGACACAAATGTCATGATTATCATGTTTGGACTTGTCACACACATTCGTCATCCAGTTCCGTCCCATATTACTAAACTTGATATTTGTGAAACTAGTGAAAATGCAGTAAGCGCGCGTAACGTGGACGCGTGCGCACGCTGGACGCATCGACGCTACGCCAGCAAAACGCGCACTTTACCTGGCGAGACGCAACCAGCGTCTGTGAGTGAGACCTGGCGGCCACTGTAGTGAAATGCGACAGGCTGCATTTTGCGCCGACGAAGTTACCTAGACAGCACCGCGTCTGCTTAGCTTTGTGACGGAAGGACGCCGGGCGCGCTCAAACGCACATGCATCAAAGCAACGCAGCGCGGCGTGCGCCTGCTAGTTTACAGCAAGCATATCGGCGCCTAGCGCGGCATCGCCGACGTGATGTGACGAAACGATCGCTGGTGGTAACGCGCGCCTGGTCACGTCGCAGTGTATGGGTGCCTTGAGTGTGGCATGTAGTCATGTTCTTACATGACACGCATCTCATGGTGATTATGTTTGCACCAGTCACATACTTCGCCATCCATTCACGTGACGTAATACCAAATTAGGCCTATGTGAAACTAGCGAAACAGCCGCGCGCACATAATAAGTGTGGCATGAGGTCATGTTGTTACATGACACGCATGTCATGATTATCCTATTTGGACGTGTCGTTTACATATGTGATCCGTTCACGTCACGTAATAACGAATTTGGCACATGTGAAGCTTGCGAAACAATCGCAAACGCATCATGAGCGTGGCATATAGTCATGCTCTAACATGGCGCGCACCTCATAATTATTATGTTTGCACCAGTCACATACATTCGTCATCCATTCACGTCCCGTAACACGAAATTTGTCATATGTGAAGCTAGCGACACGAATGCGAGCCTACGATGAGCGTGGCGCGTTGTCATGACTCATGAGTCATCACTGGCATGGCATGCATGTCATGATTTCCACGTTATGTCTGTCTCTTGTGTTCATCATGCAGCCATGTAGTACCATGCTAATTTCGCAATATGCCATGGTAACAAAACCAGCATGACCTTAAAATGTCAATCATGACATTCATGACATAAATGTCATTATGGTCATGTATTGACTAGTCAAATATGCTGGCGATTTTATTATTGATTGTATATTGTTATTGATATTATTAACAAAACGGCCAGGGGAGTTAAAAGTCGTAGGCGGCTAGATGATTAGCTAGATAGATAGATAGATAGATAGATAGATAGATAGACATATAGATAGATAGATAGATAGATAGATAGATAGATAGATAGATAGATAGATAGATAGATAGATAGATAGATAGGCAGGCTCTAAGTCACCGAAGTTCGCTAAGAAATGCTTCGCATTTAAAAGTAAGAGATATAGGTGAAGCTGTAGGCAGAGAGATAGAAAAACGCGACTGCCGAGTTCGCCTTGGTGGTCAGCACAGACGTGCCGTCTACTTGAAGCCGGGGCCAAAGGGGTGTGTTGCTTTTACCGGAGGAGCTTAAGCTCTAATCACTAGGCGTGGGCTCAGCCCCCCGAATGCCCTTTTCCCCAGACACGGCTAAGCCACGCATGACTAAGCGTAAGAGGTAGGACGTGTAGAGGAGGGTGCTCTTCAGCTATGTTTGAATTGTTAGCTTTGATGTCATCAATCCATGCAGTAGTCTTATATGTGTGTGCGTGCACGAATGTAGAAACTTGTCAAGTTTTTCATTTATGGTAGCTTGGCTGTGCTCCAGAACAGTGAATCTTCTCTCGTTGTCAGAAATTGTGTTTTCAAGGACAGTGAATTTGTTTTATTTTCAAGCGTGCCGATCTCGTCATTAGGAGTTAAAACTGAGTCACTGAGAGATTCGGCCTGTGGTGGTTTGGCTGGTGTTTAACGCTTATTTGAAGGTTGCGGGGAGTTGTCTCGAGACATCGCAGGCTTACTGTACATGTCAGTTGGAAGGGGGAATCATGGATTCAATTGTAGGAGGCGAGTCAGCAGCAGTAGAAGAATATGGCTTGATATGCTGTGAAGGATTGCTAATGGACATTCAGGACTGAAACTTGGGCTTTAGTTTTTGAATTTCTGCGTGGAAACTCGCGTTATCAGCTAGAAATTTCTCTACACCAATGTTTTGAGATGAGGAGCATTTATAAGAAGCTGCCTGTGCCCAGCTTACCTTGAATAGCTTTGGTTTGTTACTGGTGGGATCCAGGTTCGTTGACAAGGTTGGCTATTGATGTTCTGTGGAAGTCAAGCTGGGGCCCCGTCTCTTGCTATGCTGCGACCTTGCTGTGGGCCACAGCCGTTCGATCGATGAAGGTTGGGTGTCTTTAATAATGGAACATCCGATCGCTTCGAAGGTGTATGGGATTTAGGTGTCTTGGTTTTGTAACGCTGTTTGCACAGTGGTGATTCAGTTAGGTAAACTCCACCACACACGACACCGACGGGTTCGCACTCGTGGTTCATTATTGGAGAATACTTAGGCAGATTGTAGCGAGAGTAGCAAAATAGACATGCTGTCAATGTATAATTTTTCAGCAATGGGTGCAGGCTTCCACTTTAAATCGGATTGTAGGTCGCGAAGCGTGCCACCTTCGTAGTTGATGGAAATAGGGACGCGCGAGACCCGAAATAAGACCAATATGGTTCTGATGGTGCCCAGTCAGTGCGTGGCCCAAATGGTCATAGTTGCATCGCACCTTTAGAGGGCTGGAAGGATTGCCTTTTCAGGGTAACTCAGAGAGAGATGAGACCTTCCACGACAAGAATTACAGGGTGGCCAACATGAGTGATGACTTCGTAGGCGACGCCGTTGAAATTAAATGTCCTGATGTCATGGTCTAAATCAGCTCGGTCCATGCTTGGCGTCCTCAAGAGCACTGTGTGACAGGTAGAATCGACCCTGATTTGATCGAGGTTGCTTATGGGCAGTCCGACTGCTTTGAGAACAAGATGTCGTAAGACGCAATTGTGTAGCTTGGCTGGAGACCACCGCGTATCTGTAGAACTCCGTCGTAGTCTGCAGCGAGCAGTGGTAGAAGTGATAAAAACTCAATAGGACGGTGCGGCGCAGGGTGCGTACGACGCGTGCTTAGGATAGAGCCGCCAGAAGAGAAGGAAGGAGGGGCGTTCTATAATAAACCGTTACCAAGCGCACGTCAGTCTCTCTGTCCTCTACATAAATTGGTGCCATGAAATCTGGGAGAAGACTGACTTCCTGCATCGAAGATGGACCGCCTGTGACACAGAAAAATAGTTAGAGCTGCCGCTACAAGGCTCATCACGTCCGCTACCAAAGCTCTACAAGTGGTGAATCCTTCTCTGGCCAATCTGCAAGTCATCTTGGATGACCTTCAAGACGAACACACGACACTTGCAGATTTCAACGAAAGGATTGCTGACCTCATAATCGACGACGCGTAGTATGACGAAGAATTGACGGCAGATCTAGAATATCACAAGATCCGCAACATTATGAGCCATGTCCACCAGTTATTTTACCTCAGTTTCAAAGCCCACTGACAGCAATGAACCTGTCGTTGTTACCGTAACGGAGTCCCAAAAAGTCTCTACTCAAGGAAATTCCCGATTGCTGCTGCGAGTTGCCCTACCGAAGTTACACGTACCCGTTTTCTCTGGGAAACTTTGCGAATGGCTAGGCTTCTGAGAGCATTTCGAGGCCACAATCCACAACAATCGTGAGCTTTTGGACATTGAGGAATTCGCTTATTTGAGGTCGTATATAACCGGACCAGCAAAACTTGCGATCGAAGGTGTTCGACTGGAGCAAGCGAACTACGCGGTAGCTGTCAAGGTGCACCAAGAGAGGTTTGGCCTTCATACAGCCCTTGTAGACGAGCACACCGACCGCTTGCTTGCCATTGCTACTGTGGACCATTCCTCCAACACATCACAGCTGCGTGAATTCTACGAAGAAATACGCTTTTACACCAACTTTCTGGATAGCCTTGGTGTTCAATCGACAGAGTACGTGGTTTACTTCAGTGTGTTCTCAGGCGATCGCTACCCGAAAAATCGCTGCTCTTTACCGGCAACACATGAAGGGGGCCGAGGTGGACGACAGGGTTATTCTAAGGTCACGTCAAAAAGAGGTGTGTGAGTTGACGCATTTTCTTCGTATTCAGATTGAGAGCAGAGAAGAGAGCTTCCTTTCGATGTGCCCACGAAAACCCAGGCCCGCGGGACACCAGAGAAGTGATCGTCACTTTCGGCCACCGGTACCATCTGCATTAGCGCTGGCCACAGGGTCTGTACTGAATGGGCATGCCTGCTGCGTACTATGTGGGCACCGTGGACACACCATAAATGACTGTCAGACTAACGTGACAGCTAGCCAACGAAATTGTGATGCATGTAATCGAGAAAAACTGCTGCTTCAAGTGTGCCAGAAAAGAACCCGTCACACGACAGTGCCGCGACACAGCGTGGCTTAAGTGCAAGCACTGCACCAAGCATCATCTTGCCATTCTTCGGAAGACATGAAAACCGCCAAACCACACAGTGCTGACAGCAGCGAAAAAACGAAAACCGACGGCGTGCCAGCGATCGCCAGTGTGACCGCAAGCAGTTCTGCGCCACCATCACCAGCGGTTCTCCAACACGGCCACAATACGGGCGTTTCGAAGACACCATTCTGTGCTGGTTCGTATACTGCTTCGCTCTGGCAGCCAAAACACATTAATACGGCATGACTTGTCCACGAGAATTGGTGTACCTGCCGTCGGCACAGAGGACCTGTCTCTGCTAACGTTTGGCAATTCCAAGCTTTTCCGCCCCTACCAATACCGAATCGTGCAACTAAAGCTGCAGAGTCGTTTTGATGCACGCGAAACTACGTTAAATGCTGTGAAAGTGCCAGAATTCCACACCGTGAACACGCTAACTCTCCAGCAAGGTCTGCTGATGCAGTTGCGTGACCGCAAGATGCTTGTAGTCGATGAACAGTGGCCAGGAGATCAACTGACCTAAATCATCGGTGTCATCAATGGATCGGACAACTACTGGCGTATAGTGACCGCGACACTCAAACGCCTGAGTAATGACCTATACGCCGTTGAGACGATCTTTGGTTGGCTGGTGCAAGGCATCTACCAAAAAGGCACCGCTATCGACATGCTGCACGTGAACTGCAGCACATCGGCTGTTTCCCTGTTGTGTGAGTTCTATAGCCAAGCCACATCAAGTCTCACTGAACCAACAGAGATGCGGTGACTCGACGCGATAAGTATCGCCGATTCTCCGGAAGCAGCCATCGTTTGTGACCAAGAATCAATTAGTATTTTCAGACAGTAAGTGCACAAGGATGCTAGTCGGTATGTGGTTCCGATTATGAATAAATACCAGGGAAGACTGGCTAGCACAACCCGAAGTGTCGTGGAAAACCGACTCAAGCGCCAACTTCAGCGCTTCGAAGGACAGATGAAGCTGTTAGAAGAATATGACTGCACGATCTATGAGTACTAAATGCCAAGCATTTCTTACTGAATTTCAGCGACTTTGAGCGTATCTTTCTATCTATCTAGCCGCATACGTTTGGGTGCTCTTGTGGTCAGTCCCTTCACTTGGCATGAACGAAAATTAGCTCGTGAGGGTAAGGTGGTTTGACAAATATCACGCGCTGGTCAAGACATGAATAATGTCAAAATCCCGTCGCTTACGTCATCCAACACTTCCCGACAGAGAGTGGCACATGCCCATGGGTGGGTATGTGCCGGTGGTATGCGGGTACATGCCACAGGTGGTTGGGACTTAGCATCTACCCAGGAACGACGAGATCACACGTGGGCAATTTGAACGTGCGAGCGTTAAGAGACACCTGACATCGGTAGTGTCGACCCGACAAATGCAAACAATAAATGTTAGGGTCCCAGCTGGAAGCGCCCCTGAGCATTCTGCGAAGCACTGAAGCATTTTACCACCGATCTACTCTACGTCTCATAACTGCTTTTTAAATATACGCTAATCTTCCTGAAACGTCAGTACAGGTTGCAGCGCTGCTTACCCAATTATCCATACTTTACATATGTGCTATTTCGATAAAGCAGTCACGTCGGGTTAACGTTCATTGTGGTTAGTAGCCATGCGCTGAAGTTCATTTACGTGGCAGTGTCCAGAAGCACCATCCTCGTGAACATGAACGCTTCATATCAGCTTTTGGTGTTGCTAACACGCATGTTCCAGTTCGCATCGTTGAACAACTGCAAACAATTGGTTATATAAACATCTGAAACTTTCAACATAGGTCTGTGCCTGCAACTTGTACACATAATTAGCGCAGTTTTATGACGTGCCACTCAATAAAAATATCAACACGGTCACCTTCCCTCCGCATGCTTCGCATACCGTTTGTTCTCAGGTACGTGGGATCTGCCAATTTTTTTTCACCGAGGGTCATTCTTAACGTGTCGACATTTTTGCAGAGCCAGGAGCAACCATTTGTTACTTTCTTCACCATGTCATAGTCCGCCGAGAGGCTATCACTACAAAGCTCCGTGTAGTGTTCGACGCTTCTTCGCATAAACGTGGAGATTAATCCCTCAACAATATTTTACACAAAGGGGTCCGACTTGGTGCTGAGCTCATGCAACCCATGGTACAATTCACACTGAACCAAATCATTTTAACCGCAGACATACGGAAGGCTTTCCTACAAATTGCCACCCGAGAAGAAGACCGTGATGCCCTCGGCTTTTTATGGGAAAACCGAATCAAAACCGAATCAATAACAAAAAGGGGACACCACATTACGTCTTCGAATTGTACATTGCTCGTGTGCCCTTTGGAGCGTCCGCAGGCCCATTCCTCCTGGCAGCTACACTGCAGCGTTACATCGAAGACTGGAAGAAGACAGAGCCAATAATATTGCTGCATCAAGTGCGAGTGACCCAAATCCTTCGTTGACGCTGCCTACTAATAAGAACTTGCTGGAAGTGCATGTCGAGGGTCTTTCTTTGATGGCCTTATTTGACATTGGAGCTCATGTTTTGATCATGAGTGCTCGTCTCTGTCGCTGCCTCAAAAAAGTACTCACGCCTGCCGCAACACAAGCCGTCCGTGTCGTCGATGGTGAAACAGTGGCCGTCAATGGAATGTGTACCGTACGTATTAGCCTTGCCGGCCACCATGTTCCTGTTTTATTTACCGTGATCGACAATTGCCTTCATGATTTCATCTTCGGGATGGACTTCTTATCGACGCATTCGGTGCCGATCGACTGTTCCACTGGCACTCTCTGTTTAGAACTTCTTCCAGATTCTCGCTCCGAGATGCCGAAAAACCTCTGTACCACAGACTTCAGTCGGATACCGCCAAAAGCCCTCAGATTCATTGAATTGGCAATAAGTTCACCTATTGTTGACGGTGAATATGTCGTCACGCCCATTCCTGAGGTTCTCCTGGCACGCGACATCACTGTACCACACTCCGTCGTAACTATGGCCTGTAACCAAACATATCTGTCCATTATCATTTTTGGTTTCACGCAGCAAGTACTAGAAAACTGAATTTCAGTCGCCACGCTTCGACCATTTATAGACGCCCACGTCGCAGCTTTTGCGGCAGACGCATGCTCCGATCGTCCATGTCGCCCACAGGATGCCATATCCCTCGATTTGGCCTTGCGCCCCACGATCAACCCGAAACTCAAACCTGAGCAATCAGACGCCCAATTCCGTCTTCTGGCTTCCTACCGCGACATATTTGACTTCGATGGCAGTCCACTCGGTCAGACGTCTGTCGTGAAGCACCGCATTATTACTGCTGATTCTCCTCCCATTCACTGCCGACCATACCGGGTGTTTGCCACAGAGCGTAAAGTAATTCAAGAAGTTAACAAGGTGCTAGCCAAAGGAATTATTGTACCCTCCTTGAGCCCTTGGGTATCTCCCGTTGTGATCGTTAAAAAGAAAGCTGACACGTGGCGATTCTTCGTTGATTACCGCCATCTTCATCGAATCACGAAAAAGGACGTTTATCCTTTGCCCGGAATCGATGGCACCCTCGAATGTCTTCATGGCGCGCGATACTTTTCTTCAATTGATCTACGTTCTGGCTAATGGCAGATTGCGGTGGACGAGAAAGACAAAGAAAAGACTGCGTTTGTAATTACCGACGGCCTATATCAATTCAATGTAATGCCGTTTGGACTATGCAATGCCTCAGCCACGTTTGAGCGTATGATGGACTCGTTATTGCAAGGGTTCAAGTTGTCAACATGCCTGTGCTACCTGGAGGATGTCCTTGTATATTCGCCTACATTTAAGACGCACCTCCAGCGTTTGTCAGCGGTTCTCAACATCTTCCGCACTGCTGGCCTTCAACTAAACTCGTCGAAATGTCACTTCGGCCGCCAGCAGATTACAATGTTGGGCCACCTTGTCGACGCATCAGGTGTGCAGCCTGACCCAGAGAAAATTCGTACCGTCAAGAGCTTTCCTGTACCCCAGCCTGTCAAGAATGTCCGGAGCTTTGTGGGACTTTGTTCCTATTTTAGAAGGTTCGTGAAAGATTTTGCAACAATCGCTCGACCACTCACCAACCTTCTCAAGAAAGACGTGACTTTTACGTGGGGTTCTGCTCAAGCGGCCGCTTTTTCTCAACTCATCACCCTTTTCCAGACTCCACCTATATTGGCGCACTTTGACCCGTCCCCTCCGACAGAAGTCAGAACCGATGCGAGTGGTCACGGGATTGGAGCCGCCCTAGCCCAATTCCAGTGGGGACACGACTGAGTCATTGCACACGCTAGCCGCCTTCTCACAGCTGTCGAGCTCAACCATTCAATAACACAGCGTGAATATCTTGCTCTTGTTTGGATCGTCATGAAGTTCCGCCAATATTTATATGGCACGAGCGTCTCTGTAATAACGGACCACCATGCGCTATGTTGGCTTTAGTCACTGAAGTAACGTACTGGCCGGCTCGGGTGCTGGGCTCTGCGACTGCAATAGTATACCTACACGGTACCGTACAAGTCCGGGCGCCTACATCAGGACGCAGACTGCCTGTCCCGCTACCCGGTTGCTTAGTCGAGCTCTATGCCTGACACCGACACCGAGCCTTGCGTCTTTTTCCTTTCGCAAATGACATGCATCGGTGACGAACAGCGCCATGATGCGTCACTGCGTGCTATCATTGAGCGCCTTGAATCATTGTCTTTCGATCAGTCCTATCGTTCATTCGTGCTCCACGATGGTGTATTATACCGCCAAAGTGATGGACTGGCCCTGCTGCTTGTCATTCCGAAACACCTTCGCTCGGAAGTTCTACATGAACTTCATGACCTTCCGACTGCTGGTGACCTTGGTGTGTCACGCACTTACGACCGAATACGCCGACGCTTCTTTTGGCCAGGCCTTGCACGCTCAGTTAAAAGATACGTTGCTGCTTGTGAGAAATGACAGTGCCGCAAAACACCATCGACGCTTCCTGCCGGACGCCTTCAACCATTTGACATTCCGGCCGAACCGTTCTTCCGCGTTGGCTTGGACCTACTTGTCCCTTTGCCCTTGTCTTCCTTGGGTAACAAATGGATAGCCGTGGTCACCGACTACGCCACGCGTTAATCCATCACACGAGCTCTTCCAACAAGCTGCGGCACAGATGTCACCGACTTCGCCCTCAAGGACGTGATTTTGCAACACGGAGCCCCACGGCAGATGCTTACAGACCGTGGCCACACCTTTTTGTCGAAGGTCATAGGCGACATCTTGCAGTCCTGTCAAACGAGACACAAGCTGACTACGTCATACCACCCGCAAACCAATGGACTCACGGAGCGTCTAAATTGAACTCTTACAGACATGCTCGCTAAGTTTGTTTCTACCAACAGTACCGACTAGGATCTCGCGTTGCCGTACATCACAGCCCCGCCGCGGTGGTCTAGTGGCTAAGGTACTCGGCTGCTGACCCGCAGGTCGCGGGTTCGATTCCCGGCTACGGCGGCTGCATTTCCGATGGAAGCGGAAATGTTGTAGGCCCGTGTATTCAGATTTGAGTGCACGTTAAAGAACACCAGGTGGTCAAAATTTCCGGAGCCCTCCACTACGGCGTCTCTCATAATCAAATGGTGGTTTTGGGACGTTAAACCCCACAAATCAATCAACCGTACATCACATTTGCCTATACAATTCTTTTTGCCATGACACTGCCGCCTACTCCCCACTTTTTCTGTTATTCGGCCGAGAACCTACATTACTCCTAGATACAGTCATTCCGTCTACTGCGACACCGACCAGCAAATATGTCTTTGACGCTATCACTGGAGCCGCCAACGCACGCGAAATCGCCCGCACTCGCTTCCTGGCCTCTCAATCACCAGAGATTCTCAATCACCAATCACAAGAGAACCAGTGGCGTTTGTACGATCAACGGCACCACAACGTGCACTTCTTACCCGGTTCACTGGTGCTGCTGTGGTCCCCGACCCGTCAAGTGGGCTTGTCGGAAAAACTTCTTTCCCGCTTCACAGGTCCATATTGAGTCCTTCGTGAAATTACTCCTGTGACATACGAAATTAACCCTGCTGCCCCATCGCCTTCAACTGCATCATAGACCACCGATATCGTACATGTGGTACGCTTGAAGCTTTATTACTTTCCCGCTGACGTTGACATCTAGATGCGCCGAGATGGCGCTTCTGCCACCGGGGATTATGTTACATGCATGTTGATATTTTGTGGGACGATGCGCGTGTGTGCCTGATGAAGAGGAAGAAAGGTGCTCTCCGCTCGTTTGCTGGTGAACCGGCCATGCCATTACTGCTGGTTTTAAGTAACTCTTTTCCACAGCGTCGTCGATACGGGATCGTGTCTTATTCGTAACAATATCTACGCGTTTACATAATGCATTCTATGTTGACGACGTCGTCATAAGCGCTTCCATCGACGAAGAGGCTTTCGAAATCTACTGTGCTGCTCTGACGTAATTTAGCTGATGCAAGTATGGGCCTGTGAAAGTAGTGCTCCAATTCAAGCCATCCGCAGCTATCTCGGTAACTTGAGATTCCGTTCACATGCGCGTAGACGATTTTTCACTCACAACCAACGGGGCGGACGCCGGCGGCCCGTTTTCCGCGACACAAGCTCTTTAACGTTACTGCGTTACTACCCGCTGCTGGCGTCGGCCTCATTGGTTGTGAGCGAAAAATTGTCTGTGCGCCTGTGACCTAAAAAATGAAATTACCCAGATAGCCGCGGAAGGCCGCTACACTTCAACGCGTGGGCGCACAATCCCACTGAAAAAGCTGCGCGTTCGAAAAAAAATTAAGCTGCTCAATATTACGAGGCACCGTGAATTCTTCGCCCTGCCACCCCTCCCTGCTTAGCTTCCAGCGCTTTCATTGGGACGAGAGAAGAGAGAATGCAATTGCAGCATGTTACTAACCTAGTTTTGTAACTCCACTCGCACTGAATGGATTCCTGAAACTTTTGCGGCATTGAACTTATGAGGGAATAAGCAACATCATGTGATGGTTACTTGAAAAAGTGTTTCAGAGTCCCTTTAACGCATTTTGTTCGATAGGTGTCGCGACAAAAGCAAGCCCATTTGGCTATAATAGCACGCGCTGGTCCAATATACTGTGTACGTGTTTGTGTGTGTGCGTGTGTATGTTACAAAACATGAATAAGTATGCACTTAGCGGTTGTAGGGCGCACTGGGGGCTAGATTTCACTATTGTGATGAACTCTTAAAGGCGAAACTTAAGGGTTCCTCAATTTTTTTTCGCTACGCGAAGCCGCAAAAACAACCCTACCTACAACAGGGCACAGCCGCGTAGTAAGGATTTCACTCTTCATCTTTTCGCAATATTCTTACGCCGCATTTCTTGAGACGTCTCTACATAAAATCGTTGACAGTAACAACTCCTTTAGCTTCGAAGAACACTGGGATTCGACGCCAAAGTGCAGAAACGTGAGCACAGCATTCACGGTAGTACTTTTGTGCTACGAGCAATGAAGCACTTTTCAAAACAGAACAAAACATAGAGAATTAAAACGCACCCTGCGCGCTGACGTTTTGGTTCATGGAGGAAGGAAAAAACCTTAGAAGAGACCCTGACGTCACGCGTTGTGAAGCCGTGGTGAGCCCGAAGTCGGCCATATTGGCTGGGCAAATTCTCCTCTCTTTTCTATATTCGAATGTAAAGCAGAAGGCACGACTCTCTTTCCGGCTAGGAAAGCACGTGGGCTGCGCAGCGCGCGTGTCGTGACGATCCGAAACTAATGGAATGGGCTCCACACTCTCAGCCAGCAGGACACCGTCAGCGAAATCATTTGTTCCGAGTATTACCAGCGAGTAACAGTTCGCCGACAACGAGGCAAGTACAAGAGAACGTGCGCTGGATGTACTGGCAACGGCGAGCGTTTTCACGTCATGAATTCAGCAACTGTACAGACAACACGATCGGTCATTCGCCTTCTACGGTTGTATTCCGCCACGCGGCCGACACAGCTTCTGGTCACTGTGCCCGTGTTCCGCGTGAAACTCACCGGCGTCAGCATTCTGCGACTGTGGTGACTTTGAGCACGGTGCAAATGACACTTGAACGTGGTTGCTCTGATGTTGAGATTACAATGCTGGGGCGAGTATAACAAGCGGAACAGACAAGGCATTTTATTACGCACATGCAAGTTGTTACTGTACACATACCGAACACAAAACAATGTATTTGCACATGGTTCTCGTTGCATCTTGCTAGGCACAACAGTTTCATCTGTTGCCACAAGCAGGAGCACTGCCCAACCGTAACTGACCTGCAAGGCGTTCGTCGTCATTCCGCTTCGTCATGGTGCCTAACGCAATTATGCTGAACACTTCAAATGCTTCATCAGCGTCATCCGCCGCAAGACACATAGATATGCGCTCGTTCTACGCACTGTTCAGTCCTGTTGGTGGACAAAAGGTTTTGTAAGCGTTGCTAAGAGTACAGTAACTGCCAGGAGAACACTGCATAACCAATACCGCTGCACCGAGCGCGGATATTGTTCGCAATGGCTCAGCACGAGACCTGCGGAGGCACACATGCCACCGCCATCCACGGGCGCTCACTGCTAGATCAGCTACAATGCTCAACATGTAACCATATAACGTCGCCATTGTGACCAGTGAATATGGCCACCATGATGTCATTTCCTCTACACTTTTCACGTAAAGCGCCGGCAGGCCATGCCTTCTCCCATCTTTCGTTCCTCCTCGTTTTGGTCACATGTTGGGCCGACTTCATGGGCTTCAATCGCGCTGTGCAACCCTCTCTCCTATATTTTAGGGATGAAGCTCCTTATAGCGGCACACGTTCATCTTTCGTAGCCATTGTAGTATGTAACAAGCATACCATTTTGCCCTCCAAGGTCGTGCCAGTGAAAGATTTCTTCTCTGCGTTGTTGAACAATAAAAATAGTGCTCAATCTACATGCAAATGGCTGCTAACGGGGAATGAGCGACAGGTGCATTCGGTTTTAGTTAACGGGCACGTTGCGATCCCCATTAGCAGCCATGGGCATGCCCATTGAGCACTATCTGACAAGAAAGGGCGGCTACGTTATACTCGCTGGGTGTAACCTCCTTGGTTTTAGACATGTTTAGCGAGCGTTGAGCCGCAGTGCCATGAATACAATAAACTAGTATATACCATGAATTAACTCGAGGTGGTTAAAGGTGGGAAGTAGATACGAAGTGAAAGCCGCAAGAAAGCAAAAGTCGAATTCTCCTGTCTCTCATTTCCCATTAGCAGCCACTGGCATGTACATTGAGCACTATCTGACAGGAAAAGGTTGCTACGTTATACTCGCTGGGCGTAACCTCTTTGGTTTTAGAAAGGTTTAGCGAGCGTTGGGCCGCAGTGCCATGAATACAGTGAACTAGTATATACCATGAACTCGAGGTGGTTAAAGGTGGGGAGTAGACCCGAAGCGCAAGCCGTAAGAAAGTGTGCGTGTGCCAGCTCTCGTTTAGCCCTTGGAATGTCCGCTGGATGGCGGTGCTTCTATATGGGGAATATATGACGAAAAGATGCGAGATGGTGGTACTTGGAGGGTTGAATAGATGTACGAACGGACACACAGACAGATGCATGGATGGATGCATGGACGAACGCAGGGACGGACGCACGAACAGACGCACGCACGGACGGGCGGATGGACGCATGGATGGTCACAAATATGGACGCATGGATGAGCGGAAGCAAGAGCGAATGGACAGATGAATGCTTCGCCCCATTCTCCATCATTCACTCCGTTGATATGCTGCAATTTTTTTTCCTTCTTCCATGCCTCCGTGCCCCCAACTCAGCCGTCCGCTCGCGCCACACTCACGACCAAATGCTGGCTGGGCACCTGTCAAGAACATCTGGAAATGTATGCTCGAGATGCCACTGTGAAAACCAACGCATAGCCGAGAACGCTGGCGCCCCACCGTCCGCTCGCTCCTAACTCTCAACCGTTTGCTGGCTGAGCGCCTTTCAAAGCGATAGCAGAAGTCGGTGAAAATGAATGTCTGACGGCAAACGTACCCTCTTTCGGCACAAGGAATGCATTCGCATTTCCTCACGATTCTCTTCGCGGATGTAGGGGCACTTTTTTATTTTTTTACATGTAATTAAAACGCGGAATATGTAAGAGCCAAAAAAGTATGCTTACTTTTTCCATTTCGCCCAGCAGGAGATACGAACATAGCGTTGTAGGTCGTTCTATCTGTACCCCTATTGGTGAATTTTCCAACAAGGTGTTTTCCTGGAAATCTAGAAAATATAATGAAATATGTCATTTTTTCCCAAATCGTGTGTATAGTACCCACGACTTACTTTTTTGACTGCCAATGATACCTCGTGAAATAGGTGGTATCTTCATTTGTACTTCCAACGACATCTAGCCTGCATGGGTATTGCGATGAGGTCTCTCCTAGTATCCAAATGAATGAACCGTTCGCATAGAACTGAAACAGAAGTCAATTTGCGTTCTTTCAAGCTTGACAGATTTAAATTGCCCCCCAGAAGTCAGGCAGCCTGGGCAATGTTTAGAAGTAACTGCATTGTTTATCCATTTTATTAAGATATAGGGTATTACTGCACCAAAAGCGCTCCCCAAATGTTTTGATGAAGGCAACTTAAGTGAGAAAATTAGTCGGCATGGCTCCAATAACATTTTTGTGTCTTACCGATGGCTTGCGCACCAGGGGCAAGAAGGCGTAAACCAGGCGGCTACGGGGCTTTCTAGGACTTCTTAGAGTAATTGTGTAATTGACCAGACACTTGGGCAAGAATGATATTTACTTGTAAGTAGATAAACCATACGTGATATTATATTACTGAAGCCGGTTGTACATCATCAGTCATGAAGTGTAAACTCCAAGCGGCGTTCCGATAAAATTCATTATCACAAAAAAAGCGATATTCATAAGGTCACAGATAAAGTCTTGAAAAAGCGGATATTCCTGTGTCTCTTACATGGAGAAGAGACTTAGCTAAAGCGTTTCATTGGCCAGTCGTCATGAGACCTTGGCTGAGTCTAGATTGAGTTTAATGTGAGCCCGTTTCAACGTGTCTTGTAACTGCCACAATGAATTTTGTTAGAGATGCCTTACGCGCTGAAATTTCACTTTAAAATCTGTGAAACAGCACGCAAGACCAATGGAATTCGGGATAGCATAGGTTGATCGAGCGTTTTTGAAAGGCGCAAGCTGTTTCAAGAAAAAATAAACTACGTTAAAACTGACGAATTGTCAGGACGCCTGTGAACGGTAAAAGACGCCGTTAAGACACCGATACAAAATCATTTTATAAGCTTCCTCACTAAATAAGTCATGACAGAGCTTCTCCAGCCGCTCTTTAGCCCTCGTGTCACTTTTTCAGACTTCTTCCTGTTCCCCCGACGGGCAATGGTTATGAAGGGACAGCATCGCGGCTCCCTTCGTACTGTTCAAGAGGCTCGCACGAGAGAGCTCGAAGTCATTCTGTTTTCAGCATTGCAGAAATCTCTTTAGTTGCTGTATATGTCTTTTTTTCAGTGCAGACGAGGCATATCTTGAAAACTATTGGGTGAATATGACAGAGTTGTCAATATTTCTTATCCAGTTCTTCTGCTTTCTTGTCAGGCCATGTACACACAAAAGTACACATCTCACACACGTGGTCACAATCATATCTACCTGAAATCTAATGACATTTTTGTATCCGAGGACTTTTGGCCAGCCACCCACTTCGCGAAAAAAGTACTTAGCAGAATTCGGCAAAAGCCAGCTCAGCGCGACAATGGGAACCATGTTGGAGCTATTATACAACTACCAACAAGTGCTACATGTACAATCATTCAACTAGTAGCATTCATTTCATAACCGGCTCCTCTGTGAAAGTAGCACCGGAGGACACACGATGGGCAGTCACCGCTAGTGCGCTGAATACCACGAACGCTGCACCTCGTGAGGAGATGTGGACAGTTGTCGAATATACCACACATCTTCGTTCTTCTGATGAACGTAAGAAGCATAATGGGAAAGCGAGATACTGCACATATCATTGCACTTACTGAACCATCGCTTCGTTCTAATATACGTAACACTGACGTTTTTATTGACTCATCCCGTTGCTCTTTCTACCGCCGTGACCGCACATCTCGTCAGACTGGGGGTGTTCTCCTAGCTGTTTGCAAAACTCCCAATTTTTATGCTCTGTTCACATAGTAACAGATCTCAAGCTTGTCTTGACATGCCTAGAATTAGCGCATCTAAAGCTCATTTTCGGGGTAGGCTGCTGCCTCCCAAATATTTCTGCGCGTTTTACTGATAAACATCACGACGTGATAAATGCTGCGTACAAATGACTCCCGATGGCATCAGTCTTTCTACTTTGTGACTTGAACTTTCTGAGAATATTTTGGTCTTTAAACATTTTATCGAAAGCTCTTTGTATAGTCAAAGCACTTATTTCCTAAACCTTTGTGCCACTCACCTTCTCCCAACAAGTCTCTCAACCAACAAGAACTAATAAACCTCTGCAAAGATTCTTGATATAGCGCTTACCACACGACTGGACCTCACCTAAGAATTCGCGTAATTAGCCGGGATTAGGCACCATTGGTCGCTTTCATTTGACATTCTCACCAATACTCCACAGGCTCAAGTAATCCCTAAATACATTCGTACACGAAAGTTAACTTCGATGCCATAAACTTGAAGCTGGCCGAGTTTATGAATTTTTTTCTCTGACGGTTTCAATGATAGCTCTGTAGAAGGTAAATCGAATCTTTTGCCGGATAAATTTAAGAAGTTAATGGACGAGCGTATAACGCAGCAACAACTCTCAATACACTCAAGAGCACCATGGTACAACTCCTACATTAAAAGATTGTCCAACAAAAAGAAACGTTTTTACCGCGCTTCGAAAATGTCCGGTACGATGGAAAGATGGGAAGTTTACCGTAATTGCAATCACACGTATCTGCACTTAAATGCGCAAGATACAACTTTTTTCGGAGTACTCCTCCCAACATTCTTATCAGTGATCTCAAGAAGTTTGGCATGTCTTAAACCGTAATTCTTCAGATACCATTAGGTTACATAGGTGGTTTGTAGAATGCAGAATGAATGATTGCTATAAATTCCACTTTTTTCAGCAATTTTGTTGTATCAACTAACACCACTTTTCCCCAAACACATAGTTATTTTATTAGAAATCCTAAAACAGTCGAACCTTATGGCAATAAAAAACAAATTACAAGCTAAAATTCTGTCCCAGCCCAGGCGTTGATATAATAAACACTAAAATAATGAAAGGTGTTAGAACTTCCCTTTCTATACTGCTTTTTGAGTTTATTCAGCGGAGCCTAGATTCTCGTATTTTGCCTGCCGACTGGACAATTGATTGATGGTTCCAATTCACAAATCAACGAACGAAAATTCGCGTCTCAATTACCGACCTTTACCTTTGATTAGTATTTCATTTAAGGTGTTAGAGGACATAATGTACTCAGGCATTTCAAACTTCCTAGAAACTAATTTATTTTTTACCAACACACAGCATGGCTTTCGTAAAGGTGTAATGTGTGAAACACAGTTGGCCTCATTCACCGATAACATTCATATCATTCCACGTCGCCACTTTATTGTTGACAGCATATTACTCAATTTTTCGAAGCCTTTCGAAAACGTTTCTCACAAACTACTTCTCTTAAAGTTAAGCAAATTAAACCTTGATTCTATCATTTTTGCTTGGCTTGAATACTGCCTTTGTAAACAGACCCAGCTTGTAACTGCTAACAAAACTGCTTCTAATTCGCAATAACCCGTCCACTCTGGTGTGCCTCAGGGTTCTGTATTAGGCCTATTTTGTTTCTATTTTATATTAGGGAACTACCTAGTGGCATACTTTGTAACATACACCTATTCTCAGATAACTGTGCAATTTTCCGAGGAATTTATGAAATCAATGTATTTTGTGTTTTACAATCTGACCTCACTTCCATCTAAAGATAGTGTAACTTCTGGATAATGCAACTTAGTGTAAATTTTAGGCGTTTTCCGCACATCATCATGTTTTCGCACTATATATGACATAAATAGTACTTTCCTGCAACAAGCAATGGCATACCGCTACTTTAGTATTCATACAACCTTTTCTTCACCTTTGTCTCTCGATATAAGTAGCTTAAATACAGTGCTAACAGGATGTTAAACTTTCTGCGCTGTTTTTTTCTACCGCCCCCAGATCTTTAAAACTAGCAATATAGAAAACGCTTGTTCGTAGCAAACTCGAATTGGCATCAGTCATTTGGAGCCCACATTCAGCTAAGCTAATTAATGCACTTGAAGTCGTACAAAAAAAACGCTGCTCGTTTCTGTTTAACGAACTACAATGGCACCGCAAGAATCAATACTATGAAAAACACTCTTATTCTACCATATCTAGCGATTTGACGCCAAGTTTCCCGTTTATTTCTGTTCCGTTTTTTCTTACCATTGCCTTAACACACACGACGAAATCATATATTCTCTATTTTTCATTTCTTCTAGGCTTGGCTATTCCCACAAAGTAGGCATACCTTCATTTCAGACGAAACTTTGTTCACGGTCTTTCGCTCTCCGCACATCAGTAGACTGAAACCACCTTCCCGGATTGACAGCTGGGATCGAGAACAACGCTTGCTTTTGAAGTAACTTAGCTAACAATAAGTAGCAAGGCTGGAAAAATGCATTTGCTGTCCTGTACTACCCTGCTACATTTTGTCGTAAAAAATTAGAGCGTTAAACGTAATTGCATAACCCCAAAACAGCAGGCATGCATTTCGAATTTCATTTTTTTCTGTACTTATTATGTTTAACCACACTTCTATGTAATAATGACTTCTTGACTTCAAGACATCAATAAACAGACAAATAAATTATTAAATACATAAATAAACCAAAATATAAAAAGAACAGTGGCTAGAAAACAAACCGAATACGAAACAACCAAGTGCGCGGGAACACGACGGAAAGGATAATTTATGTAAGCCTTATTTTTTTATCGCAGGACGATAGATGGCGTGCATAAGTAGCTTTAATTGTTTGGCGTTTCAAATTATAATTCTGGTGCCCCGCCGCGGTGGTCTAGTGGCTAAGGTGCTCGGCTTCTGACCCGCAGGTCGCGGGTTCAAATCCTGGCTTCGGCGGCTGCGTTTCCGATGGAGGCGGAAATGTCGTAGGCCCGTGTGCTCAGATTTGGGTGCACGTTAAAGACCCCCAAGTGGTCAAGATTTCCGGAGTCCTCCGCTACGGCGTCTCTCTTAATCATATAGTGGTTTTGGGACGTTAAACCCCACAAATCAATCAATCAATCAATTATGATTCTGGTGCTATATATCAGGTGAGTGTTCAACATTCTTGTTTTTTCAGACAAAGGCGTGCGTTCGCATTCTGGGAAGTGAGCTACCAGGCTTTCATCAGTGCCTCAACTTGTCACTTTTTTATTTATTTCGCTCAAGCAATCACACATTCAGGCATATGCCTGTATGCCCGACGTAACTTAGCTCACTGGACTATAGTGAGCACCAGAAACAAATTTTTTTTATGGGTGAGGTTTGTCGCATATCCCAGGTCGTTTTCCTGTTCCTGTGCAATCAAGTGGCCGTCTCCTCGAACGACGATTTACACAAAACATTGAAGCCAAGGTAGCCATTTGGGAGTTTCGGCAGGACACACATACATCATTATGAAAACTTTCAAGAGCTAATATATCGCATCAAATAGTGAAATATCATCTTTCTAAGTGCATCTATCGCAGGCAACTGCATGCAAAACGTTTACCAAACGGCATCACCACCACTTTCGTTTTAATGACCACTACTACCGACTTATCTTGGCTCCCATATTACCTGCCAGCGCCCTCTTTTGCAGACATTCTCAACAGAGAGTGTGCTTCATTATCACTTCAGAATAATGGCAGTGATACATTTATGGCGACGGTTGGATACCATGCTTGGTCCTGCAAACGTTTTCAACAAAATGGATATTTTTTTCATTTGGCCGAGAATTTTTTTCGCACTTTTCTTCAGGTGTCTTAAGTTTTCGTCATGTACCCGTGTGCCGTGTCTAACAGAGCATTGTGGACAGGAGCCCTGTTTTACACATCCGTGTGAACCACGCATTCCCACTTCAAAAAAAGGCGGCGAGGGCACGCTCCGACCGGCCCCCCTCAATTTTCGTGTGCTGCCGGACGCTTGACACTGCGAGCAGGCCACCCGGTAATTATCGCCTGCTCCTATGCAGTATGCTCTCCGTTTCTCGCCCCCAGCGCACTCAACAGCCAGTGCTCCGGCGCACAACACTGCTCGGACCACGCAGCGCACAAGCGCCTTCATTCTGAAAAACTCTACAGCCTAATTTCTATGGCAACGCATGCATCGGGTCGTCTATCAGAGTTTAGTGGCTCATCCTGACCATCGTGGTCAGAAGTCTCCAGCTCCACTTCGATGCCAACAGCATCACAGACTCCACCAAGAAGAGGGCACACACGTACTGACGTTGTGTGCGGAGCATACTATGACACCGTCTGGTTCAGCCGAGCTACCCTAGCTTAAGTGGCCTAGAACAACATTGTTACAACAATTCCGAAACCCTATGATCCCAGGGCATCCGAGGTCTTCAGCCGAGCCCACTTCCAACCTGGCAACCAGTTTCCAACGTGACAACCAGTTAGAGGCGAAAACTGTACGCGCGTACGCCGCGGCGCTTACGATGCCGGCAGTTACTTGCACCTTTGGAACACCGCGCTCAGCACATACAACAGTAGGAGCAGCTACCTCAGAGCCGACAACGCCACCATCCAAACGCAACAATGCTTTCCTTAGACATTATGTTGTGCGACAGGTTTTTGTGTCGACCATGGGACTATCTCCTACAACAAAGACTGTTTGCCGTTCACGAAAGTCTACGATATCACTTTTTCAAGCGTAAAGCACCAGCCAACTGCAGCGAGAGATGCGAGGGATCATCTGGCCGGTTCACCAAGTAGCGGCACATCAACATCATCACAACCTGATAAGTGTAGTAAAATCTTCTATACTCCAACACTGCTGGTGTTGTCGTGTGCAAAACTGTCCCCAGACCTGCAAATTGCAAGCAGCTTCGAGTTATGTTTGCAACAAACGCCGTCACAATAAAAAGCCCTCAATGCAAAAATTGTAGACCGTCTCACCGAAGGATGGAATGCGATGGAATGCCAAGCAGCAGCGGTGCGCACGGCGTTGACTCAGTTAAAACGGGCGTCAGCGCGGGTGCTGGAAGAACGGTATAAAGCCAATCTTGGTGTAGCGTTTACTCGAGTGAACGTTTGTTTCAAACACAGACTCAGGAGCCAGGTTGGGCTCCCTGTGTGTTTTATTGCAGAAAAGGTGTTCGCTCGATATGCGCTCGAACGTTGCGAGCGGTGGACACTGGAGGGAGAGAGATGACACGCGGCGAGTGGTGACAGGCTGGGGAGAAAGTGACGTCAACGCGACCACACTGCGAGTGAAGGCGTGACCTACTTGGCACCACCCCAACACCTGTGGTGAGGAGAGTGCGGGCTAGACGGAGGGACAGCATTAGATGGACTAGTCAAAGAGCTGCTTCGCATTTTAAAGAAATCTCACTAGGAGGCCGCCTTAGTGACACAGAAGCGGGAACGCCCCATGATCAATAACGAAACTTCAAACGTCACATAGCCTACCACCACCAGCATGTCTGTACGAATAGCATAAGTCTAATTCGGCACCCGACCAAAGAACACATCACTTTTCCTGTTAATCGCCACCCCGTAGAATTTGAGGTTGGCTCCAATGCGGCTTCCACGCTAATACACGAGGAGACATACTGCAAGAGATGGACATGAAACGCTCCGACCAAGAGGGAGATAGGGCGGCTTACACAGTGCATCTTTGAAGGTCGCGGACGGACATAGTTCGTGAGCTTGGGTGGAAAGCAATTACTTGTAAACGGCAGATTATGGCACAGGGCCCCGATCTGGCCCCTTCTGTGGTAAGTTAAGAAAAAGGAAAAGCGAAACAGGTGTTAAGTTTTCGCTGAAACTATACTGACACGTTCAATATGTGGGTGGGTAGGGGGGGGGTAGATTTTGGGGCGAAGATGTGGAAAGCACACAAGGCCGTTTGAAAAGTGAAGACAAAATCTAGAGCCGGAAGACACATGTTGTCAATATGACTGCATGCGTGTATCCAGCCCTTTTTGTACCACTCCCCTAAGCGCCTGTGATTGAAACCGGCTGGCGCTGGTTGGGCTCTCCAGCTCACATATAGAGGCACATAAGTTAAACGGAATGACTAAAAAATATAAGCAAAGGTAAAACGTTAAAATGGAAAAAATAACAACAAACAAAAGGAAATAGGTGTAATGGTGTGAGAGATGTACACAAGTGTGAAAACTAAGGAAACGCAAACAGACAGAAAGTAACACAAAGTTGAAATAATAATAATAAAAATATCAAATAAATTGATATATACAGCAAAGATAGATATAGGAAAGAACATGAAGAAATGTTCGCTTGGTCCATTTCCCCTAAAACTATTAGGCACTTCCTTTGAGCATATCAAGAAATAATAAGAATACTGGTAATAAAATAATAATTAAAAATAAATTACGCCGACTTGATTCTTGTCTCATCTCATCTCTGAGCGCCCTAAGGAACGATAAGTTGCCGATGCTTTCATTGATGTCGCGTGTTAGTGTTTGAAATTTGTGGATGAAGTGTCACTTTCTTTGTTCCCGTTTACGAGTCCCTTGGAAGCCTGACTGGAGGAGGGTGACTCGTATTTTCTCGAATGAGTGCTGTGGCAAGTTCAGATGCTTCGAAAGAGGAAGATTTCGCGAAGATTGTGTGTGCGCCCTGTAGTTATTGAAACAATGTCTGAACGCCGTACCCGTCTGACCAATATACTGCTGACCACAGACATCGAAATACAGCATATATACCACGTCCTCGCTGTCGCAATTCAGCAAGCCCTTAATTTCGAAGGTGAAGTCTGAGGACGAATTCTCGGGTGACACAGGTTGTGGTCATGTGTTTGCAGAATTGGCAGCGTAGTTTCCCGCATGGCTTACAAGCCGATTAGCTGCTTTCAGATTCGGTCATCTTAGCTCTAACTAGGACGTCTTTTATGTTCTTTCCGAGGCGGCAGGCCACTCGCGGCGGATCCGTGGAATTGGAGGATAGACGCCCACTATGCTGTATAATGTTAAAATGTTTTGAAAGGATATTGTTGAGGTGCATTGTCGTCGGCGAAGCAATCCAATGTCATCGGCGAAGCGCAGGTTACTACGGTACTCTCCATTAACTCTTATTCCTAACTGTTCCCACTCTAAGGTTTTCAAAACCTCCTGTAAGCACAATGTAAATGGCAATTAGGAAATTGTGTCCCACTGCCTTACACCCTTCTTGATCGGTATTCTGTTGCTTTTTTATGAAGCGCTAAGGTAGCAGTTGATCCCTTGTATATTTCTTCCAGGATGTTTATATATGCTTCATCGACGCCCTGATTCCGCAGTGTCTGCATGACTGCTGATATTTCTACTGATTCAAACGCCTTCTCGTAATCAATGAAGGCTATGTATAGGGGTTGGCTATATCCTGAACATTTCTCTATTACCTGATGGAGATGGCTACTCTTAAAAGAAAGGTACTGATGGCAGTCCGTTGGTTCTTGTACGGCTTCGTGTGAATTTGTTTCTCAGATTTTTGAACAGTATCATCGAGAAAGTTTATAGTTTACATAGGGTAGGTGTATGTAAACGAGATTGATGAGTGAATTGAATTAAAATTATCTATGAATGACAGAAGAATTTCCTCTCCGTGGTGCCAAATAATGAATATACTAAGTCTGCAAACGCATGACCGCAGTCTGTGTTGCCAAGACTTTGTCCTCAGACTTCAGATTAAAAATTAAGGACTCGCTAAATTGCGACAGCTAGAACGTGGTATATGTGCTGCATTGCGATGTCTGTGGCCAGCAGTATATCGGTCAGATGGGCAAGGCATTCAGACTACGTTTCAATTACCACAGAGCCCACACAAGCACTCTGCCAAATCTTCCTTTTTTGAAGCATCTGAACTTGCCAGAGGACTCATTCGAGAAAATAAAAGTCACCCTCCTCCAGTCAGGCTTCCGCGGTGCTCGTGAACGGAAACAAAGGAAGTCATACTACATCCACAAATTTCAAACACTAACACACGGCATCAATGAAAGCATCGGCAACCTATCGTTCTTTAGGGCGTGCAGAGCTGAGATAAGACAGAAATGAAGTGTGGCGTAATTTAATTTTTTAATAATATCTTATTACCAATATTTTTGTTATGTTTTGATATGCCCGAAGGAAGGGCTCAAAGTGATATGCTGTAAGGAACATTTCTTCATGTTCTTTCGTACATCTATCTTTGTTGTATTTATGTATTTATTTGGTAATAATAATAATAATAATATTATTATTATTATTAATAATATTATTATTATTATTATTTTATTATTATTATTTCACTTTTGTGTTACCTTTTGTTTGTTTGCATTTCCTTAGTTTCCATATTTGTGCACATCTCTCGCACCATATCACCTATTTCATTAAGTTTGTTATTATTTTCTCCATTTTCACGTTTCACCTTTAATTATATTTTAGTCATTCCGTTTAACTTATGTGCCTCTATATGTGAGTGGGAGAGCCCAACCAGCGCCAGCCGGTTTCAATCACAGGCGCTTCGGGAAGTAGTACAAAAGGGATGGATACACGCGTGCAGTCATATTGACAACATGTGTCTTCTGGATCTACAAATGGCCTTGTGTGCTTTCGCCATCGTTGCCCCAAAATCTGTCCCTCCCCCCGCCCACACACATATGCAACGTGTAAGTATAGTTTCAGCAAAAACGAAACACCTGTTTCTCCTTTCCTTTTCCTAATGGACCACAGAAGAGGCCAGATCGGGGACCTCTCTGCCGGAGTCTCCAGTTTCCATACAAGTAAATACAATTGCCTTTCACCCAAGCTAACGAACAATGTGCTACCGCGACCTTCAAAGCCACGCCGCGTAAGCCGCCCTATCCCCCGCTTTCTTTCACCTTCATTCTCCAATTTTTATAACTTGTTATTGTTTATTCATTTATTTGCTTATTTTTTTCCAGTTTTTAGTCTGTTGATCTGCATTGCGCTGTCCCATTTATTTGTTTTTCTTCCATACATACGACCCATGCCCCACTCTAACTGAGGCCTCTCGCAGACTTCTGTCTTTCTCTCTGCTCATTTTTGCTTGCTCCAGCGAAGGAGACGAAGAGAACTGTTTGACGTAGCATATGTCACTCTTATAAAACACCACTAATTTGTCGCTCTCTCCCATTTTTTTCTTGCACCACCATGTCGATGCGGAATGTTCGCGAAGCATCGCACTTGTTCGCAAACCCTGAAAAAGACTGGTCCACCAGCCGAAACCGTTGGAAATAAAATTAGGGCGTCGGCTAAGTTGTGTGTCTTCTCTTCCCAATTACGCTTGGCCCATCAAAAAAACTTTTCCAGTATATATATATATATATATATATATATATATATATATATATATATATATATATATATATATGGTGGAGTGAAATTCAATGGATCTGGTGCAAAAAACGGTAGGAAAAGAGGTCGACAAACGTGCGAAAACACAAGTTTTACTAACGTTTCGGCAGGTGGGCCTGCCTTCGTCGGAGTGAATGCTTACAGATGGCACACAGGGCACATATATACGCCGCTTCTTTGCGTATCACATGGCTAAGTCATTATCAATAGTTTAAGGAACAAGATTATATATCACCAAAGGTACGTGGCTATAGTGCATATACAGCTGAAAACGCGTATCATTGTTCACTAGTGAATTGGCACGTATTAGATACCCTACAACTTGTGTTGAATGAAACTTAGACAACTTCGCACGAAATTTGAGACTACGCGAATTTTTCTTCGATCAGCCGACTTCCGCCGACGATCCAACCGCTTTACCCTCGGCTAAAGGTTGGACACCGGGGTCACAACGTGACAAACACTTGGACATGTTTATTAAAGCAGTGCAGCGAGATATCATTGAAGCTCATAATGAACCCCAGTCTTTTCGTCGAAACCTATCGACCCTAGAAATCAAAGCTATAGCAAACCTTGGCGAACGCACCGACATCACAATAAAACCTGCGAACAAAGGACGTGCCATCGTTGTCATAAACACGACCAAATATATTGCTGAAGCGAACAGTCAGCTTGATTATAGATCGTTTTACAAGCGACTCGAGGCCGATCCGACTAAGGATTATAAAGCGACGTTAGACGGCACAATAAAGAAACTGATAAAGGAGAAAAAACTAAATAATAGAGCAGCTTCTCTGATCCCTCTTAGTCCGGCAGCTGGTAGGTTCTATTTGTTGCCGAATATCAATAAATCCAACAATCCTGGTCACCCAATTGTTTCCGGCATAGGTACCGTGACAGAAAACTTGTCGCGTTACGTAGATAGCCTGATAAACCAGACACCCCCTACGTTCTAGTCATTTCTGCGAGATACTAACGACTTTCTTTCCGATGTTACCAACCTTATTATACCTAACAACGCTCTCCTTGTCACTCTCGATGTTGCGTCTCTCTACACAAGCATACCGCACTTGGATGGTATAAGGTCCGTGGTTGAGGCTTACGATCACTCCGCTCTCGACAAGTCCATTGATATCACGACTATAGCTGTACTGCTTAAAATGATTCTTCAGTACAACAACTTTGAATTCAATGAAGTGCATTATGTTCAAGTAAGTAGTACGTCTATGGGTACTAAGATCGGGCCAAGCTATTCGAATATATTTATAGGATCCCTTGAGAACAATTTCTTGTCGGGTCGTTCGCTAAAATCTTTTTATTATAAAAGATTTATTTACGACATATTCATGATTTGGCCACATGGAGAGGACGAACTTTTGTCTTTTATTTCGGACTTTATAATGCTCACCCTTCCATATTCTTTTCGCACACATATTCACCAGAGATCATTAACTTTCTCGATGTCACAGTATGTCTCGATAATGCAAAATTAAGCACTAAACTGTACCCCAAGCCGACTGACAGACAGAGGTATTTACACTTTCGAAGCAGCCACAAAAGGCACTGCAAATCCAGCATACCTTACAGCCAGGCCTTACGCTTTAAGCGAATTTGCTCTGAGCAATCTGACTTTGATAATAACTGTAACCAGCTACGCACTGCACTTCTTAAACAGAAATATCCGCCCAAGTTAGTCGATGACGCAGTAAGGCGTGCCAGCGCACAAGACCGTACAGCACTCTGCATCCCCAAGGAAAATCACAAAAGTCATTCACAGGTTAACCTGGTTTTAACCCATCAAGCATCGGCACCTAAGGTCGCATCTATCTTCCGTAAACACCACAACATACTTATGCAGAGCGAACACCTTGCAAAAGCGTTTCCAGAACCACTACATGTTGTGTACAGACGAGGCAAAAATTTGCGAGATTCATTAACTTCCTCTAAAACCAGACAGAGCAATAACGTCCCGACGCTTGGTTTCCGTCCTTGTAAAAAACGCCGCTGTAAAGTGTGGGCACACATGACCACAACAACACTGGCAGCCAGTACTGCGACGAACTTCAAGTTCAAAATTAAGGGCAATTTTACTTGTGATACTGCAAATGTCGTATATTTGCTATAATGCTCAATCTGTCATGTACAATACATAGGTCATACTGAAACTGCTTTTCGATACCGTTTCAATATACATAAAGCTCATGTGCATGCCCTTCCTAACTTACCGATTTGAAGGCATGTCACCGAGGCAGGTCATTCATTCAGCAACATGAAAGCTACAATACTGGAATCGGGTTTTAAATCACACCATGAACGCAAAGTAAAAGAGTCATTTCTAGTTCATAAATTTAAAACATTATCTGCCGGCATGAACGAGAGCCCGGGTACGCTTACTTGCATATTGCCTTAGTGAATAGCTTTTTTTGTTTTACTGACTATTGCAATATTCTTTGCACGATGTTGGCCCATTGTCAAATATTACCTACATAATGTAGGTGGCCTTTGTCGCTTCTCCATTTTACTCGCATTCATTTTGCTCTGCCTGCTTTTTGATTTTGTTTATCTCTCTAAACTTCTTTCTTTTTTTTAAGGCTTACTGAATGTTTTTAGGCTGTGATTATCCCGCAGAACGTATGACCAAGTGAGCTACTGCGTGCGCAGTTTGTTATTTTGCAGACCTGTTTCATTCAACACAAGTCGTAGGGTATCTAATACGCGCCAATTCACTAGTGTACAATGATACGCGTTTTCAGCTGAATATGCACAATGGCCACGTACCTTTGGTGATATATAATATTGTTCCTTAAACTACTGATAAGGACTTAGCCGTGTGATACGCAAAGAAGTGGCTTGTATAAGTGCTGTGTGTGCCATCCGTAATCATTCACTCCGACGAAGGCAGGCTCACCTGCCGAAACGTTAGTAAAACTTGTGTTTTCGCACGTTTGTCGACCTCTTTGTCAACCGTATATATATATTATATATATATATATATATATATATATATATATATATATATATATATATATATATATATATATATATATATATATATATATATATATATATTTATTATATATATATATATATATTTATATATCGTAGAGGGTGAAGACGGGGGACTTCTGCGTCAACTGTGGTCGTCTAAACAAAGTGACGAAAAAGGCCGCGTATCACCTTCCACGTATAGATGACATCCTGGATCAACTGCAGCCCCGCCGTGGTGGTCTTGTGGCTAAGGTACTCGACTGCGGACCCGCAGGTCGTGGGATCGAGTCCATTGTGCGGTGGCGGCATTTCCAATGGAGGCGCAAATGTTGTAGGCCCGTGTGCTGAGATTTGAGTGCACGTTAAAAAAACCCAGGTGGTCGGAATTTCCGGAGCCCTCCACTACGGCGTCTCTCATAATTATGTGGTGGTTTCGGGACTTCAAACTTTACAAATCAATCATCAATCATGGGTTGACTGCGCAACGCTAAGTACTTTTCGTCGATGAACCTCAAGACTGCCTACTGGCAAATCAAAGTCGGCGAGAGAGACCGACAGATGACTGCATTTATAACACCAGATGGCATTTTCTAGTTCAAGGTCATGTTCTACGGTATTTTCTCAGCACCCACGACATTTCAAAGCGTTATGGATACTGTGGTAGCATGATTTCAGTGGCAGACTTGTCTCGATTACTTGAACGTCGTCTTCGTGTTTTCATCGAGCTTCGATGAGCATCTTTGGCGTCTTGAAGCTGTGCTTGAAGTCACCAAGACGTCCGGACTCATTCTTAAGCCGTAAAAGTGCAGATTCGCGTACGAGGAGCTCTTGTTTCTGAGACACGTGATTATCAAGTGGGCAGTCCGTCCCGATCAGCAGAAAACAGCCACCATCGCTGACTTCCTGCCACCCACCAGTATTAAGGCAATGCGCCGATTCCTTGACCTGCGCGCGTATTGGGTTCCGCAAAAACTTCGCCCGTATTTCCGAACCACTCACTAACCTTACCAGGAACGACGTTGAGTTCAAGTGGGAAACACCACAGGAGCAATCATTTCAGGAACTAAAACGACGCCTGCAGCCGCCTTCGTTACTCGCCCATTTTGACGAGTCCGCCGAGACGGAAATACACACCGACGCGAGCAGTATAGGACTCGGCGCCATTCTTGCGCAGAGAACTACCGGACTGGAAAGAGTCATCACTTATGCCAGCCAGTCACTCTCAATGGCAGAGGCCAACTATTCGACAACATAAAAGGTGTGTTTGCCATCATATAGGCTACATCAGTGTTCTGTCCCTACTTTAAGAGCAGGCCCTTCAAAGTTGTGAGCGACCATCACGCCTTGCGTTGGCTAGCTAACTTGAAAGACGCTTCAGATCACCTTGCAAGGTGGAACCTTAGCATTCGGGATTTCGACGCTGCCGTTATTTACAAGTGTGCAAAAAACACACTGATGCCGACTGCCTGTCTCGTGCCCCAGTTTAACCACCTCTGCCAAACGACCCCAATGGTGACTGCTTCTTGGGAAACTTAACTGCCCACGACTTCATTGAGCGACAGCGAGCTAATTTGGAACTCAAGAATGTTGTGGATTTTCTCGAGGGTAACAGCGCCATCGTTTCGAAAGCATTCAAGAGAGAACTGACTTCACTCTTCCTGCAAAACAGAGTTCTCCTAAAGTTGAACATCTTGCCTCTTTGAGCTTAACACCTTCTTGTGGTCCCCTCACCAGTGAGACGTGAAGTACAACATGACCCTACAACATGACCCGAAGGCTGAACACTTCGGTGTTTCCCGTATGCTCCAAAAAATACAGGAAACTCACTACTGGCCATGAATTTCCGCCGATGTCACTCGTTGCGTCACGACTTACCACGACTGTCAACGACGAACGACACCGCCGACAAGAACAGCAGGCTTCCTTGAGCCTACCGAATCACCTCACTGGCTGTTCTAGCAAAAATTTATGGACCTACTTGGACTGTTTCCTACGTCAACTTGCGGAACAAATGGATCGTTGTTGCCACGGACTACCTCACCCACAACGCCGATCAAAGGGCCCTACCTAGAGGCAGCGCCGCCGAGGTAGCGAAGGTCTTTGCTGAAGACATCATCCTCCATCTTGCAGCATTTGACGTCCCCATCACTGACAGAGGTGCGGCCTCACTGCTGAGTCAACTCATGCAATCTCGGCATACAGCTCGAAAAACCACCGCCGGATGACAGCGTACCACTCACACACCAATGGCCTCATCGAGCGGCTAATAGGACAATCACCGGCGTGTTGGCCATGTACGTCGATGTCGAACACGATACGCGGGACGCTATTCTTCTGTACGTGGCCTTCGCATGCAACATGGTGGTACAGGAGACGACGCAGATGTCCCCATATGTGTTAGCCTATGGAAGGAACCCGGCCACGACGCTCGACGCCATGCGGTAAAACGTCACTGACCAAGAAAAGCTCAACGTGACGCTCTACCTAAAGCGTGCCGAAGAAGCCCGACAGCTCGCCCATGTCCACATCAAGAGCCAACAGACGACTGACCACCGCCGTTATATTTTTCGGCGAAGCTTCGCGGAATACGAGCCCGGTCAAGGTGTTTGGGTATTCACGCCGATACGCCTACGTGGCCTCAGTGAAAAACTTCTGCGATGGTATTCCGGATCTTACCGGGTATTTCGACACCTTGGCACACTCGACTTAGAGGTTGTCCCCGACGGCATTACAAACTCCCAACTGTGGCGTGCGCGACCTGAATTCGTTCATGTCGTGCGCCTCAACCTATTTCATGCGCGTTAAAGAACTTACTTAACCACTGTGCTCTTTGTTGTTGTTTCTGTATTAGAGTGCGCCATTGTTTGTACTTACTTATTATTTTATTTTTGTTTTATTGCTCTTTTATTATTTTCATTGTTTATGCATCTCACCTACTAGCCCAGCTCTTAACCATACTGAAGCAGTTCTGCCATATTGATTTTGGTATCGATACAATTATCAAACAGCTAGGGTAGCTAAAAGTCGAATTCGGCTAGATAGATAGATAGATAGATAGATAGATAGATAGATAGATAGATAGATAGATAGATAGATAGATAGATAGATAGATAGATAGAGATAGAATAATTATTACGCTAAAAATCGCTGAAGTTCGCTAAGAAATGCTTCGCATTTAACACTTTCGTCTTGAAAAGCTGAAGCGTAAGGTGCACAGGCTGCTGCTGCTGCGGACCAGACCTTTTAAAGTAATGTTGAGTTCTCAACTGCTTCTTTGCTTTGTATACAGCCGCCTTTTTTTTTACCAGAACGCGGGAGCGTCACTCACCGATTCAATAAGCGCTATTTTCCGACGTCCCGTATACTCCGGGTTCAAGAAGAGCGGGTTGCAGCAACAGCAGGTATTTTCGTTCATTTTGCCGGCGTGTTTCGCTTGGCAGAGCGTATTGACAGAGCGATCGATGCTCGCACATTTAGGTTTTTAAAAAAGTGGGCGCATGTACACTTAACGCAAGGTTCTTTGTGCGAGTTGAGATACTTTACGGTGTACGATCCCAGTGCGTCATTGCGAACACTTATTTACCAAGAAAGTATTTTTTGAGGACTTGAGGCGCCCAATTTTCATTTCACACTGCTCTAATTATGTAGAAAAGCTAACTTAAATCTAATAGTGGCAAAGCAGTAGATTTGCCACACACTTTCTTTCTCTTGCTTTTTAGGATTTGCGTTTACGGCCTGTTTTACGTGTTGATAATGCCTCATGCTAAATGTTCCAGAATATTGGAGAGAATTCCACATTATTTCAATATAATCTGGTAGGATTTAGCACAGATGCGTGAACAGCAGACTTGATTGATTGTGGTCACTAGTGGTAATGTTTGAATGTTCGCTGCCGCATTTATAACTGCCGACGCCCTTCGCTGCATTCCAGCTTATCGATGGCCGACGCCTTCTATGCCGATATGAGTGCCCTTGTATTTCTCGTATCTTATTGTAGTCTGATTTTCCATTTACTGACCACAACCTCCGCCAAATAAACAGTTTCATTTTGAACATATAAAATCCTGGCTTCATCAACGTCAGGTTTACGTGACAATATCTTCCGGAATGAACACACAATAGCTACAAATTTACCAAATGACAGAGCTTCATAGACGGCTTTTAATACAATAATAGAAGAGTGGCCAGCAGACAGTTTTACATTTCTTAATATAAAATGAAAGTACGAATTATCAAAGTTCGAATTTTCGTGACTCTACTGTACCGTAGCAATGGGCACTTCAAAGCTGTGCTTCAAGATGTCATCGAGGTCACAGAAAGTTACCTCAGACCGACTGAACTTCGATACTCACCACGTAAATCACAGCTGTTACTGTACAACCCCAAGAGCAGTGGCTCAAAAACCGAAAAGTAGGCGGCCTGTAGGGGACATCAACGTCACTCTAAGGACAACTGAGGGTAGTATTATTCCCAAGCTTGATACCCTCCCCGTTCTGTGCATGATGGTTGAATCAAACGGTTAAAGTAACCAGTCTGTACAGAAGCTTACAAGCAAAACAGATGTAGGTGACGTGACGGCATCCCACGCAGACGTGTCGTCGTCTAAAGTTAAATGAGCAGACGAGACGTACAGGAGGAAGCGAGCTGCTTACGTAGAGCAGCGGCCATGGCGTCCAGCCAGCCAGAAGCACTAACGTTCCAGGCGCCACGAGCAACCAGCACTTGTCATCTTTTTCTCCACCCGGCTGGCCACCACTAGCGGTACGCACACAGACAACGTGCGGAGATTGATAAAAAAGTGTCTGAATGGCAGCAAGGTCATTGCGAGGACAACGTCTTCAAGTTGGTGCATGCTTTCGTGATGCTTCACGCCACCTACGAAGCGGCAATGTACAACAGGCAGAGGTCGGAGCTGGGCAAATCGAACACGCTGATAAGAAAAGCGGTAACGAGAGCCTTCGGGCTTCACACGTATACGAGCTCGGAGAGGCTGCTTCATCTCGGCGTTCACAACACGCTGAAATAAATAGCTGAGTTTCAACAGAGGGTGCAGTTCACGAGACTTTCTACCACCAGTGCCGGGAGAAACATACTGAAATAGCTTGCATGGAGTTCGCCTAACCGAAATCGATGCCCGCTACTGCAGCGTTCCTCCAGAACAGAGAGCGTCCCAACATGGTGCCCATACCTTGGAATATCCACCCTGGATAATTGATACGCGGTTTTTAACGTTCTGAAACCACCATATCATTATGAGAGACGCCGTAGAGGAGAGATCCAGAAATATACACCACCTGGGGTTGCTTAACGTGCACACAAATCTGAGCACACGAGCCTACAGCATTTTCGCCGACATTCAAAATGCAGCCGCCGCAGCCGGGATTGAACCCACGACCTGCGGGTCCCGCCCTGAATACAATGTAGGCAGACGACAAGCTAGAACTAAAGCACTCCTCAGCAGTGCCCATACACGTGTCCGGAGTCACTGCTTCGGTGACGCTGCACTGTAACCAAACGAAAAAGCATTCGTTGCAGTCACTTTTGATGAAGATGGCATTGTTACGAACTCCTAGTCGGTACGGACCACAACGGTCGAGGTTGCTGAACTGGTCGTTATAGCCTTACGGTGAGAGAACAACAATATACAGTGGCTGAAGATCAGCAGTCCGGGCATTCGGTAGAGGCGCTATCTCGGATTTAGCAATTCGGAACCTGCTAAACAAGGAGCCAAAACAACACACAATTGTCTGGTTTGCAGCTCACATGAGACAGATGGAGGGCGTTTTGTCCAACCTCAACGAGAATGGCCACAAAGCTGCGCGAGGAGTCATCGACCATGTAGCTACTAAACGGCGTGACGACGAGGTTCTGTACAACAAAGACCCTCCAACGACGTACAATGATATTTGCAAGTACTTTTATCTGAGGGGGTGAATGTATCTGCCGCCACTCAGTAAACTGAACATGCTTCAGGCATTGACGCTCAGATATCTGCAGGCTGGTGAATATCTCAGTCCCACGCTTTTACACAAAATTTACTCTGAAACTGTGATGTCAAACTCATGCGCGCTTTGCTCAGACTTTGCCAGCTTAGATCATATGCTCTGGCGGTGCCTTACGTTACGTGTTGAAAACGTTACATGGTCGAAGTGGGATGCAGCGCTATGCATTACAGATTTAAGAACGCAGCTATGGGCAGTCCAACGGGTCTAGGACACGGCGGACAGGTTAGGCATGTCTGTCCCGACGTGGGACCGGCCCGTTACGTGCTAGTTCACGCCCCAATAGACCTAAATAAAGTTTTCCATGCCTTATCATACTCTACTGTGTGATGATAGTGCACATCAAAAAACGTCAGATGCTCAGAATATTCGAATCCCTCCATTTCAGCGTCCTTTCGAATTTTATCGGTGTTCAGGGACGCAAAACCCAACAGATATAATATTATTAGTGCACGCTATGCCTCAAAACTGTTGCGTCTCGCTTTACAAATCAAATTCATCACGAAACCCGAACCGCGCTACCACGTGTTGTCATCCAAACAAAACCTCCGGAATGCCTGGCTGGGAATCATTTTCCGAAAAAGGCAGTTATAGGGCAGTCATTGGCAGCACAGCCTCAAGACAGTCTTGCGCTCGCTTAATTTCACAGCAGACGACTACTAGGTAGAAATAGGAATGAAACGGGAGTTGCTGCTACCAAAAGCCCTGCCACTTCAGTTTCTATTTGGATGAACCCAGATACTGCCTTCTTGTTGCAAGGAGCGCAGAACTCTTCGTGCGTTACGTGGGGTGCGCATGGAAGCGATAATTTCAGGAAAATCGGTGCTAGCTACGGAAGAAATAAAGACAAAACCAACTCGTTTTGAAGAACTTGATGCTTAAGGTGCTGCCAGTAAAAACAAGTCACATGGCAGCCCACCCTGCCCAAGCCGGAAATAAGAAAACGGAACATCGCTATTCAGCAGGTGGTCGGGAACACCAGAAAAGTGGATTCAAACATGAATAATGCCAGACGGCGTTTCACCTGGCTCCGAATCTCCGAATGTAGTACAATACGCTAGAAAACGCCATGCATAGGTTACTGAACATTGTGGGTAACATGCCCAGCATGCAAACTGAAGTTGAAAGTGGAAACTTCACTTGAAGGAGCACATCAGTTAACCATTGCCAAGGAGGGCTCAGCTACCCCAACCTCTAATTATCTGGTAGTGTAAGTTGGACGGTACTTTCACCGAAAAAGCGCTACGCTCAACAGAGATACTTCGTTGCGGAAATATGTGCAAGCTGCTTTCAAGTGCTATACTTTACCCCTCACAGGTGGCCCTCCAATGTGGTGTTCTTTTACAGAGACTCCTACCTCTGTGCAGTTCTGTGCGAGCATTTTTTTTTCATCCAAAAACTGCTGAGGCTACCTTTTGCCTGCTGAACTAGAAATCTTGACAGCTTTGTAGAAAACAAAGTGAAATTTTATTGCAAATCACTATTTGACGAAGCCCTCCACTAGTGAAATCTTCCCACTATATACATATGATTATGAAATCATGTGATTCTAAGAATATTAAAGGAGAAGTATTGTTTATGGTTGTCCGATTCATCTTATCCGAACATGAATGTCGCGTAAATAAACATGGCACTTTGCGGAAGTAAAAGCGGTCAGCATAGTTGCCAGTTCCGCCTGTGACAAGTGGATTTCGGATTTTGTTTTGCTGTGTAGGCTTTTGAAATTTCCACTCGCTTGCGTTATTTTTTGCTTATTGTGGTTTTTTCAGCAAATATAGTTCCTTTATTTTAAACACGTTCAGCAATGCACGTTCGTCGTTCACTAGTGGAATCTTTTTCAATGACTGAGTAGTTGAGTGTATACATGTGTGTATGGTTCTCCATCAAGAGGAATGAAAGTTGAACGCAGCTCCCCCCACTCCCATCCTTTAAGTCGACGTATAGGGCAAGTTTTACTCCCTCCGAGAACACCCTTCCCCGTGCCTATGCCTGTGCTTGGGTGATAAAATTAAGTATACGTAGATGAAAGAACAAGTAACGTTAATCATGCGCTTGCAAACATGCCATCAGACAAAAAGACTGTTCTAGTAACAATATTGTCACTAGTCTGAAAATAACTCTTCAGTGAAGCCATTGAAATGTCGCGTAATGTTGGGCTCAGTCGGCGTTGCCCTGTTGACTGGCATTCTGTGCGCACTGTGCACTAGTATCCCACTCTCGTTCCGACTCACGACGTCTGAATAAGTACTCCCAGTGTGGGAAACTATGCGAACGACGACGAAGAAATAAGTAACGGCAAGCCACAGCGTTGGTGCACACGCGCGACCCGAGCTTGCGCTTGTTTTATTTTTCGGCCTGTTGACGTTCCTCGCTTTTCTGGTGTTCCTTGGCCTTCCAGTAGGTCTATACGTAAATAAACTACGTGACACCAGCGACAATTTTTTTGGTGAAGGTTGCTGGTTTTACAACAACCCGGCTCTAGATCTAGGTAGCCGTTAGCACCTTCGTCCAGACACCATGCCTGAAGATGGTGCTCAGTTTTTGACGTCGTTGCTGTCCACGCCGACACCGTCCCCTATGATCCCACCTCACCTTCTATACCTCGGCACTTCTTGCAGAGCCAACAAAACTGACGTCGACGAATTGCTCGCCTTATACAAGCACGTGCGCAAGCACTACAGGTTGCAGGAGATACTTAGGGCCCCACTGCGGTGGCCTATAGCGGCTAAGGTACTCGGCTCTTGATGCGCAGGTCATGGGATCAAATCCCAGCTGTGGCGCCTGCATTTTTTGATGGAGATGAAAATGCTGTAGGCCCGTCTACACAGATTTCGGTACACGTTAATGAACCCTCGGTGGTCGCGATTTTCAGAGCCGTCCACTATGGCGTCCCTTATAATCATATTTAGGTTCTGGGACGTTCAACCCTACATATCAATCAAAACGATACGCTTCTTCTTGCCAATATTCATTTCTACCTACAGCGTACGGCACGTGCGTAGTACGAGACCCACAAAGAAGAACTTACCAGCTCGGACACGTGCAAACAGGAGCTTTTCGATTTTTTTAGTCGGTCTCTTGCACAACAAATTACAGCCAGACAGCAACTTGTTTCGCGTGCTTATTCGTCCACTGAATGTCACGTTGAATGCATTCAAGACGTATTCGCCCGGAGCTGCGAGACCGACAAAGACATGTCAGAAGCATACAAGGTCCACAATATGTTGAAGGGCACAGCTGACAACGCCTTTAATATCCTCATATGTAAGAACTGTGCCACGGCTGGCTCTATTATCACCGAATGATGGCACTTTGATCAAGCTAAAATTGGGCGGATTACTCAGCGCTTCAACCGACTCTCGAACACGTCTGCGATTTTCCTTGGCGAAGATTCTGCACCGCCACGTCCAAACGGGAATTCTGCCATCGCGAAGATTGTTCGCAAGGAGCTGAAAGCTATGGCCCCTGCTACTTGTACGCTGCCTGCGCAAAACAACTTGGCAGCCATATCGCTAATTCAAGCCGTCGTCTGGCAGGAGTTTACCAACATGGGCGTGCTACCTTCTCATCCACTCGCCTTGCGTCCCAGCACATATGGACTCCCGCCCACATTGCTGACCCCAACGCTCCTCCACTTGTTGCCACCTCTTCTTCTGTTCCACGATACTGCAATCCATCTGAGTGGCACACCAATGACAATCGACCAATTCGTTTTTTCTTGTTCTCGCGTTGGCCACATTTCCTGACAACGTCGTAACTGGTCATCCCAGGCAAGGTTTTCAAGTGATCACCACTAGGATCGCGTACAGTATTCTAGACCACACTTCCCCGATGACCACCTTCAGGAGCTTCTACGACGCCACTCACTGCCTCGGTCAGACCCACCTACGCCGACACCATCGCTCAGAGTAACTTCTCGAGCCAGTCGCTGTCAACTCAAGGTCGCCAATCACGCTCTCATCAGCGCAATCACTCTCGGTCACCAGCTCATTCTAGTCACCTTCAGTAAAACTAACAAGTGCAGCTCCTGGAGATGGCGCTGTACTGCCGATGGGCCCATAAACCCTTTACCGACCCTTAATCTAAAACGAAATTTCCCTGCTGTCCTTGTCTATGGCATGGCCATTACAGCACTGATTGACACTGGCGCCCATTTATCTGTGATGAGTTTTAAGGTTGCATGCCACCTCAAGAAATTTCTGACACCTGCTGTGTTCCCATAGTGCGCGTAGCTAACGAAAACCGAACGCCAGTCCTTGGTTTGTGCACTGCCCGGGTTACTGTTGGCGGCCACTAAACTTCAGTACTCTTGGTTGTTTTTGCCGCTTGCCCATACGATTTTATTCTTGGCATTGATTTCTTGAATAGTCACTCAGCCATCATCAATTGTTCATACGGTTTTTCAAGGCTCGAGTTGCATTTGTATGGCGATGCCCATCTGGCAACTTTCACGCGCCTACGGTCTGTGGAGTTTCTACACCTCCCCCCTCAGGCTGCTCTGTACGTCTCTATGTCGCCTTTTCCGTCAGTTCCTTATAGCGACTACCTAGTAGCACCCCTCAGAGACCTTATTCTTTGCCACAACGTAGCGCTTCCTTATATTGTTGTGCCTGTCACCAACTAGACGCTTCTTCCTGTCCTGAACTTCTCAACGTTAGCCCAAGTTCTTTTCTTAAGGCATCTCGATAGCAGAGCTTTCAACAGTTGAACGATTCATAAGTTCTTCCTTATTCCCAGAAGTAAACACTGTGACAAAACTTGTCATGGCAACACAATAAGACATTACGGGACGAAATGATATATTGGGACCTTTTCCCTTTAGAAGTTGAAGCCCTGCGCAGCGTTTTTTTTTTATCCATATTTTTGTCTTTGACGACCGTACACTGGCCGCGCAACTGTCGTAGCCTACCGTATCGACACCAGCGATGCCAGTCTCCTTCCTAACCGTGTGTCGCACGCTGAGCTTCACATTACTCAGAAGGATGCAGCGAAAATGCTCGAAAAAGACGTAATAGAGCCTTCATCGAGTCTTTAGCGATCACCCTTGGTGCTAGTTAAGAAAAAAGTACTACAACTGGTACTTTTGTGTGAACTATCGCCATCTTAATCGAATCACTAAAAAGGACGTATACTCCCTACCTCGAATTGATGACGCACTCGACTGCTTTGATGGTGCCAGGTATTTTCCGTCGCTCTATTTTCGATCTGGATATTGGCAAATTTCAGTAGCTCACCACGATCGCGAAAAGACAGCATTCATTACACCCGACGGTTCTTGCCACTTTAAGACCCTGCCATTTGGGTTGTGCAATGCTCCTGTAACTTTCGAACGCATGATGGACTCTCTTCGCGATTTTAGTCACCGTGCGTTTGCGCTCTGGGTATGTCGTCTTATTCTCGCCCACATTTGAGAGCTACCTCCCATGTCTGTTGGCCATTCCTGACATATTTCATTATGCTGCCTTGCAGCTGAATTCTTCCAAGTGCACTTTTGCGTGCCGTAAAATTAGACTACTTGTGCGCCTTGTCGATGCTTCTGGAGTGTAACCCGACCCCAACAAAGACCGCACTGTTCGTGAGTTCCCTGTTCCACGTTCTAGAAAAGAGGTCCGCCGCTTCCTGGGGCTGCGCTCGCAATTCCGGTGTTTTGTTTCCAGCTTCGCGCATATGGCTCGGCCTCTCTCGGATCTCATCGAAAAGAACGCGGCTTTTTTCTAGGGTGTGGACGAAGCACATTCTTTTGCATCAATGATTTCGCCTCTCACTTCACCACCAGTGCTGGCACACTTTGACCTCTCCGCCCAAACAGAGATTCGCACTGACGCATGTGGCCATGACATTAAGGCTATACTCACTCGAGTACAGAGTGGCACAAACCTAGTAATAGCATATGGCAGCCGCCTTCTTGAAAGTCTGAAAAGAGTTATTCTATTACCGAGCGGGAATGTGTAGCTCTCGTCTGGAAAAATTCGTCCGCACCTGTATGAACGCCCGTTCGCAGTCATCACAGATCATCATGCACTCATGCACAGATCATCACGCTCCATTCGTTCCAGGCTGTCTACACTGAAGAACCATACTGAAAGACTCGGCCGTTGGCTATTACGGATGCAAGAGTGCACGTTCATGGTGCTGTGAAAATATGGAAAGTTCCACAACGATGCAGACTGAATATTCCGCCGCCCAGTTGAACCACCCGTATTCACTGCATTGGGACCCAACGCCTGTAATTTTGCCATCACAGACTTTTTCCACGTGGCGAATGAACAACGTTGAGATTCATCGCTACTTCTCATTATTGACCGCCTTCAAGGCGGCAATGCCGAAGCTTCCTTCAGTATGTTTTTTGCAAGGCAATGTTATATATCACCGTAATTTACACCCCAAGGGCGCAGAACTTTTGCTCGTTCACCCACATCCTCTATAAAAACGCCCTTCAAGAGCTTAATGACGCCCCAACTTCAGGGCACCCAGGCATGACCCGAACCTACGAGCGTGTTCGACGACGCTTTTTCTGAAAAAGCCTGTATCGCTCCGTTCGCCGCTATGTTCCGGCTTGCGACCTCTGCCAACGTCGAAAAAATCCCATGACTCTCCCTGGCAGTCGTTTCCAGCCTATCGAAGTCCCAGCTTAGCCATTTCATTAAGTATAATTGGACGATCTTGGTCATTTAACAACTTCGACAACTGCAAATAAATGAATTGCAGTAGCCAGAAATTATTCCACTCGGTACGCAATCACCCGAGCGCTACAAACCAGTTGCGTTACTGACGTTGCTAATATCCTCCTATACGACGTCATTCGTCAGCGTGGTGCTCCTTCTTACCTACTCAGAGACCACGGTCGCTGCTTCCTCTCTTTAGGGGTTGATGAGTTTCTGTGATCTTGTGCTACTCATAACTTTAGCACGTCTTATCGTCTTCAGACCGATGTTCTGACCAAACGCCTCAAGCGCACACTGAGAGGCATGCTTTCTATGTTCGTTTCCAACAGCCACGCCAACTGGGACATTGCCTTCTTGTTCGTCACCTTTGCCTATTACTCATCGCGCCACGAAACTGCCGGCTATTCACCCTTTTTATCTTTTCCTTTGGCGTGATTCTTTGTTACCATTTGATACTCTGCTTCCATTCAAACCAACATCGATGACTTCATACGTTCAAGATGTCATCATCCGAGCTCTCATCGCAAGCACGGTATCACACAAACAGCTGTCATTGTCCCAGGCTATACAATAGATCCTGTATGATAGTCGACACACAGACGCTAATTTTCCTCAGGGCTCTCTCGTTTTACCGGGGCTCCCATCTCGTCATACAGGCCTCAGCGAGAAGCTTTTATTGGGATACGTTGGGGCCTACCAAGTAGTGCACCAGGTTACGGCTGTCACCTATGAGAGTTCTCCGACAACCAAATCATCGAACTCATCGACTACTGCTCTCAGAACCGACATAGCACACGTCTCTCGCCTGAACGTCTATGACATGCCCAGGCTTTTAGTCATATGTGGCACCGAGACAGTGCTTTGAAGGTCGAGGTGATGTCACTGGTGTGAGTATACCTCTCCACGTGGAGCAGCTGTTGTGGCACCTAATGAAAGGAAACGACGACGTTGGTGTTGTGAGGCTCAAGCTTGGTGGCCCTGTTGACTGGCATTCTGTGCGCCCTGTACACTGTGATACCGCTCTCCTAACGACTCACGACCCCTAAATAAGTACTCCATGTAATAATATTAAAAGGTAGTCACGTGATTTTTTCGTAATTGTGCATTTTTCTGTTTTAAAGAACAGTCATTGTTTTTACTCTCCTTCGTATTTCAGCCCTAATTTGATCAGAATAATAAATATCTTCAAGAAATAAAATGGTTATGCTTCCGCTTGTTTCAAGCTTATTTTGTAATTAGTAATCATTTGTTCGCCTGGTACAATATGGCTATGCAGGTGCTCACTGACCTTAGAAATAAAATGCACTATAAACCTGGACTCTCTAGTTGGCAAAAAGTTGGTGTCACCATGCTTTAATGATCCACAACACTTATTATAATAGGCCATTACCATACGAGCGAGAACCGAGACGAGGATCATATGGTTGCTCGTGGTGACTATGGCACAGGTCTAACCTGGCGTGTGCAACTAATCGAAGGCATGCACAAAAACCATCTGCCTTTATTACAGACAAAGCGTCTGCCATCTGTTCGAGAGAGCGTCTTAAACAGAACCGCATGAAAGCACCAGTGCAGTTAGCTTCCTGGGGCTGAAGGGAGCTTTGGGCGGAACGCCTGCGTAGCCGATAGCTAGCGTCATAGGCGATGTGCCAAATTGATAGGCAACTAGCGCTTTCTCAAGCGAAGAGGAGCATTCTGATGGCCGCACAAAAGGGAAAGATAGAGTGGTCTTCGCTGTGTTATAGATTTCATGAGTAAGTTATATGTCCTGCCACTTCAGAATGCGACACTGTAGCCTACTATTTCCCGTTATCAACACCTTCATTCAGCATTGCCGAAATAGAAGTTTAAAACTTTAGAAAGTGGTTCTGGTCGTCTCACCGGACAACCGTGAGCAGACTACTGCTTGACAGAATGCGTCGTTTTAAATAGACAAGTTTTTATGATGGAAATCTATTGCATAAAACAATCCATGCGTAATAGCCCTAAAAATCTTCAGCTCAAAAGTATGTCTATATTAAGTATCCATACATTATACAGTACTTACTTCTGCAATATCAACGTCTAATTTTTGCTGCTGCTTTTCATTTTCCTGCTGTGTTTGTTCAGAACTTGATTCAGCTGCCACCTCCTCAGCTGTTGCAAGTATGGCAGTTGGCAAAACGGCTATCACGATAATCTGGAAGTACTTCATAGTAATCCGCGGCATGTAGAAAGCACAGATGAATGCGTTCAAGTACCCTGGTGAGTACTTATATAGAAGATTCTGAGCTTATATTTTCGACGTCTGTATGACACGTCTTTTATAATGGATAGCGTCACACTCTTTACTGTTTTTATTTTGATGACCTTATTTCAGTGAGAAGCAAGGAAGTGCTCAGATGTATATGGCTTGATGAATTGCCTCACTCACATGATTATAACACGTTTTGTGTTCTATGTTGGTTGTGAAGAGTGGAATATCAAAGTAACTTTTTATTTTCTGAACTTGTTTCAGTACTTTGATGTTCCCTCGTCAATTTTCCACTCGAAACGGATGTTTTGAAGCTCGCCTCATTTATTGGTTCTGGAGAACCTGCAGTAGGAAAAATTTATTATTTCTGTAGTTTCCCTTTGAAAAAACTATACTATTCGCAAATGAATGATAGTGACACCAAATAATAATTATTTACTATTAGTGATAATGAAATAATTGAATAAGCATGTGTCTCAAATGAAACCTCTTTTTTAAGCGAAAGATTTGTAACTGCTATTTCGCCGATTAATTCATCACGTCATGACCACCTGGATCTTCCGTAGCACGATGCAAAGCGCGTCCTGCTTGCTTTGGCAAAACATGAAGGACCACATGGCAGGACACTCTAGCCACATAATTGCGAAAATAGTATCGACAATAGAATGGCACAATCAGCGACTTGGCACATCTTGAGCTGGCTTGGCCAGACTGGAAGCTATACCCTCAGGTCCGAGTGTTTTTAAATGCAAAGCACTTATTAGCGAAGTCGGCGACTTTGAGCGTATCTATCTATCTATCTATCTATCTATCTATCTATCTATCTATCTATCTATCTATCTATCTATCTATCTATCTATCTATCTATCTAGCTACATGCAAATTTTAGCTCTCCGGGCCATTCGGCTAATGGTATTGATACTAAACTTGGTACGACATAACATCACTCTATGTTAGTCATAACATAACCATCATGATATTCATGCCATGCATGTCATAATTTACGTATCACGGTTTTGCACCTCATTCGGTGGTTTCGTTCACATGACATGTCGCAAAACTGGTATGGCATGACATGACTGCATGGCGAACACTAGCGACAGAACCTAACATGAAAAGTACAACATGCGTATCATGTAACAACATGACTAAATACCACTCTCATGTTGCGCTCACGGCCATTTCGCTAGCGTCATATGTGCAAACTTTGGTATTATGGTACGTGAATGAATGACAAAGGTATGTGACTGGTGCAAACATGATAAATATGAGATGCTTATCATATAACATAATGACTACATGCTACGCTCATGATACGCCAGCGGTCGTTTTGCTAGCTTCACATATGCCAAACGTGGTATTACGTTGCGTCAATGGACGACAAAAGTATGTCACTGGTACAAACATGTTAATTATTAGATGTGTGTCGTGTGACAACATGATCTTATGCCACAGTGAAGGCGCCAATACACTTCCACGTCATACGGCACGCGTGCGCACCAGCGTTCCTTTCGCCGCGTCGCGCCGGGGTGGCCACACCAGGTGCGCCCTGCCATATACTAGCAGGCGAACGCCGCGCTACCTAGCTTTGACGCATGCGCGTTTCAGCGCGTTCGGGGTCCCTTCTTCGCGAAAACAGGCATATGCAGTGCTATCTGGGTAACGCATCGGTGCGAAATGCAGCATGTCTCATCTGGCCGCGCAGACGGACGCTGGTCGCGCCTGGCGTGAAACTAGAGTTCTCACTTTTTGCTTACGTATAGTGTTGGCATAACCGGCAATACAAGAAACCAGCATGCAAGGGACGCTCATCGGCGTACCTGCCATACGCTGTCCGCGTTCCACAGGAATGCGGGAAATCTCTTGACGTGCTGCGAGGAACGCGCACCGGCAGGCCTGCTGTACGCAGTCGGCGTCTAGCGCGGGCACGGGCGGTGGTGGTAGTGGTTAGGGCGGCTATAAAAGGAGCGTGTAGGGAGTGCGCTGGGCTCTCTCTCTCTCTCTCTCTCTGGACTTCACTGGCCCGCTCGTCTCGAGTGCGCTCTGGGCCCTTGTGATGGAAAGGCGCGTCTCTACGCTCTCGTTGCAATGTACTTCTCTTGCAAATACGTAAATTAAACGCATCTTCTACTTGTTCTTGAGACGCGTCGCAAGAGTCGTCCTTCGCCGGATCCTGGGTGGCAGCCTCAACCCCTCCCCGGGCATATCAGCATCACTACGCCCAGCGTGTGCGCGCATTAACGTCATGTTGGAGTATACTGCGCCCCTCACGGTGCACTTACTGCCATTTCACCAGCTGCACATATACCAAAATTGGTGTTACGTGACGTCAATCGATGACGAAGGTATATGACTGGCGCAAACTTCATAGTCATGACACGCGTGTCATGCAAGAACATGAAAACATACCACGTTTACAGCGTGCTCGTGGTCGTTTCGCTAGCTTCACATATACTAAACTTGGCATCACGTGATCTGAATAGATGACGAAGGTAAACGACACATCCAAACATCATAATCATGAAACAGAAGGCGTGTACGGTATAATTTATCTTCATCTCGTGATGGTTTGGTGATTTTAAAGTGACATATGAACCTTCCTCGTTCGTGCTTCACATATCATTGATCACCATTGTACGTGGAATGTGCCAATTTTTCCCCTGCGTCTTTCTTGGCCCAAAGCCCGCTGCGTGAAACGACAGAAGAGGTGGAGCTGCTCTCGATTCGAGCGTTGCGTTTGCTGTGCCACTTAACCTGGCGAATAAATCAATAACGTTATTGGCGCCGTTGGTTCTAGTCCTACTGGCTTTGGGGAATCTATTGTAGAATGCCTCGGCAAGTCCAGAGCTGCTGGGGTTTTATGTCTGCTCCGCTTAGGATCTTGATATACGTGGTGATGGCAAGGTCACCCACCGTCTACATTCAGGAAGTGTGTGCGGCGCGTAGTGTTCAGTGTGCCCGGGGACCACCTGTGGTTCTTGGGGTGAAATTTCAGCCTGGGTCACTTGAGCTTCAGTAAACTTTGATCTAGAAAAAAACATATATATGTCCATTCTTGTGCACACATGGTCACCTAGTAGCCTCTGTGGAGAAGGACCCGCTTCCAGTGGTGCATTCCATTATTTCTACAATACACGTGTCAGTGATTTTATGAAGAATGAGCCTCCTGTTTTCCTCAAGCCTTCTTTGTGCGCACGGATCTCTAGCCAATTACTGTGCGAGTGCTAGGGAGACAGTCAAGTGTGCGCGATTAGATTGCGCTGCATAAACAGCTTGAATTCTCGTGTTGTGAATGGCAATCTGTTATCGGAAACCACCTTGCAGGGTATACTACAACCACTGTCTAGGTTCCTAATGGCATCGTCTGTACTGTGCGAGTTAGTCTGCGGCACGTGAAGCGTCTCAATCCACTTCGTGTGAGGGTCATCTACTTTGAGTAACATTGTCCCTTTCATTGGCTCCACACAGTCAGTGTCATATTGCCGCGCGTATGTGCCAGTGGTCGCGAGAACGAAGCAGCGAGAGGGTCCTTGACCGAGGGCGAAGACGAAGAAGTCGTTGCAGTCTCTTTCCTACGATCGATAAAGCTTATTTGTTCGAGGCGCTTTGTGTGCTCGTCCATCCCGCGTCGTCACACGGGTGGAGGTGCTTGGTATTCTTCATGCTTGGTGCCCCTTCGAGGACCGGCATTCGAGCCTGGAATCGGTATCACCCGTCGACACACCAGTCTACCGTTTTAGTCGGCGTCTGCGAGGCCTGACTCCCGAGCTTAATCCATTGCCAGAAACTGCCAACAATCTCTTGCCTTCTTCAGCCACCATGGCTACTGCAGCTCCATCGCACATGACACTTCAGAATCCCATGATTCCTGACTGTTTTAGGTGGGACCTATGAAAACGTACGAGACTGGTTGGACCAGTTCAAACGCTGCGCGAAGTACAACCAGTTGGCCACCTCAGAAGACAAGTTCGCAGACGTGTACTTCTACCTCAAAGGCAACTCCCAGACGTGGTACATAAACCGGGAAAGAAGCATGGCTACGTGCGACGACTTTTTCAACCAGCTGATTGACACCTTTACTAGTCTCGACAGAAAGTAAAATGCGCAACGTCTCTGGGAAGCTCAAATTCAAAAACCAAATGAGAGCGTTGCTATGTTCGCCGAGGACATGAACCCCCTTTTCGGCAGGGCAGATTCCGAAATGCCAGAAGACAGAAAGCTGTGGTATCTAATTCGAGGCGTGAAGGAGCAACTGTTTGCTGGGCTTGTAAGAAATTCACCAAGCACAGTAGCTGATTTCACGAAAGAAGCCACAGCTATTGAACGGGCCCTACAACGGTACTGCAGCAGAACCCAGTCAACTTTCAGGCGAGTAGTACCGTTACGACTGCGGCGAGCCTCTGCGACAACGACAGGCCTCTGCGGGATGTCATCCAGGAGATTTTGAGGGAGGAGCTTAGGCAGCTCGGTTTAATTCCAGCAACCGAACCGACGCTGGCATTGTCTTTTGTCGCTGATGTTGTCCGGGATGAGGTCCGTCAGGCTCTCTCTCCTCATCCGGCTATGATGATGTGCGACGACATCTTACTGATGCTGATGCAGCGCGACGCCCCGTCGTCGTGCCTTCGGCACAGCGGACTTCGATGGCTGGACCACCACTAACCCTGCAAACACAGCCGCTCTCAGCGCCGACGACTTTCCCAACCGCACCGATCTTGCCGACAAGATGAATGCTGTTTAGCCAAAATGTGAAGCCCACAGCGTGGTTCTATAGATAGTCCCTGCTTACCTACCAGCGTCCGAAAACCAATCGGTGGCGTAGCGCTGACCGCCGACCGGTATGCTTTCACTGTGGCCAAGCTGGGCATGATTACAGAGTTTGCCGTTATCGCGACGCTCAGTACTCGATATTTCCTCGCTACCATGATTACGCTACGTACGATGATCGACGCACGTAGACCGACACTCCTATGAATACACCGCCGCAGAATAAAATCAGGCCCGGGTCACTTTCTCCATCTCCTGCGCGGGACACTTGACCTGATCTTCGCAGTTTTGCCGACGTCACTAAGGGCAGGTCCCCTAGCTGCCGCGACGGGAAAACTAGACGCAGGGACCTCGGAGGGTGGGGTTGCCAATAATTGAACTTCGGAACAGCCTCCATTGCAAACATGTGACAGCTCGAAGCCACCGAGGCCGAATACGACGACAGCAACGTCTAATCCGACGATTGGAACAACTGCCGACGTAACCGACATTCGTCATCGCTGACCTCGTCGTTCACATTGAAATGTGACGGCGACCAAGTGACGGCTCTTGTGGACACCGGCTCCCACTATGCTGTAATAAGCCTGCAGCTAGCCGACAGACTAAAAAAGTTGAAGATGTCATGACATGGACCCAATATAACAACTGCAGGATGTCAGCTGATGACACCGGTTGGAAAGTGCACGAACCGACTCTTCATCCCTGGTTTCACCTTTGTCGCCACCCTCGTCATTTTTACGAGTGCTGTAAACAGCTCATATTGGGAATGGATTTCTCGCGGGAATACGGGTCTGTGATAGACATCCGTGACAGAAGCGTAACGTTCGATATATATATATATATATATATATATATATATATATATATATATATATATATATATATATATATATTCGTATAGGAAAGAAGACGCACGTACGAAGTTATTTTATTTGACGTTTCGGCCGGCCGTGGGTCCGGCCTTCATCAGGTTCTGATGAAGGCCGGACCCACGGCCGAAACGTCAAATAAAATAACTTCGTACGTGCGTCTTCTTTCCTATACGAATATTATTTCCCGGACCCAGCATCACTTTTGTTTTTGGTATATATATATATATATATATATATATATTGTATAGAAGCCGCCGAACACTGAAGTGGGTCAAACTCTCAAGTGTACTCTAGTGGGTCTACCCAAAAACAACGCCGCTCGTGCTGAGAGTCCGTGCTTGGCCGTTACTGTCGCCATTGTGTATGCTCGTAGTGTGCCTGTTAATAAACGTCATAACAAATTGGTGGAGAGTGCTACGATCCCCTTCGATGCCCTTGGAACTGCGCTCACGTACCCTGCAATCTATCATGCCCCACGACACCTCTCAGCAAACGCCTCGTCCCATGCCACCCCCTTGTCTCGGTGTCCCCAGGATCCGAGATCCACCCATCTTCACGGGCGCCGATGGCACTGACGCGGAGGACTGGCTCGCCATTTACGAACGCGTGAGCGCCCGCAACAAATGAGATGAGGACGGCAAGTTGACAAACTTAGTGTTCTACCTTGCGGGCGTTGTAAGCTTGTGGTACAACAACCGCGCGTCCGATTTCGCAACCTGGTCCGATTTCAAGGCCGCTATCACCAACGTTTTTGGCCGCCCTGCCGTTCGTAAGCTGCAAGCCAAGCAGCGCTTACGCGAACGCGCTCAGCAGGCCGGTGAATCATTCACCAGTGACATAGAAAATGTCCTGGACCTGTGCAAAAAATCCAACCACAGCATGTCCGAATCAGACAAGATCCGGAACGTCATGAAGGGCATTGACGATAATGCCTTTACGATGCTGCTTGCCAAAAACCCAGGCACAGTAGCTGAGGTCATCACGCTGTGCCAGAGCTACGAGGAACTCCGCCGGCAGTGTTCGATGACCCATCGCTCCACACCACGAGATGCAGGGCTTGCTGGCTTGGAGGCGAGATGTGATCAGGTGACGCTGCTGGCAGACCTCAAGTCCTTTATCCGTCAGGAAATTGCGCGCCCGTTCTCTCTCCTTCCCTTTGCCCACCCACTGGCTGTTCAACAATCGGCAACTACTATTCTTCCACCCATTGCGCGATCGTGCGATTGTGCATTGAGCGATTGTGCAGAAAATAGCGGAGGTCATGCCTGCGTACCAACCACAACTTCCGGCCCATGCGCCCCCAAGTTACGCCCAAGTGGTCGCCAGACCGCCTCCAGTCATTCAAGCGCCTGCACCACTGACTTACGCCGAAGGTGCCGCATGACCTCCGTCCTTTGCAGCGGGTATGCCGGCTGCGTATGTTGGCGCAACCCCTCAGTCTCATTTACAGCCCACCATGCAGCCTTTTCAGCCACCGATCCGGGCTAGACCCTCCCCGGCGAATCGATGGCACACACCCGACAACCGGCCCATCTGCTTTGCTTGCGGTTACGCCGGTCACGTAGCCCGTTATTGCTCTCGAGTGCAGCCGGCTCCCATTTCTTCTCCTGTTGCTGGCCACCTTCGCCATCAGTATAATGACGAACTGCCGTCTGTGCCAGTGTCTCGCCCAGGTTCGTCTCCTCGAAGGTCACCGTCACCACGACGTCGGTCCCTGTCCCCCATGCAGCCAAGCTCGGCTGCTCATGAGCGGGAAAACTAGTCGTCGCAGTCCCAGAGGCAAGGACTGCGACGCTATCGCATTGTGAAAGTCCTCAGAGCCGCCCCCCTAATGTCATTGACGTGCTTGTGAATGGTGTTCATGCATTTGCTCTTATTGACACTGGAGCTGCCATATCAGTGATGAACGAAAACCTTTGCAGGTTGCTTCAAAAAGGGACGACGAAAAATTCTGGGTTGTTCCTTCGTACCGCTAGTTCACATCGTATTCACCCTACAGCAGGCTGCACAGCTCGCGTTGTCGTTCAGCACGTTCTGTATGTCGCCCAATTCATCATCATTCCTGCATGCTCTCACGACGTCATCCTGCGATGGGATTTTCTCTCCCGCAACAACGCCGTCATTCATTGCGCCGCCGCCAAAATTGAACTCTCGCCCTTCTCGCATTTAACGCCAAAAGACGGTCTCTCGACATTGAGAAATATTCTCGTGAAAGACGATACTATAGTGCCTCCAAGCTCGACGATGGGTGTATCGGGCTACTGCACTGGTCTCTCCGACACAATTGCACCGGTTTCGCCATCCGACTGAGCTTCCAGAAGGAAAGGGTTGCTAGTGCCTTTCGCGGCCGTCGAAATCACCCAGGGCAACGCCGCTATTTTTGTGACCAACCCCTCTCCGTACACTGTTACCTTGGTTCGAGGGGAATTTCTCGGCTGAGTGGAACCAGTCGACGACGCACAAGCCCTGAACGTACCCGAAGACCCACGTTCTTCCGATTTGCGTACCATCAGTGCTGTTTCTACTTCTGATCTATCATCTCCTGATGTATTTGGCCCATACATCGATGACAACCTGACGTCAGTACAGCGTTCCCAGCTTCTGGACCTGCTGCAAGATTACCGTTCTTCTTTCGATGTCGGGCGAAGTTCTCTCGGTCGCGCATCCACTGTTACGCATCGTATCGACACTGGTGCCCATCCACCATTACGGCAATGTCCATACCTCGTGTCGCCTGCTGAACGCCGGGAAATTATCGAGCAGGTTAACGATATGCTTCGACGCGACGTCATTCGGCTCTCGGACAGTCCATGGGCGTCTCTTGTTGTTCTTGTTGCGAAGAAAGATGGTTCTGTGTGGTTCTGTGTGGACTACAGACGGCTCAATAAGATCACTCGCAAGGATGTCTACCCCCTGCCGCGCATCGATGACGCAATTGACAGCCTTCACGGAGCCCAATTTTTTTCTTCTCTCGATCTGCGCTCGGGGTACTGGCAAGTTCCCTTGGCTGATGACGCTCGACCGAAGACTGCCTTCATCTCACCCGACGGCTTGTACGAATTCAACGTCATGCCATTTGGTCTGTGTAATGCACCTTCGACATTTGAGCGCTTGATGGACACCGTTCTGCGCAACTTGAAATGGCACACGAGCTTGTGTTACCTCGAATATGTTGTTGTCTTCGCTCCAGATTTCTCCACGCATCTCCAACGTCTAAAAGACGTTTTCGCACGTGTGAGCAATGCCGGCTTGCAACTAAATCTGAAGAAGTGCCGCTTTGCAGCACGCCAACTCACCACCCTTGAGTACGTCGTGTCGAAAGATGGCATTCTTCCTGACCAAGCCAAGCTTCGGGCCGTGGCCGAATTCCCTAAACCTGCGTCCGTCAAAGCACTGCGTAGTTTCGTGGGCATGTGCTCGTATTTCCGACGCTTCATACGAAACTTTGCCACGATCATATCACCCTTGACGAAGCTCCTAGAAAGTAACGGGCCCCTTAATTCGTGGTCATCCGAGTGCGACAACGCGTTCGCAAAGCTCCACCATTTGTTGACGTCTCCTCCTATTCTACGCTACTATGACCCTACAGCCCCAACGGAGGTGCACACGGACGCCAGCGGTGTAGGCCTCGGCGCTGTCCTGGCACAGCGCTAACCCGGATTCCCGGATTATGTCTTGGCATGTGCAAGCCGTACGCTCACGAGAGCCGAGACAAGCTACACCGTCACCGAAAAAGAGTGCCTGGTGACATCATCGCTACCGAACAGCGAAAGGATAATTGGATCGCCCCACTGATCGACCTGCTCTCTGATCCATCCGCAACGCCATCCACGCGTGCCTTGCGTCGTCGAGCTCACCATTTCGCCATTCGTGACGGCCTCCTACACCGACGCAATTACGACGCCGATGGCCGGCAGTGGCTACTTGTGATACCACGCAGTCTGTGGTTGTAGATATGTGAATCCTTCCATTCTGATCTGCAATGCGCGCACTATGAGGTATTCAAAACCTACCATGGCATTCGACAACGCTACTTCTGGCGCGGGATGTACCACTACGTCCAGCAGTTCGTTACTCCTACCTCGCTTGCCAACGCCGCAAACCGTCCGCTCACACGTCACCAGCCGGTCTGCAACCGTTACCTTGCCCTGACCGTCCGTTTGGGCGCATAGGTATCGCTTTTATGGATTACTCCCTCTGACGTCCGCTGGCAACCGCTGGGCCAACGTCGCTGTAGATCATTTAACGCGATACGCCGAAACCGCCGCTCTCTCTGCAGCTACTGCGCGTGATGTTGCGTCCTTCCTACTGCATCGATTCATACTGCGTCACGGTCTACCCCAGGAGCTTCTCAGCGATCGAGGCCGTGTCTTCTTGTCAGAAGTCGTCGACGCCATTCTCACTGGGTGCCATTTTATCCGCCGCAAAATAACTGCTTACCACCCACAGACGAATGGTCTGACCAAACGCTATAACCGCACCCTCGGCGACATGCTTTCTATGTACGTCGCCGCCAACCACACGAATTGAGATACTATACTGCCCTTCGTCACCTACGCCTACAACACCACCCCTCAAAGCATGACCGGTTTTTTTTTCACCTTTCTTCTTGCTGTACGGATGGCACCCGTCACACACCATCGACACTATACTCCCGTACACGCCGGATCCATCTGAGTCTGCACCCATTTCCGTGACAGCCAGGCTTGCTGAAGAATGTCGCGAGCTGGCCAAGACATTTACGACGCATGAGCCAGAGCGGCAGAAGAATATTCGTGATGGCTCCGCCACTTCTGATCCCACGTTTCTTCCTGGTTCCTTTGTATGGCTCTCAATCCCGACCTCTGTAGCGGGCCTTTCTTCCAAACTACTCCCGAAATATGAAGGTCCCTACCGTGTGATCGAGCGCACATCTCCAGTCAACTATCTTGTTGAGCCAATTTAACAATCTTCGGACATGCGCCGTAGCGGGCGCGACATAGTCAACGTGGAGCGCCTGAAGGCTTACTATGACCCCCTCGTAGTGATAAGCTGTTAGGTCGCCAGGCGGCTCCCTCTTCGACCCCGGGGTAATTGTAGAGAAGCCGCCGAACACTGAAGTGGGTCAAACTCTCGAGTGTAAGTGTTCCCTAGTGGGTCTACCCAAAAAGGACGCCGCTCGTGCTGAGAGTCCGTGCGTCGCCGTTACTGTCGCCATTGTGTATACTCGCTGTGTGCCTGCTAATAAACGCCATATATATATATATATATATATATGTATATATATATATATATATATATATATATATATATATATATAATATGGCGTTTATTAGCTCCACGTTGACTATGTCGCGCCCGCTACGGCGCATGTCCGAAGATTGTTCAATTGGCTCAACAAGATAGTTGACTGGAGATGTGCGCTCGATCACACGGTAGGGACCTTCATATTTCGGGAGTAGTTTGGAAGAAAGGCCCGCTACAGAGGTCGGGATTGAGAGCCATACAAAGGAACCAGGAAGAAACGTGGGATCAGAAGTGGCGGAGCCATCACGAATATTCTTCTGCCGCTCTGGCTCATGCGTCGTAAATGTCTTGGCCAGCTCGCGACATTCTTCAGCAAGCCTGGCTGTCACGGAAATGGGTGCAGACTCAGATGGATCCGGCGTGTACGGGAGTATAGTGTCGATGGTGTGTGACGGGTGCCATCCGTACAGCAAGAAGAAAGGTGAAAAAAAAACCGGTCATGCTTTGAGGGGTGGTGTTGTAGGCGTAGGTGACGAAGGGCAGTATAGTATCTCAATTCGTGTGGTTGGCGGCGACGTACATAGAAAGCATGTCGCCGAGGGTGCGGTTAAAGCGTTTGATCAGACCATTCGTCAGTGGGTGGTAAGCAGTTATTTTGCGGCGGACAAAATGGCACCCAGTGAGAATGGCGTCGACGACTTCTGACAAGAAGACACGGCCTCGATCGCTGAGATGATGCCCAGCTGATGCCCACTTGACATCGACAAGCCAGCCTTTAAAAGAACGGTTTCAGGCGTTCTTATTCAGTGGGCACGGTGGACCAGTTTCCAGCATGTTGCCTTACACGCCTTTCGCCTACCTTGTGCAGGTTGGTGATTATTATTGCTCTATAAAAAGGGACTGTCGTGGTCTCCTAGTTCTGCCGTGCCCACGAAAGTGCCTTCACATTGCCTATGATGTATATTGGTTGTGCAAGCTACTTGTGTGCGGTGACGTTGAGATGAATCCCGGACCCTCTTCGAATGTATCCGACAGTCTGTCCGCGAAAGATAATACTCATGAAATGTTAAAGCAAATTTTAGAGGGCCAGAAGGTGTTGACTTCCGAAGTGGCTGCTTCACGAACTCAGCAGGATGGCATGCAGAGATTACTTAGAGACTTGTCTGTGCGAATCAATCAACTAGAAAAAAGGGTAGACAAGGTGGATAATGTTGAACGAAAGGTTGATTTTCTTCAACGAAAAATTACTGACTTGGAAGACAGAAGTAGGCGTTCAAATCCTATTGTTTTTGGCATCAAGAAAAATCCCTCGGAAACCACCAAAACATTAAGGAGGGACGTTTTAACTTATCTTTTTGCAAATAAACTTCAAGTACCATGTCGTTCTGTCGGTCGAATTCATCGTATTGGAAAGCCGGGCAGCCAACGTTCAGTTATCGTGTTCTTTCAGGACTACATTGAGAAAGAAAAAATCTTAAAGAACGCTAACAAACTTAAACGCTCTGACGTATGAATACAAAACGACGATTCGAAAGAGACTCTCAGGAAAAGAAAGTTTTTGTGGGAGAGCGCAAAGCCTGAAAAAGGTCAGGGAAAGAAGGTAACCCTCAATTACGACAAAATTTATGTAGGCCGAGATACGTACAAATGGGACGATGCAAAGAACGCGAGGGTTAAAATAACCAGACAAAAAAATCCGCCCACCCAGTCCCTGACTCGTGACTTCTGTTAATAAAGAACTACGAATTTCGAACTTGAAGGCTCGTAGTATTGTCAAAAAGGCGCAGAAATTAGAAGCGCTGATTTTGGGCTACAATCCACATGTGGTTGTTCTAACCCAGACTTGGTTGCGGCCTGAAATTTGCGAGGAGGACGTATTTCCGCCGTCATATCGAGCATATCGACGAGATAGAGCTTCTAGAGGAGTGGTGTTGCTATCCTTGTCAGACACGACATAAAATCTTTTCTATTACATCAGATTCAAGACCACGAAAGTGTCATTAAAAAATTTCTCTTCGGGGCGATCATTTGCCGTTCTTGCAGTTTATCGTGCACCCGATTCGCCGCCCGATTTCTTTCGGTCACTTTACGATTACATGAACACATGCAGGCATGATAAGGCAATACTAACAGGTGATTTCAACTTGCCAGGAATAGATTGGAGCTATCTTTTTTTGAACACAAAAAACTATGAGCATGCATCGTACATCTTTGATATTATGATAAGCCAAAACATGCATCAAATTGTTACCCAACCGACACGGGTGCATGGCGCAAGTGCATCCTTGCTTGACCTGGTTTTTATAACGAGATCGATTGAACTTTTTTTCGTATCGGTCGACCCTGGCCTTTCTGATCACTACATGGTTTATTTTCTTGTCCCCTGCAGGCTGTTTGCGCTACGCGCCATGCCAAATCTATTACTGTGAAAGACTTTTCGCGTGCAAATGACGAGAGTGTTCTGGACCACCTCAATGTTTCCCTCAGCAGTTTTCAAGGAACTTACCCTGAAGTATTGTGGAACAAATTCAAAGAGTTATGCCTGCATTGTCAAGATAATTTTAGTCCTAGCAAAGTAAAAAAACGCGCCAATCAAATCCTCGGATCACACGAGATGTCTTGCACATGAAAAGTAAAATAAAGCGGCTTAAACGCAAGGGTGCTCCACGCAATATTACTCTTTCTGCCCAGGACACGCTGAACGAGGCTGTGAGGATAGCTAAGTTTAGATACTTTCAGGATACTCTACCCAACTTTAATACGTCTACCCCACAAAAATTTTAGAACTTTTTGAGCAAAAAGACCAATTGTGTTGAACAAATAACACATGAAGGAGAAACTATTGTCGACAAGAAAACTATTGCCAATCATTTCAATGTGTACTTTCGTAATGTTTTTTTTCTGCCTCTAACGAGCCACTGCTCTATTTTCTCGAAGTAACAACGACGTTCCAAATATTTTATCTTTACCCGGTATTGTTTCTTTGCTCCTTATTTTGAAAACTAAAACTTCAACCAGTCCTGACCGAATTCCCAACACTTTTTTACGACGATATGCCGAGATGCTATCGGAATTCCTGATAATCATTTTCCGCGCTTCCATTCGTTCCAGCCGCTTGCCTCGTGACTGGAAAGTAGGACGCATTGCTCCAGTGCACAAAAAGGGTGATAAAGATTTGGTGCCAAACTATCGTTCAATTTCTATAACGTCTTCGTCTTGCAAAGTGCTTGAACATATCATAGCTAAATTTATTATAACGTTTCTTAATGAAAACAACATACTTTTGGATGTTCAGCATGGTTTCAGGAAAGGGTTTTCCACAGAAACTCAGTTAATTTCTGTTGTGCACAGTTTTTCACAAATTTTAGATAAGGCAGGTCTAGTTTATGTCATCTTCTTGGATTCCACGAAGGCATTCGATTTTGTTCCTCATGATAAGCTTATTCAAAAACTGGAATCGATTGGCCTTCCGAAATTTATAATTTCCTGGATTTCTTCCTATTTGTCTGACCGCGTTCAGTTTGTAAGCATTGTCGGTAATTGCTCTGACCCGCTCCCTGTAACTTCTGGGGTTCCCCAAGGGAATGTACTTGAGTCTTTATTATTTTTTATTTATATTAATGACATTGTTGATACTGTTTCTTCGCCAATTCTGATCAGACTGTTTGTTGATGATTGTGTGCTGTTTAATGAAATAACTTCCTATGACGACCAGGTCTTGCTAAACACTAACCTCCAAAATATCTTTGCATGGTGCGAGCAATGGGAGATGAGGTTAAACACAGACGAAACCGTCTTCATGCGAGTAACCAACAAAAAATTATTTTACCATTTACATATCAATCCGGTACCCAGACACTAGCAGAGGTTGTTGAGTATAAGTACCTTGGCGTCACTCTAACAAACGACCTCAGCCGGAATAAGCACATCTCTAATATTTGCGCATCGTCTTTCCGTAAACTTGGTCTTTTGAGACACAAACTAAAACAGGCTCCTTCTACTGTAAAAAAACTAACTTATTTGACTGTTATACGCCCTTCATTGGAAAATGCCTCAATTGTCTGGGACCCATTCACAAAAAGAAACATTGAGGCTCTCGAACTAATTCCACGCAAAGCGGTACGTTTTATTTACTCCAAGTACCGAAAAACTGATTCCCCCAAAAACCTTATGAAAGAAAACAGTATACCCACACTTGAAAAACGTCGTAAAATTCACAGGCTAAAATTTTTTTTTCTTTTAAAAACAACAAGCTGTCAGTAAACCGTGATATGTATCTCAAAACCACTTACGACAAGACAAACCCGGCATCGACAAACTCATTCATTAACACCGTGTTTCGCCAGAACAAACATTTTCAAATACTCATTCTTTCCTCGAACCATAAACGACTAGAACTGCCTACCTCAATCGTTAACCAGCTCTGTAGAGGCACTTGAGCGTATTAAATCATGACCTATGTTTTTGTATCGTTTGTATAGGATGTATCTTTAGTTCTTCCTGTTTACACCTGTGTGCAATGTTATAATCTTTGCCCCTTCTGCTGGGGCCCATAAATGGGTCTGCAGTATTTTGTAAATAAAATAAAATAACTAATAAAAATAAAGTACGACTTGAGCCAGCAAAAGCAGCGTGTTCTGAGCAGCTGAGCCACAAGATCATCTCTTCGTTTTCGAGTCAAGCCAGACGCCTACTACCTAGTGTCCTTCTAAATCCCCCTATTATTGTTTTGGTTTGCATGTAGACACGGGTCACTTGCCTCCCTCTCAAAGAGCATCGATCCGATGCAAAGTCAATAATGCAGTTTTTTAAAGGAAAGTCTCGCGCAATAACTCGCTGACGTAAGGTTTCATGCGCACTACGTGAACAAGTTCAGGATGGTGCTAGCGAGCTTCGTACTACACGAACTGTCGGGAAAAACTTCGTAAATGACGTCACTCAGTTGTTGCAGCACTCGGTATGGCCCAAAGTATCTTCTTAGGAGCTTTTCGGAAAGTCCTCGTTTTCGTATGTGTGTCCAACCGCAGACTTTGTCGTTAGTTTGATAGACGACAGTTCTGCAGTGAGCATTGTAGCGGTCTTTATCGTACTTATGCTTCTGGCGAACCCGTAAACGTGCAAGTTGCCTATCTTCTTCCGCGCGTTCCGTAAACGTGTCGGCGTCTGGGTCGATGCCGTCACCTTCGTGCGTTAGCATCACATCTAACATAGTTCATACTTCTCGCCCATGATTGAGGCTGAATGGGGTCATGCGGGTCGTTTCTTGTTTAGCCGCGTTGTACGCAAACGTTATGTATGGCAAGGTTGCATCCCAATTTTTGTGTTCAACGTCTGCGTACATCGAAAACATGTCTTGAATGGTTTTGTTTAGACGTTCTGTCAACCCGTTCGCTTGTGGGTGGTAGGGGGTGGTCCTACGATGCGTTGTTCCACTCAGCATCAGGACGTGAGCTGCCGTAATTGCGGTTCCTATGTCTGTGATCACGACGGTTGGTGCACCATGCCTCAGTACAATAATCTCGATAAAAAATCTTGCCATCTTCGCTGCTGTACTTCTCTGGATAGCCTTTGTTTCAGCATAAAGGGTCAGATAATCCGTCGTGACGATAACCCAGCGGTTCCCTGCAGTAGAAGTAGGTAGTGGGCCCAAAATGTCCATGCCAATATGGTAAAATGGAGCTGTTGGGACCTGCACGGGTTGCAGGAGGCTAGCTGGTTTATTTGGTGGTGACTTGCGGCGCTGGCAGTCGAGACAGGTATGAACATGGTGCTTCACGGCTGTGGTTAGTCTCGGTCAGTAATAACTTTGCTCTACTCTGGCCAACGTCCTCGTGTAACCCAAATGGCCACAAGTCACCTCGTTGTGGCATGCTTTGAGTACTTCGGTGCGAAGGGCTGCTGGGATGACGAGCAGATAGGCGGATCCTGCCGACGAAAAGCTTCTGTTGTAGAGTACTCCGTCCCGTAAACAAAACGATGACAGCACTCTTGCGAAAACTCTCGGTTCCTTCTGAGATCTGCCATCCAAGTAGTTAATTAAGCCAAGCAATTCAGCGTCGTCCCGTTGTTGATTGTCCTCTTCGTTGTCGAGTCAAGCCAGAGGCCCTAGTGTCTGCTAAATTCCCCCATCATCGTTTTTGTATACATGTAGGCACGGGTCAATATAAATATATATATATATATATATATATATATATGTGACGCTACGATGAATGGTTGACGTGGCCTGGCTCATACCCCATGTTTATTCCGTTCTAACTTCTTCCTTCTCTACCTCTACTAACCATCACTTGATACGTCACACGATTCCCCCTCCCCCCGAAAGCTGGCACTGGTTACAAACTACAACAAATTGAAAACAAAATAAACAAAATAATGGCCGAAATCGCAGTTTGACGTCCCGACGGAGTTCCACAATCTCACTAAATCTTCAAGGCCGAGGGAGCAGTCCGGTGATTTTTATGACGACTCTGGTGGACGAGCTTGACTGTTGCGTTCCGGACAGAGTGGGCTACACATGAACACTGACAATACTGCTTGAACTGTTCTGGGGACTGAGCAAGGTTGGAATGCATTGTTGCATCGGCAGCTCGGATGTCGTTGGGGTTGTATTTTTTGTCGTGAATGGTGCAATCCCAGTGCTTCTTGCTTTCGTGCTTTTTGACAGACTGTGACGAAGTGCCTGAGTGCTTGCGGTGTGCAAGCAGTGCTTTTGCGTCTTTCTCGGCGTTTTTTGTGGTGGTGCAGTCGGTGTAATAGCAGGTGCAGGGAGCGTTTCTGGTGACTTTTCTTTGTGCGAAATTGCCTGACGTCTTGAATCGGTCTTTGGTTTAGAGATCTTATTTTCCGATGTTCTTTTATTGGTGCGTGCGCTTCCGTTGAATTTCGCGTTCGTCGATGCCCTCGTTGCAGTTTCTTTCGTTGTAGCATGGGTTTATGAACTTGGCTTTGCTTGCTTTGCTGAGGCTGCTCAAGAGATGGCTGTAGTGGCGCCCGTTCAGGAATGGGGCATTCATTTCGTTCGGTGTTTGACGCGTCCTGTAGACAGCTGATGAATGGTGAACTGGTGTCTTGCTTGTCGGGCATAGTTGGCAATGCATCATCATTGCTAGCATGCTCTTCAGAGGCTTCGGTGACGGGGTTAATTAAGGGTGCTTCTGATAGACAACTGTGTACAAGGCTTGATGTATCATGCACTTCTGAATTTGTTCGATTCTTGGATTGGTGACCACTGCATGAAGGTACCACATGTGACATGGCATTACTAGGTTTGAACTGCAAATTTTGGCAATTCTGCGGTGCCGTAGAAATGACAGGGAGCTCTTCAGGGGCTTCTTTTTTGCTGTTCACTGCGAGTGGTCCTGGCGCCTGGTAGCGTGCGACGTTCGATGCCTCTGAGCGTTCTGTTTTGTTTAGACTGTCGAGGGTGTGTGCACCGGACGGTGATGCATGAGCCCGGGCGAAAGGAGCATGGCTCGACTGGGTATTTTCTTGGTGTGTGAACTCGTCTATCGGGAACATGGTTTCCTTATGAGGCAAACGGTGAGCGTCAGGAGCGCTTGAAGAGCCGCGTGATGGAAAACCGGGTGGTGGATCACGTATTCGAGAAGAAAAATGAAGTGCATGAGGTGGGTAAGCAACGTGACGTGTCGTGTGCTGGAGCGACGACTTTGAAAATACCAGCTTTCGTGAAGGGGAACCTGGTGGAAAGCTACGTTCCTTGAGAAATAAGCGTGGACTGCGACGGCGGCGTGTGGTTGTATGCAGATGGCCGGTAATGAGGAAGTCCTTGTCGTAGTCGTTAAAACGGGCAATCATTTCTTCTCTGATCTTTTGCCATGATTCATCGTTGTCGAATATGTGGGTGAGGTAAAATTTAAATGCCTCACCGGTGACGTAGTCGCTGAAGTTCGTAACCATTTCCCGTTCCGACCAAGATGCAGTGGTAGCGTGGAGCTCGTACAGGTAGAACCAGTCCTGCGCGGGTCCATCGTCCGCTGCTCCGGTGTACTTGGGAATGGGAAGGTCATCTGATGCTGCTGTCATGATGCTTGGTGGTCTTGCTGGTCTGCGTTCGGTCACTGCGTCTCGCTGAGGTCTTCGATGATGATGGCCGGGCGATGAAGTGGTTGCGAGGTCTTCATCCTGTCGACTTGTGTGACGCTACGATGAATGGTTGACGTGGCCTGGCTCATACCCCATGTTTATTCCGTTCTAACTTCTTCCTTCTCTACCTCTACTAACCATCACTTGATACGTCACACACATATATATATATATATATATGTATATATATATATATATATATATATATATATATATATATATATATATATATATATATATATATATATATATATATATATATATATATATATATATATATAATGAGATATAACAGACAGTAATGCCAAGGAATGTACAGGGGAAGTTATTAACATTAATGGAATGTAAATAAGAAGAAAGAAAAGTGGATGAAAAAATTACCAACTGTAAGCAGGAATCGAACCTACGACCTTCGAATTACGCGTTCGATGCTTCGAATTACGCGTTCGAATTACGCGTAATTCGAAGGTTGTAGGTTCGATTCCTGCTTACAGTTGGTAATTTTTTCATCCACTTTTCTTTCTTCTTATTTACATTCCATTAATGTTAATAACTTCCCCTGTACATTCCTTGGCATTACTGTCTGTTATATCTCATTATTATTGTGTTAAAAACACGGAAAACGAGCCCTTAGGTATACACTTCTTTCCCTTATATATATATATATATATATATATATATATATATATATATATATATATATATATATATATATATATATATATATATATGTGAAGAAGTTTTTCCAATGAGCCGAACGTACTCGGGAAGAGAAGAAACAAAACATAGCGGTTGTCTTAATTTTATTACCAACGGTTTCGACCGGTGGACCAGTCTTCGTCAGGGTTTGCGAACAAGTGCGATGCTATGCGAACATGCCGCATTGGCATGGTGGTGCAAGAAGGAAACGGGAGAAAGCGCAAATTTGTGTTGTTTTACAGTGGTGAAATATGCTGTGCCGAACAGTTTCTGCTTCGTCTCATTCGCTGGAGCAAACCAAAAAGAACCGAAAACAGAAAGAAAAAGGAAAAAAAAGAAACGAGAAACAGGGGGTAGGAGGAGAAGGGAAGAGGGGAATAGGGCGGCTTCCGCGACGTTCTTGAAGTGTGGCAGCTTGGGCCAGTTGGTATGGCATGACGATAGTTATAGCGCGAGAACAAAACGACGACACAGAGACAAAAAGGACACGAAAGACACGAGCGCTCGTGTCTTTCGTGTACTTCTTGTCTATGTGTCGTCGTTTTGTTCTCGCGCTATAACTATCGTCACGTCTTCAAGGTCATGGAGGGACATTGTGGGTGAGCTTAGATGGCAGGCAAATACTTTTAGCAAGACGAGGGACTCCAGCAGGAACAGTACCTTATTCGGCCCCTTCTGTGGTCAGTTAGAAAAAGGGAAGGAGAACCACGTGTTTCATTTTCACTGAAACTATACTGACACATCCCATATTGGGGGGGGGGGGAGATTTCGAGGGAAAGATGGTGAAAGCATGAAAGGTGGTTTGGAAAGTAAAGGCGACATCCAGGGCGGGAAGGCACACGCTGTCAATATGACTGCGTGCGTGTCTACAGCCCTGTTGTAGCACTCCCCGAAGCGCCTGTGGTGGAAATCAGCTGGTGCCGGTTGGGCTCTCCTACTTACAGGTAATACGGCAAACATAAGTTAAACAGAATGGCAAAGAAAATGTAAAGAAAGGTAAACAGTGAAAATGAAACAAATAATAACAAACATGATGATATGGGTGATATTGTGTGAGAGATATGGGCACAAATCCAGAAACTCAGAGACAGACAAGAAGTAACACAAAAATGAAATAAATATGATCAAAATAATAATACATTATTAAAAAAATGAAAATCAGGCAACAAAGGTACATATATTAATAGTACATGGAAAATTTTTTTCGGTTGGTTTATTCCCCCAATAACTATTGGGCAAAAAATTTAAATCTTTTAAAATTTAAAAGTTCTTAAAAAAATTAGAAGATTTAAAAATTAAAAACTGAAATCTACGCCAGGCTCGATTCCAGTCCCGTCTCACCGCTGCACAACCTAAGGAATGATAGGTTGCCGATGCTTTCATTGATACCGTGTGTTAGTGTTTAGAATTTGTGGATCAAGTATGACTTTCTTTGTTCCCGTTCACGAGTCCCGCGGAAGCCTGACTGGAGGAGGGTGACTCGTATTTTCTCGAAGAGTGCTCTGGCAAGTTCAGAGGCTTGGAAAAAGGCAGATTTGGCAGACTGCATGCGTGGTGGGCTCTGTGGTTATTGAACCGCCGTCTGAATGCCGTACCAGCCTCACCGATATCCTGCTGGCCACAGACATCGCAATGCCGCATATATATATTACGTTTTGGCTGTCACAATTCAGCGTGTCCTAATTTTGAATGTAAAGTCTGAGGACGAAGCCTCAGCAACAGAGGTTGTAGTCATGTGTTTGCAGACTTCGCAACGTTGTTTCCCGAATGGCTTACAACCACAATCACTGCTTTCAGACTCGGTCGTCTTAGCTCTAACTAGGATCTCATTTATGTTCTTGCCGCGGTGGTAGACCACTCGTGGTGGCTCCGTGAAAATTGAGGATAGACGCGCACTATGTTGTATAATGTTAAAATGTTTTGAAAGAATATTGTTGAAGTGCGATAGGGAGGACGAGTATGTGATCACAAGGTTAGTTTGGTTTTTCGAATGGCGTGGTTTCGAGCCCGACAAAACTTCAATCCCGTCTAAACTACGTGCCTGGCTTATAGCATCATTGATGATTTTCTCTGGGTACTCTTTTGCTACAAGGGCCGTATTAAGATCATTGGCATTATCTACAAAATCTGACACGTCCGAACAAACTCGGTGGTATCGGTGTGCTTGCGAGTATTGGATGGCCGTCTTGCAGTGATGCGGATGGCTACTTTTAACATGTAGGTACTGATGACAATCGGTTGGTTTTTTGTATAGATCCGTGCAAATTCGTTTCTCATTAATTTAAACAGTGACTTCGAGAAAGTTTATAGTTGACCTAGAGTATGTGTGTGTGAACGAGATTGATGAGTGAGTTGAATTAAAATCATCTTTGAAGGACAGCAGACTTTCCTCTCCATGGTGCCAAATAATTATTATATCGTTCAAGAATCTTTTGTAAATCAGAGGCTTCAGTGTTCTGCTTGCAAGAAATGCTTCTTCAATGGATTCCATAAAATATTGGAATGATTAGGAGCCATATTTGTGCCCATAGCTGTGTTGTTTACCTAAAGAAAGTGCTTATTATCGAACTCAAAGTTATAGTGGCTGAGTACCAAAGTCGACAGCGTGTCCTCATCTAAGCACACCGGCACGCTGGCCTTCTTGAAAGCTGCGACTGTTGCGTTAATGCCATCTAACTGTGGGATGTTCGTGTAAAGTGACACTACATCCATTGTAACAAGTATGCTATCGTTGGAAACCTCGAGTCCGCTGATTTCACGGAGATAGTGGTTAGTGTCCTTAATGTATGAAGGGATAGTGGGAACAATATCCTTAATGATAAAATCTAGCGTGCTTGACATTCTTTCTGTTACTGTGCCGTTGCTTGAAACAATAGGACGACCGGGGTCGTTGGCTTTGTGTATTCTAAGGAGCAGGTAAAACCAACTTGGAGCAGGCTGAATCGGTTGCATTGCCTTGAGCCTATCAGCCGTGATTTTTCCATCCTTACGCAGTGAATTTCGTTCACGGATTATATATGATTTGAATAATTTAGTGGGGTCATCTTCGAGTTCCGCAAAGTTCTTATCCTCCAGTTGCCGATAGCCTTGTCTCAGGTAATCTGTTTTATTTAATACTGCTATCGCACCACCCTTATCTGCAGGCTTAATTACCAATTCCGCTCGATGGCTCAGGAGCTACACTGTTTTACTCTATTCTGAGGAGAGATTGTTTCGATACCGCCTCGTTTTTGAACAAGCCGCTATGATGTCTTTTTGTACTGCCGATATATGCACATCTAGGTGTCTTTCCATCTGTTCAGGCTCTCACCAAGTTTTTCTGAGAAAACAATGGACTCTGTTCGGCTCGGTTCATTGTCATGAAAGTACTCCCGTAGGCGCATATTTCTAGGAAAGTTATCTAAATCCTGATACAATGGGTATTCACTAAGGTTTCCACTAGCCGCACATAATGTTAGGCCCTTTAAAAGCAGTCTGATTTCGGTCGCAGAGAGCTGTGCTGAAGAAAGATTAATTACACTCGGAGGCGCCGTTTCCACATCCCGGTCGATATTAATCGGTGTCGTCGGTATACCTTCAAGTGTAGTAATTGTCTCAGTTACCCCATCCCGCTCTAGTTTGCGACGTTTACGTTCTTTTGTACTTCTTTTGCACTGCTTTTTTTTAGTTTCATACTTCTCGAGATCATTAGTGTCCTCCTGGCTATTAGACTGACGTCTAAGTGCAAGTTATTTCTCTCTAAGTTCACGAGATTTTCGTTCGCTGTGCTGAATAATAATCTGCATGAGCTGCAGTGATGCATCATGAAGTGTTTTTTCTCACTGTGCTTGTTCATCTTGAATTAATGTTGTCATTGCGGGATTAAGCTTGAGAAATAAGCCTTTCGGTATAGAATCACAGGTTGAGTATAACGTCAGCATCGAGTAGTGGAGGTCGTATTTTACACGTTTCTCGATTATCTTCCTAATCTGTTGGAAAGAGCGTGATCACGGTTTCGGGGAATGGACCATACTGGAACTCTTTGGCAGTCAGTTATCGTTCGACCGTGCGGGTCGTCGTGCGGCTTCGCTATAACGGCGAAGGTTGTAGGCCATCGTCGGTGAAGTTTGGCCAGTGACAAGCCTCGGAGCAGGTGGCATGGAATTTTGTGGCGAGAAAGAGTTCGCGGACACCGTGTTTGCAGCAGGCGCTGGAGAGCGGGCACATATGGGGGCAGCGTTCCTGGCCGGCTGTAAGTTCTGCGGGTGCCACCAGCTTGTCCTGATAGTGAGTAGCTCTCTGAAGTGTAGGACCAGCATCGCTACGCCCTCGAAGCTTGGATGAAGGCCGTCCGTGGTGAGGACCCTCCAAGGCGGCATCTCATGGTACGCGTGGTCCAGATAGAAAACATCACGACCAAGTTCTCCTCGATAGCATAAGCGGTGCACCTGACCCACGAAGCGGGATGCCTCCCTGTTAAACCAATGCACGAATCTCTTATTCGCATCTCAGTGTCAGCGATTTGGGGCTCTCGGTAGCGGCAGGATTATACACAGTCCGAGGTTTGGTGGCGTCTGGTGAATGTGCTCAACAAGCTCTTTCACGTTCCTCACAGCCTGTGCACACCCATTGTCCGCAATGCCCACGGTTCCCACATGAAGCTTTAGCCTCGGCAGTGTTGGTGGCAAACGCTCAAGTAAGCCAGGGACGTCGTTGAAGCGTGTTCCGTGGCACGAGAAAAACGCAGGGTTCCCAGGTTCCATAGGGTTGAAGGTTCGGTGTACCTACTTAATTGAGGAGTCTCCGATGACAGCACAATTAATTGGAACCCACAAGCGGTGCACCGAAATCCGCTCAGATGTGGCACGGACGGCAGCCATTGCTGTATAACTGAAAAAGTCTTTCTAATGGGCCAAATGTAATTGGGAAGCGAAGAAACACAACTTAGCGGTTGTCTAAATTTTATTACCAACGGTTTCGCCTGGTGGACCGGTCTTCGTCAGGGTTTACGCACAAGCGCGACGCTATGCAAACATGCTCCATCGACATAGTGGTGCAAGAAAGAAACGGGAGAGAGCAGCAAATTCGTGTTGTTTTACAGTGGTGACATATGCTGTGCCGAACAGTTTCTTCTTCGTCTTATTCACTGGAGCAAACTAAAAAGAACCAAAAAAGAAAGAAAGAAAAAAGAGAAAAAGAAAAAAAAGAAAAAGAAACAGGGGGTAGCAGAAGAAAGGAAGAGGGGGATTGGGTGGCTTCGGCGACGCGTCTTGAAGATAGTTATAGCGCGAGAACAAAACGACGACACGGAGAGAAGAAGGACACGAAAGACACGAGCGCTCGTGTCTTTTGTGTCCTTCTTGTCTCTGTGTCATTGTTTTGTTCTCGCGCTATAACTATCGCCATGCCATACCAACTGGCCCAAGCTGCCACGCGTCTTGAAGGTCACGGAGGGACATTGTGGGTGAGCTTAGATGGCAGGCAATTACCTGCAGCAAGACGAGGAACTCCGGCAGGACAGTGCCTTATTCGGCCCCTTCTGTGGTCACTTAGAAAAAGGGAAAGAGAACCACATGTTTTGTTTTCACTGAAACTATACTGACACATCCCAAAAAATGTGGGGGAGGGGGCGCAGATTTCCGGGCAAAGATTGTGAAAGTAGAAAAGGTGGTTTGGAAAATGAAGCAGACATCCAGGGCGGCTTTACTATATATATGTATATATATATATATATATATATATGACGCTGTGATGAATGGGTGACGTGGCCTGGCTAATACGCCATGTTTATTCTCAAGCACTTCTTCATCGGCTTCTACGATGCCTTCATACGTCACACGATTCCGCTCTCCCCGAAAGAATGCGCGAGTTACAATCAACAAAACAACAAACAAAAAGCATAAAGTGAAGAATGTCAAAATTCGCGGTAGTTCGATTTCAGGAGGGAGTTTCTTAACTCGCACAAAAGCTTCACAGTATAGGGCAGCAGTACGGTCATATCTAGGGTAGCTCTGGTGGACGAGGCTGGCTGGTGTGCCCTGAATAGCATAACCCTGCCCTGTACATCTCCACTGATGATGACACGACTTGAGGTCTTGTGAAGAACGAACAAGGCTTGAAATCTGTGAAGCATTGGATTCACGGATGTCTTTGGCATCGGATCCAGTGCCGTCGTGGCAATAGATGCTTTGCTTCTAGTCGGTGCGCCTGAGAACCGAGGATGATAGGACGATGTCTATTTTTCTCCGTTGTATACGTAGTAGCTTCATGTCTCTTTCGTAACTTTCTGTGGCGTTCTCTCAGTTTGTTGTATGGAAGGCACGGCCTTGAGAAGTGGTGCAGAAAATGTTGTCGACGTTCCTTTCTGCGAAGATGGCTTAGGCATCAACTTTGTTTTTGCTTCTTTAATTGATGTTGTCTCTGATGACCTTTCAGAAACAAGTGTACTCGTGAGGAGGTTTCACTTGATCGTTCTTCTTGTCGAGTAGTCGTTGCAGTTCTTGGAGTTCGTGGAGTTGCCTTTGTTGAAATTGCTCGTCTTCTTGTGAAAGTTTCAGGAACATGAGTCTGCTTTTTTTTAGATGGTGATGTGATCAGTAGATTTTCGGTAGTCGACACTACTGCTAGGCTTGTCTTGCGATGAAAGCAGCGTGACAGGCTGATGAGAAAGCTCCCAAGATGGTTGTGAGTCATTCTTGATTGTAAAGGCTTCTGTCAGTTGACAATGCGCCGGCGTTGGTGGATTCGAAATTCCTGCAGTGCTTTGACTCACATGTGTGTTATCACTTGACGATGAGAGCACAACAGACATGGCTTCAGGTGGTTCTGATGGCGTATGTTTTTCTTTTTGCAGCGTAGTTTGGCTGACAATGTCTGTCGAAAGACCCTGGTCCGGAACGTCAGGGTAGGGGCTGGTATTGTGAGGATTCACCAGCTCGTCACGCGTAAATTCTGTCGCACGCTCGAAACCGTCTGGGCCTTGTGTGTGACACGAAGCATCAAGGGATTCGGGTGGTTCAGTAAAATGTGAAGTGTTGTGGCGCAGTGAACACGTTGAAAATGCCGATTTCACTGTTCTTGAGAAAAACGGCTTTAGGTGTAGTCTTTTGCCGAAATGACCTAAATTCCTTTTGGTATACGGAGGCTTTACCTTGTCTGTTGCGACGTGCAAGTTACCAGTCGGTGTTCGAATGCGTGACGTTTTTTCGGAAGAATTATATGATGGTACAATGGTGGTATATTTTCTCCACGGTCTCGTTTGGACAATAGGCTTACTGCGGGAAGACTTCGCGTAACTCTGATGGGCGAGTTGGAAAGCTTTCCGCTGATGAAGTATGGACAGGTCTTCATCGTATTCCTTGAAACGACTGATCATTTCTTCTTTGATCTTTTTCCAAGACTCATCGTTCTCGAAGATGTGGGTGAGCTAAAACTTGAATGCCTCACCTGAGATGTAGTCAGTGAAGTTTATGATCATCTCCCGTTCCGACCAAGATGCAGCAGCGGTTGAACAGGTTGAGCCAGTCCTGTAGGGGTCCGTCGTCCGCTGATCCGGTGTACTTAGGGATGTCAAGGCCGTCTGATGCTGCTGTCATGATGCTTGGTGGTCTTGGTGGTCCGCTTTCTTCTGTGGTACGCGTTCGGTCACTGCGTCTCGCTGAGGTCTTCGATGATGGTGGCCGGGCAATGAAGTGGTTGCGAGATCTTCATCCTGTCGACTCGTGTGACGCTATGATGAATGGGTGACGTGGCCTGGCTCATACGCCATGTTTATTCTCAAGCACTTCTTCATCGGATTCTACCATGCCTTCATATGTCACACACACACACACACACACATATATATATATAAATATCAATATAAATATATATATATATATATATATATATATATATATATATATATATATATATATATATATATATAGATGAAATAGATGATCAGAGTTTCTTCCGGCTACCGTAATAAAAGTTATAAACTTCGAGAATAGTGCAGTATAGGAAACAAAACAATAAAATATTTATTTAATCCTAACAGTTTCGGCTGGTGGACCAGCCTTCTTCGGAGGATGTTTCACTTACATTTCACTTACATCCTCCGAAGAAGGCTGGTCCACCAGCCGAAACTGTTAGGATTAAATAAATATTTTATTGTTTTGTTTCCTATACTGCACTATTCTCGAAGTTTATATATATATATATATATATATATATATATATAGTCGCGTAGATCCACCGTGAGCGGTCACAACGTGGTTTATTTCGACGTTTCGGCTTAGAGTCTGGCCTTCATCAGACTTTAAGCCGTAACGTCGAAATAAACCACGTTGTGACCGCTCACGGAGGATCTACTCGACTATATGCAACGCTACGGCCACTCAAGCACCACGCATGCCTATATATATATATATGTCTATATATATATATATATATATATATATATATATATATATATATATATATATATATATATATATATATATATATATATATATATATATATATATATATATATATATATATATATATATGATATCTATCAGGCATTAATGCCAAGGAAGATATAGAGGATGTTATTAGGACAATTGTGATGTAAATTAGAAGAAAGAAAAGTGGGTGAAAGGAGAACTTGCCGTGGGCACGACCCTGCCCACGGCAAGTTATCTTTTCACCCACTTTTCTTTCTACTCATTTACATTACAATCGGCTTAATAACTTCGCCGATACCTTCCTTGGCTTTATTGCCTGTTAGATCTCATTAATATTGTGTAAAACATGGAAAGTATACACTTGTTGCCTATATATAAATATATATATATATATATATTAACACAAAGCAGAAATGATAATAGCACCAAACATGTTTTGTAAAAAAAACCTTAAAACGTGATGTGTCGGTGATTGCGGTAGCTGATTGTGGGAGTAAATTCTATTGAAATTTAGTTCTTGGAATGAAAGCGTGCAAATTAGTTGTCGTTCTGCATTGAGGAACATGAACTTTTTGTAGATGATCGATTCTGGGTGATATGAGTGAGGGGGGTTTAACGAAATGTTCGCGAAGGCTATTGTTATGATAATATAGCTTATGAAAGAGGCATAGCCGGGATATTTTATGCCGAATGGCGATTTCAGGAAGGTTGAGCTCCGATTTATATTAGCGGAACACTGGCCTCGCGGGTATAATTGGACAAGATAAAGCTAACTGAATGATTATGGACTGCTTCCAATTCATGTGTTAGTGTAGTGTTACCAGTATTCCATATGGATGATGCGTAATTAAGCGATGGACGAACGCAGGTACTGTAAAGAATCCTCTTAATGAATGAAGGTGCCATGTAGAAGTTTCTGCGAAAATACCCGAGTTGACGGTTAGCTTTGGCGATGATGCACTTCAGATGACGGTTCCATGTCAGGTTATTCAAAATATGAACACCTAGATATTTGTAAGATGAAACAGCCTCGAGGTAGGTATCGTTAGGATGATACTGTGGACAAACAAGTGAAGTGCGGCACACATGCATTGTTTTGCATTTAGAAATGTTCAGTTCCATGTTGTATATTTACACCAGGTAAATATGTTATTTAGATCCGTCTGAAGCGAGCTAACATCGTCTTGGTTACTCATTTTTCGATAAATTACACAATCACAAGCGAATAGGCATACCTTTGATGAGACGTTAGTTGGCAAGTCATTCATGAAAATTAAGAAGAGCAAGGGTCCCAACACAGAGCCTTGAGGAACGCCCGAGAGCACTGGTTGGACGGGGGAGCAAACCTAGTTAGCAGAAACAAAATTGTGTTCGGTTAGAAACAAAGGCTCGAATCCAGTTAAGCAAGTCAGGTTCTAGATTTGAATGTTTCAGCCTAAGAAGTAGCTCATGACTAACGTTGTCAAACGCCTTCCAATAATCTAAAAAAATACTGTCGATTGTTAATCCAGAGTCGAGTAGGACATGCAGGTCGTTAGTAATTACTAAGAGCTGCGTTTCACAGGAGATGTTCTTAAGGAAGCCATGCTGGGATGGTGTGAAAAACTGGTTAGACTCGAGAAAGTTAACCAGGTGAGTAAAAATGATATGCTCAAGTATTTTGCACGGGACAGGTGTGAGCGATATCAAACGGGAATTTAAGGAATTGTGTGTCACCCCTGATTTGTGAAATTGTACTATCTCACCAACCAGCCAGTCTTCCGGAAGGCTAGAGTGCTGCAAGGACTGTGAAAAAATGCATGACAAGATAATAGAGCAGTATTCAACAGTGTTTTTCCGGAATTTCGTATTGATTCTATGAACTCCACATGATGGCAAACTTTTAAGTTTTTTAATGACCGCACGAATACCTTCAGAGGTAAAGAAAATATCGTCCATGGGTAGGCAATGGGGTGAAGGCAAAGTGATTTGGTTGTTGAAGGTCACCTGGTGTGAGAAAGCTTTTATGAATGTTTCGTTTAGTAGAAATGCGCATTCTACGTCGGGCACGGGATGCCCATTAGCTGTCAGCAAGGCTGTAGCGGGATTCTCGCTGCCACGCACGAAATTCCAAAACTATCTAGGGTTAGTTTTCAGCGTAGTTGGTAAAGTTTCACCGAAAAAGAAAAACTTTGCATGTTTTAGGGCAAATAAATAGGTTGCAGCAGCACATTTGTAAGTTGACCAACGTCGACCAGACGGGGATTTGCTACCAGCACGATAAAACCTTTTCTTACGGTTAGAAAGATGGGTAACATATCTAGTGAATTGTGGAGCACCAGTAATACAGAACACGTTTTAGATGGGGATATGTTTAACAATTGGCTCGGATACTTTAGCCTTGAATAAGTCCCAGTTGCTCTGCACTGATCTTTCGGTTTAGTTGGGTAAGAACTTATCTAAAAAGTGCCCGAATCAATGTTTATTGAGTTAAAATCAGCTTTTTTGTTATCACGTATTGTTTCGAGCTACTTACGCATGCGTGAGAATCGTAGCAAGATATGCGCTTGATTAATTTCGTGATCGCTGAATTCAGTTACATTGGTCCCGGAAGATACAATATCTGGTTCTGATGTCAAGTTGAGGTCAAGAATGAATGATGTAGTATTCGTAACGCGAATAGGAAAATTAACAAGTTGCGTAAGACCAAAATCAGAACAGATGCAAATGAAATTTTGTGGGTCAGCTGAGTTAGACAACGAAAATGAGTAATAAATAAACCTCACAATAATAGCAAAATTGAAATCGCGAGGTAGAAATACACCTGCGCGGGGAAACAAAACTTTCAGGTGACTGAGACTATCAAGCAAGTCGTCGCAAAAACTTTAACAAGCAGATGGTGGGCGGTAACATACGCCAATGACAACTTATTTAAAAGCCACGCTGAGGACATACCAAGTTGCCTCTAATACCGAGTTCATTGCAACAGCGTAGCTTTCAATTCTCTCTTTCACTGCAAGAAGGACACCACCACTACATATATCACGTCTTTCACAACGATAAATTTTTTATTTTTTTTCGCAGCACAGTCATTCTTCGTTCCAAATTTTGTCCCAACGCCACGTTTCAGTTAACGCAATAATATCGGCGTTAGAGTCATTACTGCTGCACAAATTTCATCCTTCTTGGACAGGACGCTGCGAATGATGGTAGAAAGCACGATCAATTTTCAGGGGTCATCGCAAGTGCCCTCACTCCTGGCTTTTTCCTTTCTCCCCGAGGAAGCAAATAATTGACGACCCGGACGAACTTGCCGCGAAGTTTGCGACACTAGCGGTATTAGTTACAGATATAGATGGTCCCATTTCATGCACTTTATCAGTATGTAGTCATAGCCGTAGCATTTATTATTAGGAAAAAGTGTTTTGTGACGCAGGTGAAAAGTACAATGAAGCTCTTTCGCGAAGTTGGTCAGCATCAGTCTAGCGCGGCGAGTATTTACAGAAGGCAATGAAGCTACGTGCCTCAAATTTGTTTGGATACCTATTGGTGTGCTGGCACCTTCATTAGGTTATATTGCAATTGCCTGCGTAGTGTATCCTTCTTTAATGAAAATTCTCGAATTTGACCTAAAAACGGTTTTGCCTAGTTTGCAGGCCTTTATTTCACAAAGCGTCTATGCAAGAGCAGTGAAAAGTCCACATCACTTTAGCAACATGCTTATTTACAAAACCACCAAAGCTTATAATAATAGCACTTTCCATAAAAATATATAATCGTGCTTGAAAAAACTTGACGAAAAGCATGCAAACAAAACTTGTGACTAATAAGTCTCCACTTTTTCTACTACACATCAGCTTTCATAAACAATCGAAATATGTTGCAATGTATGGTTTCGCTTGCAGTTACGGCCGGTCAAGAAAATCCGCTTGCGCAAGGGTGGGCAACAGTATATCGTAATTCCTGCCCGCTAAGTATGGAATGCAGGCATTGTCAGGCTGATGGTGAATAATAAGATGATAATGATCACAACAGAGCTTGATGCCTCAGTGCCTCAATGAACACCACGCGTACAACACTAACTTCTAATCATTCCCTACCGTGGTAATCACTACTAATTTGCAGTAGCAAGACATAATTACTCAATACAATATCATCCCAAATGGAAAAACCGTAGGTGATCACACAATTAATACAATCCTCAGACCCAGAAACTGTGCTCAGGCTGGCGCAAAGGCTTTATTCGGCGGGCCCTCCTCACACAAAGCATGGAATGTGCGTGCTTGCTTGCTCGGTAATCCCGCACTCATGGCCACTCCCGTGACCAAATCATTTCGACGTTGGCGTCCTCAGTGCAGTCGACAGCTATTTCAGTGGGGCTTGCCGAAAGTACAGGCCTGCATTCTATACTTGGCGGGTAGGAAGTCCGTTCTACTGTTGCCTATCCTTGCGAAAGGGCATTTTTTGACGTTCCGTAACTGCAAGCTAAACTGTATATTGTGTAGAGAGGAAGAAGATTATGTGCCGCAGTGGGTCACGCTTTATCGAGAGGAGCCGAGCGCGAGCTGTCCTCCCGAGTGTTGTGATTCCTGCGTTGATTGCTGCCGCCCGCTTTCCGCATCATTAAACCTGCTGTGCAAGTACTACTTGCACCAATAAATCTCGTCTCAAAGTGGTGCAGGTGCGGGGTAACTCAACCTGGTACTCCGGTACAGGAAACTACCTGCCATCTCAGACATAGCTGAAGAAAACACCCAGCAAGGTACGACCCAGCCTCCGATGGTCATCGTGCCCACTGCGCTGCGCGTGCGCAATCCACCTTTTTTAGACAGTACTGATGAGCAAGACGTAGAAGATTGGCTGTCGACCTTTGAAAAGGTAGGCGCAAGCAACAAGTGGCACGGCCCTTCGAAGCTGCAATATGTACCCCTCTACCTGAAAGAGGTAGCGAGTCTCTAATTTAAAAACCACCACTCGGAAATCGCCACTTGGGGTGCCTTTAAGCTACGCATTACCGATGTGTTCGATCGCCCAGAGGTACGCAAGCTTCGTGCCGAGTAGCGCCTACGGGGACGCGCACAGCTTCAGGGGGAAGGCTTCACAAGCTACCTCGAGGATGTGCTCGACTTGTGCAAGCGCCTTGATCATTCAATGATCGAGGCAGACAAGATCAAACACATTTTGAAGGGAATAGACGACGACGCTTTGCAGATGCTGCTGGCCAAGGACCCACGTACCGTGTCCAAACTCGCCACTCCTTGCCAGAGCTTCGAGGAGTTGCGCAAACAACGGGTCATGGCACGGCGGCCAGCGGCTACCGACGAAACTCTCGCGGCATTGACCCTAGGTGGAGACAACAACACAATCATGTCGGAAATCAAACGATGTGTACGCGAGCAGGTGGCCCGACAACCTTCGTGCCTGTCGTATCTACCGGCAACGAAACCCTCTTCTGAGCGTCTCGCGCCCGCCATCAGGCAGGTAATACAGGTGCAAGTCTCTGAGGCACTGCCGTCCGTCTCTCAGACAGCACCCGTCACCGCGCCATTGACTTACGCTGCTATTGCTTCTACTCCGCCACGACCTCCACTTGTGCCGACTCCCCAGCCTGTACGAGTATCAACGACACCATTTCCAGCAACACAACAGCGCTCTAACAGAAACCCTTGGCGCACAGTTGATAATCGCCCGATCTGTTACGCATGCGGATATCCAGGTCACGTGGCGCGCTTCTGTCGTCGGCACTTCGCAACGGGCCCTGCTGCAGGTCCGAGGTACCCTGACTAATATTTACCGGCCCCGTACAACGCGCAACGAGAACTGCCACTTCAATGCGACCGACGATCAGTGGAACCCGACCCGTCACCAACAAAACTAAACCACCGCCCTGCTGCCGACAACCGACCATTCGGTCCCCGTCGCTCATCCTCATCACGCCACTACCGTTCTCCGTCCCCTCTGCGTCGCCAACCGAACCCCGTAGAGACAAAAACTGACTGCCGCAGCTCCGGAGGCACGAGCTGCGAAATCTTCACATTGTACAAGTCATCGCCCGTCTCCCACAAACGTTCTGGAAGTGTTTATTGAAGTCTACGAACTTTTGCGCTTGATGGTACAGGTGCCACCGTAACTGTGATGAGTCAGAAACTCTGGCGTTCGATACGAAAAGTAACGACGCCACCCTCCGACATTTTGATGAATACCGCGAGTGCGCAACCAATTCGACCAGTCGGAGAATGTACGGCGAGAGTAAATATTCAGGACGTCCTGTACCACATCGAGTTTCTCGTGTGGACCACTTGTTGCCATGACGCGGTACTTGGATGAGATTTTTCGTCGCACCACCACGCCGTAACTGACTGCACTAGCGCACAGGTGGAAATTTCTGTGTTTTCAGAGGCACCATCTACCGACAATGAGCGCACTCAACTTGGCAAGCTTCTTGTTGCTTCTGACGTTGATGTTCCTACTCTTAGTGCCATCGTTCTCCCCGTCAATCGCACTGAATTGTCCGGCTCTACCGTTGTGTTCTCCCCATCTGACGTTTTCAGTCGCCGCCACGGTACGTCTCTGCCGTACGCAGTTCTGCCACCTCACCAAGACACTTCCGGAATTTTCGTTTGTAATCCTAGCTCATGCCCTCTCACCTTAAGAGCTCACAAAACACTGGGCTATGTTCATCCTGTTGATGACAACGTTATTGTGCCTGTTGAGTTCCACGACGCTGGCCACCAACTTCAACTGTACGCTGTTACTCCTCTTTTTACGCGTGATGACTACTCCTCGGATATCTTCAAACGTTTCATCGACAGCAAGCTTCCTACGGATCAACGAGACCAGCTAATAACCCTTCTGCATTAATTCTGAGATTAATTTGACCTGCCGCAAAAGGCACTGAGACAAACTAACACCGTCGCTCCACAATCTACACTGGAACGCACCCTCATTTGCGGCAACGCCCTTACCGTGTATCACTCAAGGAACGAAGTGTAATTGCAGAGCAGGTGGATGATATGCTTCAGCGCGGTGTCATCAAACTACCTTCTAGCCCCTGGTATTTACCTGTTGTGCTAGTGAAGAAAAAAGACGGTTCGATTAGATTTTGTGTCGGCTACCGACGACTGAACAAAATTACACGGAAAGATATATACCCTCTTCCCCGCATCGACGACGCTATCGATTGCATGCAAGGTGCCAAATTTTTTTCTTCACTGGACTTACGTTCAGTTTACTGGCAGGTTCCGATGGCAGAGTGTGACCGTCCCAAAAGAGCGTTCGTTATGCCGGATGGCCTATACGAATTCATGGTTTTACCAATCGGTCTGTTCAATACATCTGCAACGTTTCAACGAATGATGGACAGCATTTTACGCGGCCTTAAATGGCAGATTTGCTTATGTTACCCTGAACATGTTACCTTGAACATGCAACGTGTTTTTACTGATTGTTAAAGCTGACGTGCAGTAAAATGAGTGGCGAAAGTACAAAAAAGGAAAAAATGGCATTTTTTAATCGTCGTCCCATCAGAATTTCCCCTTGCATGTTGTTTTTTTTTGAAGTTAGCGGCGATTAAATCTTTTTATTCAAAAGTGTCAATATTACAAAGTTTGGCAGCTTTATATAAAAAGCATGTTGAGAAAACGCTGCGGAATTTTCACCGCATGCCATACGCGCTTTGTGAAATAAAGGCCTGCAAACTGGTAAACACGTTTTTTGGTCAAGTTACTTTTATAAAAATTTTACACTACGCAGACAATTTAAATATAATTAAAGGAAGCATCAGTACAACTCCATGAAGTGAAACAAAATTTAGGCGCGTAGCTTTAGTATATTTTATGTAATTCATCGCGGAATTCGAAAGAAGCAGCAAAGCAGGTAAGCTCGGCACTTCACCACTCCATCATTATTGATTTATTGTGCATCGAAATTTTTTTTACAAGGAACTGAATTGCAAATCTCTTCTTTCCACTGATCCCACAACAATATATTGCCAAGAACAAAACAAGGCCTACAGCCAGGAGTTCACCTGAACCAGAGTAACGAAATTAGCCTCTTTTTCTTCTCCGCTTAAAACGAGTATGAGCCACAGCGGCTCGTTCATCAATCGTGGTGTGCGTCATTACCCCCTCTCTCAGGAAGCATCGTCTCGATGCTGTGCATGAAGGCAAAAAAAAATAAAATGAGACAAAAATTACTATGCAAGCAAAATAAATGGCGTAACGTATAGCGTCTTGCTCCTTTTGTGACACCCTATAAGCACGTTGTCGCTTGGGTCTCTCGGTGGGTTCCGTGATGATACGATGCTGAGCAAGTGGTGTCTGTTTAACCTTTGACGTAGTGGCAAAGCAGTCTTGAAATGAGCCGAGTATACGCAAAAGGCTCTCTAGTTGAGCTGAAGCTAGACTCTCGTTTACGTCGAGAGTGCTCGTGAAGGCCTCGTCAGGGGGACCATTCGATGAAAATGAAGCTATCGTGGACGAACCTTCGGCATCGGTAAGTTCTTCAAAATAAGCAATGGCAGAGTGTCTCCTTAGGTGGTGATATTCATGGCTGAAGTTCATGACCAGCAGCTGAACATGGCTGTTGTTAGGCTGAATGATTCCTCGGGCAACATAGATTTGTTGGGAAATGAGCAGAGAGAAATAGACCTCTGCAATTACCGCGTGAGACACGTCCTGTCCCAATTCTACCTTAAAAGAGAGGCTGCTTCGAAGTGTGAGAATCAGAGAATCGTGGGTAACACGGAGTGCGTTTTTACGAAATTGCGCACTGTCAGCTGCAGCACAAAAAAAAATCCTCGAATGACACAAGTGATTCACGGAAGTTGACGACAGCGCCGTATCCATGAAGAAAGTCCATTCCTAGAATGACAGGCCGAGAACACACGCGCAATACGAGGAAAGAGCCCGGCAATGTCGACGTACGTACTCGAATACGTGCCGTGCACATACTTGTAGGCATCATCAGATGGCCACCTACCATGCACAACTGGGGTCTTTGCCACGGTGTGGTAATCTTCCTCAGTTCAGATGTCAGTTTGACGCTGATTACGGAATATTCGGCGCTGGTGTCAACGAGGGCATTGACAGCATGATTGTCAAAGAACACGGCAATTTTGTCAGAAACGATCTTTCTGCTGTCGGAGAACACTTCATAACTGGAATAGTCCTCGCCGGGTCCTTGTGTCGAAGAATAGTCTTTTACAGTTCGATGGACCACGACTTCGCCTTCAGAAGTCACCGTTCCTAGTTTCCCCTGCGGGGACTTGGTGACCGGCTCCTGGAGGGAGCGGGAGACGATGAAGGCAAACTGGGTGACGTAGACTGCCGAGGTGACGGTGACATTGACTGGTGGTGCTGAATAGTCGAAGGAGCTGGCTGGCCCGTGAGAAAGGCTTCGATTTCTCGGGGGCGCTCACCGTAGCGTGGGCATCGAGCATTAGGGTGGAAGCCGCGGAGACCTAGTTGCCGGTATTGACAGTTCTGGTATACGTGGCGTGCTTCACAGCAGTGATAGCATAGCGGATGATTATCCGAGGTGCGCCGCGTGCTTGCCTTGCGGCCACTTTCTCTTGATGCAGACGACAGATAGCAGGGTGTGCTCCAAAACCTTGAGCTGAGAGGCAGGCTCTAAGCAGTGTCCTGGAATGGTTGCATAGCCTGGTACCTTCGCCGCACAGCAGGATCTGTTGCCGGTGGCGCAAGGAATCGCAACGCCGCTGCGTATGTCGAGACTGGGGCCTCAGTAATCGGTGGTGCGATTTGGGCCAGGGGTGTGACAGCCTGCCGGACTTCTTGTCTGATTACATCCGTGAGGGCTGACACAGGTGAATAAAATCCCACTGTCTGAAGCTGTCGAAATTCGTCCCAAACGATACTTCAAATGAAGTCTGCGAAGGCCTGTCTCTCGCTGTCAGAGCCGATAGATCATGCGGTGGCTGGGATCTGGCGTTCATATTGTGACGACCACTGCTGCAGAGTACGTTCTATCGGGGTTGCCTCACTGATGAACTCGGCGACTGTCGTCTGTGGATTGCGCACGAGTCCAGCGAAAAGCTTTTCTTTTACTCCGCGCATCAAATGCCAAAGCTACTTTTCCTCTGGCATGACAGGGTCCGCGCGGTTGAAGAGCCGAAGCATGTCCTCTACAAACATGGATACTCGTTCGTTCGGCTGCTGGTTTCTGCAGAATATGGCTTCTTCAGCTCTCTCCTTCCTCTCGGTGTTGCGATAGGCGTTACGGAGCTGTCGGCTAAACTCTTCCCAGGTTGCAAAGAAGCCCTCGTGGTTATCGTACCACGTCTTCGCAGAATCTTTCAAGTAGAAGTAAACTTGGTGCAGCATGCGAACATTGTCTCATTCGTTGATACTGGCAACGCGATCAAAGTGATCGAGCCAGCCATTAACATCCTCGAAGATGTCTCCATGGAACGGCTTTGGTGTCTGGGGCGCATGAAAAACATGCGCGAGAAGAGATTCATGGACATCACTGGTTTGTACTGCATGGCTTGTCATCGGAGTTGCCATCTTTCCGGGTGTCGATGCCAAGGGACAAAATTCAGGGAGTAACCCACGCACGCGGCGGCTGCTTCTTACTCTGGGAGATGTAGCTGTCTCCAAGATGGCCGACACAGCTGAAGTACACGTACCCAGCACGTCCACCAGTAATGTCACAAGCAAAACAAGACCTACAGCCAGAAGTTCACCTGAACCATTGCAACGAAAATCGTCTCTTATTTTTACCGCCCAAAACGAGTATGAGCCACAGCGTTCGTTCATCAATGGAGGCATGTGTCAATATAAAATTTTGAAACTAATTTAAAAGGTTGATCTGCCATGAATTGTTCGATCTTACGTGGAATCACCCAGCATTACTGTTAATAATGACAGATTGTGATTAGTTATGAAGGAACTCTTTTATCAATGATAGGATGTTAGGGCGCAAGTTTCAGCCAGAAAAATGTATTTTTATTCTTTTATGCGCTGTTTTTAAGGAAAAGGAAAATAACGTTGGTTACAATGTTTGAATCAAAGTTTGATTTCAGATCTTGCAAAAGTGAGACTAGTTGCGTGTGACAAGATAGTTTCATACGCAAACCATGCTTTTACGGATCCAAAATTTTATTCCTGTTGGCAAAATTTTTAACATGTGATAATATGACAGATTTCATAATTTTTCATGGAATACTAGTGATAGATATGAGGCGACAGTTTGATGGTGACTCATGGTTACTATAATTGAAGAATGGAACGAACGTGCTCATTTTCCAGCCATCTGGAAGGTAGCCTAATGATAATGACTGTGGGAACAACAGCTTTAGGTACTTGGCCGATGCGCACTTGGTGTTTTTAATAGCTTCGAGGTGGTCTTATCGACACTGGTGGATGAGAATCACTTATGATTGTCAACGAGTGTAGATATTTAGGCTGCTGAAAATAATTACCACACATTGGAGGCATCACGTGAACAGGATAAGAGGGAGAGGCACGAGTGGGTAAGTTGTGAAAGCAGACTCAAACCTAGAATTAAAACAAGTTCGCACACTCTGCGTTAGATGAAATTTCATACTCCTTAGAAATTCGGTTACCGGCGGCTGATTTAGAGTTGATTACCTGCCAGAATTTTAAGGGCTACTATTGAGCAAGTGAGGAAGGTCTAAATGAGAAAAGGGATGTTTCTGTTGTTGGATAGTGAGCAAGTAGGTGTGTTCAGCTTCATAATATTGTTACGTCTACGAAACGGTTTTATTCAGAGCCGACGTAACGGTCGACTGGGTGGTATATAGCAGTGAACGCGCACCAGCGAGCTCTTGCCACCAACCGAACTTCCTCTTCTTCAGCCACCACCCTGTTCCTCGCTACACAGGTGCACATACCTAAAGCACATATGTGGCAACATTTCTCTCCGCGCAGGCGAAGCCCACTGGGCGAGTCAAACAGTCTCTCGAGGATCAAAGCGCTTCAAACGTGGAACATGGGCAAGTTCAGTTTTTGCAGACCGTCAGCCTTTCAAATGGAGACGCGCTATGCGGTAAAATAATGCTGATACTGATACTGACACGGATACAGTCTAGAACAAGATAAGGCCCCGCATAGTGCGCTAGCAGTTTCTCGCTCAAACCGCGTTTTCTAGTTGATGTCTACGGCAATACTATGTCGCCGCGATTGTACGTCATGTGTCGGCGTCGGTGGTCGAAATGTACCTTCGAACAGTCTTACGAAGCAAGAGTGCGCCAATAAGCAAAGCGTCTAGCTTCTTCTGCCTGACAGATGATCTTGGATATGCAGGGATCATGGTGCTCTAAACACGGGAAGATGGTATTCAGAGAATGACAAGGTGGTCGAGCATATAGAAGAAAGAAAGGACTGTAGCCGGTAGTTTCATGTTGTGTGGTGTTGAATGCATATGTGATAAATGGTAGAATACTGTCCCAGTCCTAGTGATCTGATGCGACATACATAGATAGCATGTTCGAGAGAGTTCTGTTTGTTCGTTTGGGAATAATACGGTATAGAGTGCCGAAAACTTGAGGCACAGACACAAAGCATCTCTTCCATGACGTCTGCTGTGAATTGTCGGCCACGGTCACTGATTACAATTTTGAGAGGTCCATGTCGAAGAATTACAAAACGTAGCGTGAAGAAAGGCAGATCGGCTGCAGTTGCCGATGGTATAGCAACTGTCTCGCAGTACCGTGTTAAATGGTCGGCGCAGACGACTATCCAGCAATTTTCATCAGAAGACTGGGGAAAGGGCCCGAGAAGGTCAATCGCGATTTGCTCAATTGGAGTTCTAAGGGGCCACACTAATTGTAATCACCCTGGAGGAGCACTTGTGGGGCGTTTATGACGTTGACACTCGTTACAGCTAGACACACGTTGTTCCGTCTTCTGGCGCATTTAGGGCCAGTAGAATCTTTCTTGAAGACGGTAAAAAGTTTTCGCTGTGCTTAGATGACCGGATGTTGGGTCATCATGCATAGCCTGTAAGACATAAACGCGAAGACTCTTCGGAACCACCAGAAGATATTGTGAGCCAGTGCTGTCGTAGTTCTTTTTGTAAACTAGCCCGTCTTGGATGCAGAAGCCTGTAAGTGATGATTTTCGTTTGGTAGCAAGAAGTTGTTGTATGGTTCTGTCCCTTTGTTGCTCATCCTTAAAGGTCTCGGCATCGGGAAATGGTTGGTCCAGTGATGCGATATAGGTTTCGAAGTTGTCCGCATAGCATTCCGTCGTTAGAAGCACTAGTCGCGAAAGACAATCTGCTTCAGCATGACGTCGGCCGCTTTTATAGGAAACCATGATGTCATATTCTTGTAGATGAAGTGCCCATCGCGCCAGCCAATCAGAGCAGAGAGAATAATTGTCTGTAACGACGGTAAAGTGGCGTCCGTAGAGGTAGGACTGGAAGCGCTGCACTGCGAAGGCATTCTTGCTCTGTGACTGTGTAGTTATGCTCGGACGTGCTGAGCAAGTGACTTGCATACGCTACGACGTGTTCTTGGTTATCCGAGCGTTGAACCTGGACAGCACCTACACCAATACCGCTGGCGTCTGTGTGAAGCTCAGTGAAAGCCAGAGGATTGAAGTGTCGAAGAATCAGATGAGACGTCAAAAGAAACTTCCACTCCGAAAAAGCAGACTCACATTCAGGGGTCCAGTCAAACTGCACACGTTTCTGAAGCAGGCACGTGAGCGGGTATGCGATATTGGCAAAGCCAGGAATGAATCGGCGAAAGTATGAACAAAGCCCCAAAAAGCTGCGCAGTTCTTTCACCGAGTGAGGTTGCTTAAATGCTTCCACTGCGACCGTCTTGGCGCGATCCGGTCGTATGCCTTCTTTGTCTACTAAGTGTCGAAGTACGAGTGTTTGGTGCTCTCCTAAACGATGTTATTTTGAGTTGAGCACCAAGCGAGCTTTGCTTAGGCAGTCCAGCACAAGGTCAAGGCATGCGTTGTGCTCACAAAAGATGCGCCCAAAAACTACAATGTCGTCCAAGTAACACATACACATTTCCCACTTCAATCTACGCAGAATGTTGTCCATTAAGCGCTCAAAAGTTGCAGGTGCCTTGCAGAGCCCAAACGGCATCACATTGAATTCAAATAGTCCATCTGTTGTAACAAATGCCGTTTTTCCTTGCCTTCCTTGTGCATTGAAATCTGCCAGTAGCCTGACCTCAAAACCACAGACGAAAAGTAAGAGGCCGATGATAGACAGTCGATTGCATCATCAATCCGCGGGAGTGGGTATACGTCTTTTTTAGTGATGGCGTTGAGACAGCAATAGTCTACTCAAAATCTCCATGTCCCATCCTTCTTCTTCACTAGAATTACTGGAGCGGCCTACGGAATACATGCTTCTTGAATTATATTTTTCTTAAGAATCTCGCAAACCTGTTCATTGATCCCTGCGCGTTCAGAAGGCGGTACACGATAAGGTTCCCGTCGGAGAGGTCTACGAGATGTCGTGTCGATTCGGTGCTTTAGACGAGAAGCGCGGAATGACGGTGGATTGTGGTGAGCGAAATAAAAAATAGCAGCATGTTTGTGCAGGAAACTCGCCAGTTCATTACTTTCCTTGGTGCTGAGTGACTTGTCAATCATAGCCACAGTAATGGTGTGCCTGGCGTGCAGATTATCGCAACGTGTCTTATCCGGGCAGTCTCTGCTTTCTGCAAGAATGGCAAGCGAGAATACTTAGTGTTGACGAATCTCTGCAAGTTTCAGACCCTCCGGCAGCACTATTGGTTCATCAGAACAGTCAATCACCCATAAACCAGTATGCTCTTGCGCAACCGATAGCGTGCAATAGGGTATTAAAACTGTCTTCTTTGTGCAACTAAGATGCACGGGCTCCACAGTTGCATCAAATTTTTTCTCCCTTACAGGTGCGCAGACAACAAGGACACATTTCTCAGACAATGGCGGCACAGTTGTGTCCACGGACACGCAAAGAGCGTTTTTCTGACAGGGCGAGTTTTCTATAAGCGCAATTGTGATATCGGAATCTACTGTGATTTGTCCTGTGCGGCAATCGAAAGTGGCACCACATAGTTTCAAGAAATTAAGTCCCAGAATGACGTCATGTGTAGTATTAGGGGGAACAGCAAACTCTGCAACAAAGTTCTGGCACACCAAACTAACAGTCACAGTGCAGACACCAGCAGGTTGTAACACCTCTCCGCTCACTCCAGAAAACGTATCAAGACGGTCCCAACGAAACATAACTTTTCGTTCAAGGAGGCGGGTGAAAACTAAACTCATCACTGACACGGTTGCACCTGTGTCCACCAACGCCATTGTTGGTACACCATCGATAAGCACCCGAACCTTAATTCTAAACATGGAAGCTAACGAAGGTACATCTGTTGAAATCGAAGACTGTCCGGCGACCTCACCTCCAACGGGCGCGCCTGCTAGTTTTGTGTAGGAGGCGAGGAGTGGCGGCGCCGAAGAGACGGTGATCTGTTTGGCGCGAGGGGCAGGCGGTGGTGTCACACTGCGGTCAGAGGCCGGAGATTGCTTTCATAGTGGTAGGGCGATTTCGTAAGACGCGCTTCCGTGGAATGTCGGCGCTTGGATAACGCCAGAATGGTTATATCTCGGTGATCAGTCGTACCTTGGCGGCTGCCGGCAGTTGCAATACATGGCAATGTGGCCTTCGAAGTCAAAGTTGTAGCAGACTGGTAGAGCACGCCCACCGAACCAATGCTGAGACCGCTCAGCTGTGAAGGGTCGGTGAAGAGCTTGCTCAGCGGGGGCTGTCCACCTCTGTGTGGCGGGGCCGTGACGAAGGCGTTGACCATATCGCAGGTCAGCCACGAATGAGTCCCGACGTGGCCATGGAGTTCCAGTTTCACTGATGTCTGTCATATATACCGATGGTGGCAAAGGAGCTAATGGCGCCGTCGTGTAGTAGGGTGGATTGGTAGGTGGATGACGAATGGTTTTGTCAACCCCAACCAGCTTGTTGCTGCATCTCTTCACGCACTATTTCCGGAATAGTAGCGGCAAGGTCGGTGAGCGGGCTCACATCAACCTAGGCGACTGTTGTCACATTTGCCAGCCTACCAAATTTCGGGGCAATGCGACAAGTCTTCAGTTTTTCAAACGTGCTTCAGTGATGTTGGACGTCGGAGACAGAGGTGAGGTCATTCCTGCCTATCAGAAAATTGTAAACTTCTTCCGCTATGCCTTAAAGAGGTGTCCCTCCCTGTCTTCTTCAGTCATCTGCGAGTTTATAATCTTGCTAAGCTTAAGAACGTCCTCTATATAAGCAGTGCACGTTTCTCCAGGAGTCTGAGCTCTTCCAGCCAGAGTCCGCTTTATGCTTTTCTTCTTTGAGTCGGAGTTACCAAAACACTTCTTCGGTTCTTGAGCAAAAAGAGCCCATGTGTCAAGAACTCTTCGTGGTTTTCATACCACATCAGGGCAGTGTCCGTGAGAAACAGAGCTACGTTATCAAGCTGATCGATAGAGTTCCAGTGTCCAGTGATTGTACCTGCTCACCCTTTTGTAGCGCGTTAGCCAGGCGTCCACATCTTCTCCTGCTATTCCCGCGATCGGGCGGGTTTTCCATGTAGTGATGCCTAGGTGTAGCCAGCGTAGACCTGCATGAAGTCGAGGCAGTGATTCCTGACGTTCGCGCTCGGCCATGACGGTTATAGTCGGTGGCAGACCGGCAAGAGGACGGCTCCGGCGAACTCCGTACAACTGTGGCTCCGTGGTATGCCGACGTGTTGTACCCACCACTCTGTTACGTCTACAAGAGGGGTTTATTCAGAGCCGACGTAACGGTCGACTGGACGGTATATAGCAGTGAACACGCACCATCGAGCTCTTGACGATGATGATGATGATGATGATGATGATGCCTCTACTATAGCTCTTGCCCACTCAGTGGGATAGGCGAAGAATTGAGGATATGAATTTTAAACCCTCTCGAATGATACATGAGCCTAGCAGGAGGAGGATAAAGCACGCATAAATACAGAAAGAGTCCAATACTTTTTTGCCATTTCGACCAGTCAGAATAATATATATGTCGAATTGAAATTCCAGTAATTTCGAACAAGCTGGAAATTGATGTTTAAATTTGCTTAATAATAAGATAATAATAAATATGCAAAGTGGAATTTAGAGGCGCATTCGTTTTGTTTCACGAAGATAACTGCAAACGGCATTAAAGGCATTGCTGTGGCTGTAGCGCAGAACCGAAGCACCAAAGAGACTTTATTGTCAACGGTGAAGGGCAGCCCAAGGCTAGCAAATGGGATGGCAAGGAGACGTTTTCTCAATATACTGTAACGGCGACATGACAGAAAATAATGGTCTATTGATTCCAGATCTGTACAAAAGCTGCATAGGGGAGATATTCCCAGACCAGCACTATGTGAATATAGATTCAAAAGGGGCACACGACATCGCCGTCTTGTTAGCATGACTTCCAGTTGTCTAGTAAGGCACCGGCCGGATTTCCATGAATATTTCAAAAGTCCTAATTCAGTGCTTGTTGTTACTGATTCTATGGCATCAGAACTGAGTGCAAATTTTCGATATCTTATAGCCGTTATACTGGGCAGCACCAAAAGCACAGAAATAATTGCGCCATTTAATGCCATTCGAAATAATGATTCCGCTATTTTATTTAACTCTAACCCGCTATGTTCATGTACCCATTATAATTTTAAGAGCTTATGCTGTGGAGGAATTAGCGTATAAAATGTCCTCAAGGCATCTGATTGAGATAAGGCTCTCAGTGTTGTAAATACGGACCGGGAGTCTGTAATTATTATTGCAGTGTGGGCGTCCAAAGTTAGTTTTCGTAGTGCTAGAACAATCGATAAAAGTTCAGCTTTAAAAATAGGTGTAAATTCTGGAAGTGTTACTGAAAATGACCAGTCAAGTGAAGTAGAGTAAATGCCTACTCCTGCCTTCACATCTATTACTGAAGCATCAGTGGCTATTACATGATTTGTTTCCACGTGTGCAAGGTAATCTTGCAAGTGGCTTTTTAGGACCTGGTGTGAATGAAATTTAGGCTTATAGGGTAAAATGTCATCATTTTTTATGATGAGATTTTGATTTGGCTCATTTGCTGCTATATCTCGAATTTTAACGTTTATTCTGTCTAGTTGCTTCTGGACAAAATTGATATGTGGTGTATGAAAACGTCACCAATGAACAAGAAAAAAGAGTCTGGATAGGTAATGAATACATATTCTGATCGTCTTACCGAATAGCTATAAAATTTAAGATAAGCCTGAACTGCCAGGACACGGAATCGAGAAGGCAAGGTCGGTAAGCGCACCTCCTGGTACAAACCATTGTTCGCAACAAACTTAGGGAGCCCTAGGCATTGTTGCAGGGCCTCACGCTCCAAAACAATCCAAGGTTTAAGCTTATAAGCTGGGCCACCTGAGAATAACACACATCCAAATTCTAGAATGGGACGCATAGACATTTTGTAAATCATAAGCAGAGTGTCCCTGCGTAAAGCATAGCGTCTGCTGGTCAATCTGCGAATCATGCGTAAGACAAGTGGTGCCTTACATGCCCTACTCTCTATGTGAGGGGTCCAGTTTAATTTATCATTATAAATCATTCCCAAGTATTTAAGCGACTCAACTTGCGGAGTAGGCTCTTCTTCGAAACAAATAATATTTGAGATAGGATCTGTTAACGGAAATAGCAACATTGCACTTTTATTTATATAGAGCGACATGCATAATGTCTCTAGTCACCCCTCTAGCAAATTCATATTCCTGTGTGGTTTTCGATATAAGGAATGAATGTCAATGTCTGCTGCAAAGAAGGCAATGTCATCTATGTTCACATATACATGCACATTATGGCTGTAAGGGATTGAACTCATTAATATGTTGAATAATATTGGAGACAAAACAGCCCCTTGGGGAACTCCGTGAGTTTGTTTAAATTTTGTCGAAGCGCAGCCATTTTTAAGGCAATAAAAGTCTCTTGCTCTCATAAATTCTCCCAGCCACGCAACAATATACTTTGAGAAATTCTGCCTTAAAAGTATCTGCAATATCACTGAAAATTTCACACTGTCATATGCTTTGGCTATGTCCTAAGTCAGAAGAGCAGCATGTTGCCTTTTTTTCGAGCAAGTTGGATGCGGCTTTCTAAATCAGCGTGGGCACACCATATCAAACAGCGTTCTCTGAAGCCAATTTCATTAGTGTTTTATAATTTATTTTCTGTCACCCAGCTTGTCATTCTTTTATAAAGCACCCACTCAAGAAGCTTTACCATACTAGAAGTAAGAGAAATTGGTCGTATGTTTTCTGTGGTATAGCCTAAACCTTGTTTCTTCCGTATCGGAATTATTTTTGCTAATTTACAATCGTACAGAATCCAGGCGTGTCTTAACGAATAATTTACAGTGTCCAGGAGGGCACTTGGTGATAATTTAAATAATATTTTATCATGGCAGCTGTAATTTCATTTAGACCGGGAGCTGATAAGGGTAAAGTCCGAGCAACATGTGCTAACTCTTGCAGTGTAACTGGAGTAAAGTCTGTCATTACCATGGGAGGTTTTAGATCATACAACTTGCCTGATGTGAATCGACACTCTAGTTCTTTTGCAATGATTTCCAAAGATTTCTTCATATCATCGGGTGACATGAATTCACAGACTGCATTTGTTGGAGATAGCAGAATTTTACGTGATCTGAGGAACCTAAACATGGCACTTTTGTTCTTAGGATTGGAAACATAGTCATAATGATTTCTATCATATTCGTCTTTCGCTAAGGAAAACGTGCGCTTAAAATTTGCAGCTTAAAACTTGTAATCGGACCAATTACGTGGACACTGATTGTACAAAAGCTTTTTCCACGCGGCCTGTCGTCGTCGGTAATTCCGTGCGCACTAGGATTCCACCACGGATTGTGATTTGTGCTGTTGGCAGACTTAACTATAAATTCAGCTTTTTTATAGGTTCTTTTGAGCAACGCACATAGTCTCATAGCTTTTGTGTCTTCTGTCTCTTCAAAAGGAATGGTAAAGGCAGATTTTAGATCTCGTTTGGATTTATTATAATTTATTTATACTTGGTTCTGACTGCATGATGGTGTTGAAGCACAAACAATATCCAACCTTACTGGCAAATGATCGCTGTTGGTGGCACAATCCAAGACAGTCCATGACGAACTAGTGAGGGAAGAACTAACAAAACTTCAATCCATTGCTGAGCGAGACATGCCACTAATAAAAGTAGGTGTTCGGAAATGAAGGCATGATAAATCGTTATCTGCTGTCCACTCCCACAATCGTTTACCACAACCATCTGTTTGAAAACCCCAACACGTATGGTGGGAATTGAAATCTCCCACCAGAATTTTATCTCTACAACGAGATGTCAGTGCAATGTCCAAACATCGTGTCTCTAGAACCCTTGTGGGGAAATATGCATTGACTAATAAAAAAGGCAAGTAACTTATCAAAGTGATTTCTAAGGCGAAAATTTCGCTCTCCAGTGACTTATGCTTATACGCGATTTAAGCCTTTAGACTTATTTTAATAGTAATAAAAATGCCAGGCCTCCACCTTTCGATGAATAGTCCAGACGGAAAGATTTATATCCATTAAATGAAAGGTCTGATGTGTTAAAAGCCAGGTTTCTTGTAATGCAAACATATCTCGATTGAATTTCGATGCCACCAATCGAACGTCCTCTTCTTCTGCCACCACCCTGTTCCCCGCTACAGAGGTGCACATACCTGTACTACATATGTGGTAACAATAATAACTGCAGGATTTGGGGCGTGGCTAAAGTTTAGTCAATCGAAAAAGGCATTTCTTTTTTTTTTCAAGTTTTTTAGTGCGTTTGTGAACCATGGCCGATGGGGATTAAACTAGAGCGTGATGGTCAGTGTATACTGCCCAACAAGATTGTACAGTTTGTTTTCGAACAGCCACCAGTTTTCCTCCGCGGAGCGATTTTCGAAGCCCAATTGAAATGTTGGGTAGAATGCCAGTTCACTTTATATTGCGTATAAATTTCTTTTCCATAAAAACGTATAGTTTGACTGCCTGTATAATGTTTCACAGGCGAGATGGATGGATGAAAAACTTTTATTGGGGCCGCTCTAACGTTGGGACGGGGAGGCCCAGCCTCAGCGCCGCATCGTGGGCCTTCTGGACAGCCTTGAGTTGTTGTATGAGAACCGGACTCGTGATCATTAAATGAAAGGAGTTCTCAGAAAAATCTTCATTTTTTGTTTGTAAAGAGGGGCACCTCCAGAGCATGTGGTTAAAATCACTGCGGTTCTGGCAGTCTGGACAAAGTTCTGAAATATCGGAGTAATGGCTATAGGTTCCGAGGCTAGGGTATGTTTCCGTCTGAAGCATGTGAAGAGAGATTGCCTCTGGTCTAGACAACTGTTCGTGTGGCAATAGAAATTACCTACGGCCTAATTGATAATGCTTCGTGATCTCGTTGAAGGTAGTCAAAATGTCCCTAAAATGAAGGCTGGTGGCTGACTCCTCTGTCTGAGAAGCACAAGTCCCGGCGCGGTAAGTGAAGCCTCGCGCCTTGGAGTGGGCTAGCTCGTTGACATTGGGAAGGCCTCCGACCCTCAAGCCAAGGTGAGCAGGGAACGAAATAATTGTGTGGTGGGTGAGTTCCTTGTGAGCGAGAATTCTCAAAACTTTCTTGCAAACGGAACCAGAAGCGAAGGCCCTAGCAGCGGATTTAGAGTCCGTATAAATATCAGTCCTTTGTGGATCAAGGAGTCCTAGTGCAATGGCCATCTGTTCTGCTTTGTAAGAAGAAGGGGTTTGAACCGACGCCGAGGATAAAATCTGAACCTTAGTATCTATGGATACGACCGCAAAGCGAGCAGAAACGCCATACTGGGCGGCATCAACAAAGCATGAAACAGACAATTGTTTGTGAGCTTGAGCTAAAAGAGAGGAGGCTCGAGCGACACGCCTGCCCTCGTTGTACTGTGGATACATATTTCGTGGAAGGGGGCATACTTTGATGCGAGAGCATATATTATCATCGAGTGGCGTATTTTGCACTTCGAGCGTCAGGGGGTTGACTCCAGTATCAATCAGAATCTTTCTCCCCGCTGGTGTGATCGAAAGCCTGGCAACCTGTGCCGTTTGTTGAGCCTCGATAACTTCTTCAAGCGTGTTGTGGACTCCAAGTTTCATAAGGTTCTCAGTGCTTGTGCGCATAGGAATGCCAAGAACTTACTTGATGCTTTTCCTTGTGAGGATGTTCAATTCATTTCTTTCATGGAGTTGCCACCTGTGCATAGATGCGACATAGCTTATGTGGCTCATCGAGAATGCATGGAATAGTCTGAGGAGGTTGTGCTCTCGAAGACCACCCCGAATGTTGAAAATGCGTGAGATCAGTCGAATGACCCCTTCCGCCTGAGAAGTCAGACGGTCGATCGTGCGGCCGTTCTTTCCATTAGCCTCGATAATCATGCCCAGAACTTGTATGAAGTCCACCCTTGGAATACGCTGCCCCGATGCCGTGTGCAGCCTAATGTCGATGTCAGCCAGTGGTTGCCAGTTTTTGTGTTTGTGTCCCCGTCTAGTGGGTCAATATAAGAGAAGTTCGGACTTTGCTGGCGAGAGCTTGAGGCCCATTTCATTTATGTAGACTTCAACACAGTCTACGGCCTCTTGAAGAGAGCTCTCCACAGAGCCCTCCAAGCTACCGACACTCTATATGGTGATGTTGTCCGCGTAGATGGTGAACTTGATGCCCTCTTGGTTTGAGAGCTTTGCAGCAAGGCCGCACATTGCAATGTTGAAAAGCAGTGGGGAGACGACTGAGCCCTGCGGGGTGCCGAAGGAACCGAGATCGTTGGGCTCAGACTTGAGATCCCCAAGCTGTATATTGGCTTTTCTATTCCTGAGGAACGAGCTGGTGAACTTGTGAAATTTGGCTCCTAAGTTGAGAGAAGAGATGGAGGCAAGTATGTGGGAGTGCGAGACATTGTCAAAGGCCTTTTCAAGGTCCGAGAAAGAAGAAAAACACGTAAATTAGCTTGTGGTTGCTTATTTATTTAAATAGCTGTTGTTGACATGCTATATGGATGGGTGGTTAATATAAAGTCAAGTGTGTTTGCAGTGTAAAGAAGGTGTCAGTAACAGCAGGAGTACTATCAGTTACGCGCGTGGGCTACTTTACTATCTGTGAGAGGTTTATATTAAGCCAAACGTCCAGGTTATAACCTGCATTACCGATTTCCGAGCTAGAATAATCAATCCAGTCGATGTGTGGGTAGTAGAAGTCCTCCAAAATCAAAACGCATGCGTTCAAGATTTCTTTCCATTATTAAAAAGGCGAATATATTTTGAGCTCACCAAGGAAGTCCGCATCACTGTTTGGGGGATGATAGCAGACAATTACAAGTAGCAGTTGTGGATTACCTCGACACGTAAGCGACGCCACTTACTTGTTTGTGGTCACGTGAACAGCGGATCACTTCTGCTGTTTTCTTCACAGCGATAACAACACCACCGCCTCGAGCACTCTCCCTGTCCTTGCAAAAAACCTTAGTTTGGCACTTAATGCATACCTTCACTGTCAACGATTTCATTAGTAAGCCACGTTTCTCTCCGAATGAGTATAAATCACTTTCAGATTAGGCAACGACGTCACCTACCGGTTCACGTTAAAAAAGAAGCTTCTAATATTCGTAAAAACAACAAAACTTCAATAAAAAGACTTTCGAGGGGCAGACGGTGCATTTCGGGATGGTTGGCGATGACCGTGGGATAGCTATAATTTTTTCACTGATATCAAGGCATGGTCGAATAGAAGCTTTGAAGTGCAGCAGAAAAAATAACATGCATTTTAAGTTCAGATGCTTTCTGTTTTACTTTTATTTTTTGCACATTGATAGAATGGCTCACTTCGTGAGTCGTTGAATGTACGCAGTTATGCGTCGAGAAAGTTCAGTGGTATAATGTTAAGAACACATGGTGTGAGCTGCATCGAACCGAGTTGACCAAGGTGGCTTACAAGTTGATGTGCACGGGAATTTGAGCACGTGTTTACCAAATAATATTGTCACGGGGTCATGACGTGGCCGAAGACAGGAGACTTCGTGTTGGGATTTAACTGTTTATTTGGGCGAACCTGTGCCCGGTAAAAGGAAAGTCCAATTACAGCAGCAGTCTCGCACAGATAGCAGTCTCGGAGTGATAGCGGCGAACAGAGCGTCGGCCTTCGATCAACAACTACTGACAAGTGGCGAAGCGCGTCGGCATTTATACTCTTTCCAACGAATGTTCTAGCGTTATCGCTGGCGGTGGCGTAGGTTCCAGAACAATCTGTACCGTTCGCACAGTGGGCGTGATCTTATCGAAATGATCTACTACAGTCCGGAACCTTCTGGAAAACTGCAGGCGCGGTTTGCGCTGAGAATCGTGTGGTGTTTTGAGACGATAACGAAAACTTGGGAAATGGAACGTGGCATTGCCCCCCTCTGAAAAAAGGCATCGTCCCGATGCTTTAACTAAAGATGACGGTACAAATATAATGCAAGTAAGTACAATAAATAAATTACGATGAAACAGTAATACAAAAAAACACTGTTTCAGTTTGTTAACGCGCATGAAACGGCTTGAGGCGCGCGACATGCACGACTTCAGGTCGCGATCGGCGTCGTTGAGAGTTCGTGATGCCGTCGGGGACAAGCTCGTAATCAAGTGGGCCGAGACGTCGAACCACCCTGTACGGTTCGAAGTTGCGTCGCAGAAGCTTTTCACTTAGTCCATGTCGGCGTATCGGCGTCCACACCCAAACACGTTCACCGGGCTGGTATTTCACGAAGCGTCGTCGAAGGTTGTAACGGTGGCTGTCTATCGTCTGTTGACTCTTGATACGGAGACGCGCAAGTTGTCGGGCTTCTTCGGCACGTTGAAGGTACTCGCTCACATCGAGGCTTTCTTCGTCGGTGACGTTGGGTAACATGGCATCGAGCGTCGTTGCCGGGCTCCTTCCGTAGACCAATTTGTATGGAGATATCTGCGTCGTCTCCTGCACCGCCGTGTTGTATGCGAAGGTCACATACGGAAGAATGGCGTCCCATGTCTTGTGTTCGACATCGACGTACATTGACAGCATGTCCGCGATCGTCTTGTTAAGCCGCTCGGTGAGGCCGTTGGTCTGTGGGTGGTACGCTGTCGTCCGGCGGTGGTTTGTTTGGCTGTATGCCAAGATCGCTTGAGTTAAGTCGGCAGTGAATGCCGTTCCTCTGTCGGTGATAAGGACCTCCGGAGCGCCGTGACGTAGGACGATATTTTCGACGAAGAACTTAGCTACCTCGGATGCACTGCCTTTTGGCAGGGCTTTTGTCTCGGCGTAGCGGGTGAGGTAGTCGGTAGCTACCACGATCCACTTGTTTCCGAAAGCCGACGTCGGGAACGGCCCTAGTAGGTCCATACCAATCTGCTGGAAAGGTCGACAAGGTGGATCAATTGGCTGCAGAAGTCCCGCTGGCCTTGTCGGCGATGTCTTGCGTCGCTGACAGTCCCGGCACGTCCTCACATAACGAGTGACGTCGGTGGTAAGACGTGGCCAGTAGTACCTTTCTTGTATCCTCGAGAGCGTGCGAGAAACATCGAGGTGCCCTGCCGTCGGATCGTCGTGTAGGGCCTGCAGGAGTTCTGGTCGCAGAGCTGAAGGCACCACAAGGAGGTACTTAGCTCGAAGCGGTGAAAAGATTTTCTCTTGTAGAAGACCGTTTCGTAGGAAGAACGAAGCAAGTGCGCGCTTGACTACCTTCGGGACTTCGGCGGTCCTGCCTTCGAGGTATTCTATTAGGGCCTTAAGTTCCGGGTCGGCCCGCTGTCGTTCAGCGAAGTCGTCTGTAGTTATCGTTCCCAAGAAGTAGTCGTCATCCGGGTCGTCAGGTAGCGGTTGGTCGACAGGCGCACGAGAGAGACAGTCGGCGTCGGAGTGTTTTTTTGCCGGACTTGTAAATGACAGTAATGTCATATTCTTGAAGTCTCAGGCTCCATCGTGCGAGGCGACCTGAAGGGTCCTTCAAGGTGGCTAGCCAACGCAAGGCGTGGTGGTCGCTCACAACTTTAAAGGGCCTGCCGTAGAGGTAGCGGCGAAATTTCGACGTAGCCCAGATGATGGCGAGGCACTCCTTTTCTGTTGTGGAATAACTTGCTTCTGCTTTGGATAGCGATCGGCTGGCGTAACCAATAACCCTTTCAAGTCCGTCAGCCTTCTGCACAAGAACGGCGCCAAGACCTACGCTGCTTGCGTCAGTATTTATTTCTGTCTCGGCGAATTCGTCGAAATGGGCAAGTAACGGAGGCGTCTGGAGGCGATGTTTAAGCTCCTGGAAAGCGTGTTCCTGTGGCGTTTCCCACTTGAATTCCACGTCGGCCTTGGTAAGGTTAATGAGAGGATCGGCGATGCGGGCGAAGTTTTTCACGAACCGCCTATAATAGGCGCACAGGCCCAGAATCGGCGCACGGCCTTCTTGTCAGTGGGCGGCGGGAAGTTGGCGATGGCGGCTGTTTTCCGCGGATCGGGACGAACTCCAGACTTGCTGATAACGTGCCCCAGAAACAAGAGCTCCTCATACGCAAATCTGCACTTTTCTGGCTTCAGTGTGAGTCAAGACGTCTTGATGGCTTGAAGTACAGCTTCAAGGCGCCGAAGATGCTTGTCGAAACTCGAGGAAAACACGACGACGTCGTCTAAGTACACAAGGCAAGTCTGCCACTTCAATCCTGCCAGTATTGTATACATAACGCGTTGAACAGTTGCAGGCGCTGAGCAAAGGCCGAAGGACATCATGTTAAACTCGAAGAGGGCGTCCGGTGTATTAAACGCCGTCTTCTCTCGGTCTCTTTCGTCGACTTCGATTAGCCAATAGCCAGTCTTGAGGTCCATTGACGAAAAGTACTTGGCGTTGGGGAGCCGATCAAGTGCGTCGTCTAATCGTGGGAGAGGATACACGTCCTTTCTTGTGATTTTGTTCAGGCGGCGATAATCGACGCAGAAACGTAGGGTCCCATCCTTTTTCTTCACTAACACCACGGAGGACGCCCATGGGCTCTTGGACGGCTGGATAATGTCATCCCGCAGCATTTCATCAGCTTGTCTCTTCATGGCCTCACATTCTCGCGTCGAAACCCTGTACGGACTCTGACGGAGTGATCTGGCATTTTCTTTGGTTATGATGCGATGTTTCGTGATTGGGGTCTGCCGAATTTTCGATTACGACGAAAAGCAATCTTCGTATTGCAGGAGCAGGGCCTTGAGCTGTGCTTGCTTATCGTTCGAAAGTCTCGGATTGACTTCGAAAGCTATGGGAGGGGCTTTGTTCCTCTGAACAGGTTCCGCAGAATCGGCGAGGGCGAAAGCACTGGTGGCTTCGACAATTTTTTCGATGTATGCGACCGTTGTTCCTTTGTTCACATGTTTGTACTCATTGCTGAAATTCGTGAGCATAACCGTTGGTTTGCCTCCGCGCAGCTCTGCAATTCTCCTTGCGACGCAAATATTTCGGGTGACCAACAGATGCTGACTGCCTTCAACGGCGCCTTCCAAGTCAGGTGATTTAGGAGCGCCGACTGAAATAATGACGCTTGAGCGAGGCGGAATGGTGACTTGTTCTTCCAGCACATTCAAGGCATGGTGTCCTGACGGCGTGCGCGGCGGTAGTGCTTCTTCTGTGGATAACGTTATCGACTTTGTTTTTAGGTTGATGACAGCACCATGGAGGCATAAGAAGTGCATGCCAAGGATGACATCTCTCGAGCAACGCTGTAGGACTACGAAGTCTGTAGGATAAATACGGCCGTTAATGGTGACTCTTGCTGTGCAGATTCCTGCAGGCGTTACGAGATGACCTCCAGCTGTGCGGATTTCAGGGCCTTTCCAAGCTGTCCTAACTTTCTTTAACTTCGCGGCGAACCACCCACTGATGACAGAATAGTCAGCTCCAGTATCGACGAGAGCAGTCACACTGTGGCCGTCGATAAGAACGTCGAGGTCGCTAGTTCGCCGTCTCGCATTACAGTTACGGCGTGGCGTCGGGTCACGGCTGCGTCGGCTTGTTCCGCTGCTTCCATGTTGCGTCGTCAGGCCACCTTCGGTAAGTGAGCTTTCGCCGTCAGGGCTTTGCCTGGTTGGCGTTGTGTTCGGAAAGCTCCGTCGCGGCGGCGGCGTCGTCGCAGGATCTTCGGTAGTTCGTCGCACAGCAACCGCACCTCCACCGGTTGCTGCCCTTAGTTTCCCGGATACGGGCTAGGAGACCGGCCCCGCGTTGGGCCGGAGTACTGCTGGGGGTGCGGTGACATGCGGCGGCTGGGCGACGGCGAACGGAAAGGACTTCGTGGTCTCCATTGAGTTTCTGTCAGGTAGTCGGCGATGTCACGTGGCCGTTCCCCTGGCTGCGGACGTGGTGCATCGACGGCGAAGCCACGCAGTCCCATCTGTCGGTACTGGCAACGGCGGTAAGTGTACCCGGCCTCGCCGCAGTGGTAGCACAGTGGGCGGTGGGCAGGGATGCGCCAGGCGTTGGTTTTCCTCGGCGCACTGCACTGGCCCGCTGGCGAATGGTAGGTCGTCGGTGGGGGTGGTGGCGGTGGTGGTGTCTGGCGACGGAAGTGCGACGGGGCGGCGTTTCGGCGTGGACAGGGAGGAGCGTTGTGGCGCACTGCAGCGGCGTAGCTCATAGTTTCTGGCTCGGGCAGTGGTGTTTGGACAATTCGAAGCGATTGCCGAACTTCTTCTCGCACAATGTCGGTGATCGAATCCACTTGAGGTTGCGCCGAAGGCAACAGTTTGCGCAGCTCCTCCCGCACGATCGCTCGGATCGTTTCACGCAGGTTGTCGGAGTCACTGACTTGGGCAGCAGCGCATTCTGGAGTCAGGCGACGATTATACTGTCTGTGCGCATGTCCAGGGTTTTTTCGATGGTGGTCGCTTCGGCTACAAATTCTTGGACGGTTTTCGGTGGGTTTCTCATCAGTCCCGCAAAGAGCTCCTGTTTGACCCCTCGCATGAGGAAACGAACTTTTTTCTCCTCAGGCATGTCTGGGTCAGCGTGACGGAATAGTCGGGTCATTTCTTCTGTGAAAATGGCGACATTTTCATTTGGTAGCTGAACCCGTGTCTCGAATAAAGCAGCGGCCCTCTCTTTGCGAGCGACGCTCGCGAACGTTTGCAGGAATGCGCCGCAGAAAAAATCCCACGTTCGGAGCGTGGACTCCCGATTTTCGAGCCAGGTCCTTGCGGTGTCTTCCAAATAGAAGAACACACGACGCAGCTTTTCGTCATGGTCCCAGTGGTTGAGGGCGGCCACACGGTCGTATGTTTCTAGCCAGGACTCCGGGTCTTCGAACGATGACCCATGGAAAATTGGTGGTTCCCTGGGTTGATGCATGACCATCGTGGGCTGGAAGCTGCGGTTGTCATTGTCGCTGCAGTCGCGGTCACGGCCTTGGTCTTCCGCGCCTTGTCTTGCAGAAGCCCGTAATCCGGTGGTAGCCCTTGCTGTCGGCGGCTTGTTCGCTGCTCCTGGTTGGCGTCAGTATCTTCTCCGCGACGTGGGCTGGGTTCACGGCTTGACGGGGGCGTCCGGTACATGAACGAAGCAGCACCTCCACCAGATGTCACGGGGTCGTGACGTGGCCGAAGACAGGAGACTTCGTGTTGGGATTTAACTGTTTATTTGGGCGAACCTGTGCCCGGTAAAATGAAAGTCCAATTACAGCAGCAGTCTCGCACAGATAGCAATCTCGGACTGATAGCGGCGAACAGAGCATCGGCCTTCGATCAACAACTACTGACAAGTGGCGAAGCGCGTCGGCATTTATACTCTTGCCATCGAATGTTCTAGCGTTATCGCTGGCGGTGGCGTAGGTTCCAAAACAATCTGTACCGTTCGCACAGTGGGCGTGAACTTATCGAAATGATCTACTACAGTCCGGAACCTTCTGGAAAACTGCAGGCGCGGTTTGCGCTGAGAATCGTGTGGTGTTTTGGGACGATAACGAAAACTTGGGAAATGGAACGTGGCAATATGCAGTCGGTCCCATTCGCGGCCAGATATAAACCCCATCAGACTCGCCTGCTCGACTTCTTCATATAGAATGTATATTCAAAAGTGAGCGGGACTCAGGTAAATACCAACTAATTGAGTGCTAAGTAAAATATTACATCAAAATTGTTCTAAAAGTATCATTCTGATATCGCCAACACCCTACTGGCACCGTATTTGTGTGGTTTTGAAACAAAATGCATCTTGATACAAAAAAAAACTCTTAAAGTCGGGGCAGTAGTAAACAATGCAGTTATGATATAGGCTCGATGAACAAAACCAAGACTGTGCAATAGCCAAGGAACACAAGAGCGCACGGGTTCGAAAACTACGTGAGGGTGGTCAAAGCCCAGCAGTGTTCGAGACGGTCCACGGCTGGACGTTCGGTCCGGGGAAGTCAGTCACATTTTATTTATTTATTTTTTAAATTATTTATTTACTTGAATTACTTTTATTTGTTACGGTCCTCGGCTGGACGTTCGGTCCGGGGAAGTCAGTGACATTTTATTTATTTATTTATTTATTTAATTATTTATTTACTAAAATAACTCTCAACGTACATACAGTAAATTATGAAGGGGAGTGACTAGAATTAAAAGATGAAAAAAAAGATTGCCCGCAGCTTCCCTCGGGGGAACACTGAGGAGGATGCGGAGCATATAATTGGTTAACGGGGTGTTAAAGTGCGACTTACTTGGGTCGATGGCTAAATTGGTTAACGTGGTTGTGAAATGGGGTGTTAAATTGCGACTTCCTTGGGTTGATGGCTAAATTGGTTAACGTGGTTGTAGGAGGGGGTGTTAAATAAGTGAACACGTACACACGTACGCGAAAGGGCGGCGCTGGTCGAAGGGACGTCGATCATTGTGTTTGTGGATTCGTTGGCATTCATTTCACCACGACCTTGAACGTCGACGCGCCGTACAAACCAACCGACGAGCGGCAACTGAGCGAGCGAGCGCCGACCTTGAGTATATATACAGCGCGACGGCGCATGCACTGTCAGCTGTTGAATGTTCTCGAAGCGCGACGGCGCATGCGCGTCCACTGGAGAATCAGGAGAATTGTAAAATGTTCTCGAAGGGGAGAAGCGCGCGTGGCACAGATGGTGGGTGACGGTGCATGCGCGCGTCAGCTGTCGAATGTTCGAGAAGGGGGAGAAGCGCAACGGCGCATGCGCGCGCGTCAGCTGCCGATGTTCTCGAAGCGCGACGGCGCATGCGCGCGCGTCAGCTGCCGATGTTCTCGAAGCGTGATGGCGCATGCGCGCTACATTATACACCTAGCGAATGTTCGTGAAGAGGAGAAGCGCACGCGGTGTGTAGAGGAGGAAGGGTGCACAGATGGTGGAGGAGTGAAGCGCGCGTGGTGTGTAGAGGAGGAAGGGATGCACAGATGGTGGAAGGAGGAAGAGGAAGCTTGCGGACGGCGCCGCACTACAAGCCTCGAGTATTAGATGCTCCGCATCTAAAAATAAAACGCAGCCTATACATGAACAATCAAATTAGGTGAGTACAGTATACAGACAAAAAGAAAAGTATAAGACTGATGAAAACACTGGTTTTACAAATTGTACTGATTAAGTGAGTAATTTAAATATGACTAAAATATTCCTCGGGGCACTGCTCCGGCTGGGTGAATGGGCCCTGTGGCGTGCTACTGTTTCGGCTGCCGTTCCTGAGAGCTTGGCAACCAACGGACGAGACCTGCTCTGCGGGCTGAGTGACTGACCCAGGTAATGACGACACCCCTAAGCAAGATAAAAATAATACACTTACTTTTTTCTGGTTCCAGTCAGCACATGCAATTTGGTCGCTCTTCACATGCCTTGTCAATGAGGCCACCTATCTACCAAACCACGATGTTATTCTAAAGTCGGAATAAAACCCCTGTTTTACTGCGTCACCAAGTACGTAATCTTTTATTGAGCCATTCCCCAGCCCTCATTTCTCCTTCCGTTGGGCTGAAGTGTATATTTTGATTTTTCAATGAATTTAAGTTCCAGCTGTTTAGAGGGTCTGACAATACGTCGTTCAGTCGAAAATGGAACATTAACATGAGAATAAAGCAGGCATCTGACAAAGCAACAACACATTCTTTGTTGTTTTGCAACAATCCCCCTAGCCCTTTCTTTCTTTCACATCTCTCGGCCATCCTGCAAGCCTATTTCGCAATGTGCCAGCATGGGGTCGAAGCCTTATTAAATATATCTTTCACGTGCTCAGCGTCTCTAATATTTTCGCCCAGCTTGCAGTTTAGAGTTCCACACTTATGTCGCACATGGTTTTGATTTGTGTTACGCTGTACTAATACACAAACATATTAAACCGCCAGCACATCAGTTGGAATATAATCATGAATATTCTCAAAATTAACAGAACTAGAGCCGTCACAGCTGGGATCCAGGTATTCATAGGTTTAGCATTACGCGCACCGAAAAATAAGCCCAGTCTTGTTCCTAGAGAGCCTTGCCTAAACATCTATTATCGCTAACGTAAGGTCGTCATGCTGTTGTTTTGCCAAAACGTACCGGATAGCATCGAGAAAAATCAAAACAAGAAACAGCTTTACCTCAGTGCTTTTGTTGTTTTGTGTTTCAACTTGAGTCAGTCTGACCATTTAGCTCTTTGTAACGCTGTAACCCGTAAAGACGACGTAATATATTGAATTGTTGACTTATTACGCAAGCACATGATATACCTATGGCCTCATCTCACGCACCATTGTGAAGAAACAAGTTCCACACAGCTTCAGTGGTGGTGTTATTTACGACCATGTTGCGAGACGCCTGCATGCTGCCCCCTCTTCCAGGAGCTGGCTAGCATGCTCCACTTTACCAATATGCCTAAATTTTATAAATTTATCATCTCTCATCTCGTTTTCTGGAAGTTATTTTTAGGCCTATATGCTCAATGAATTTATGTCGCACAGAGACGTACGTCATCCATTGCGAACCTTATATATGTAACAATATTATTAAAATGCAAAGAAATATATACTACTTAGTAAACGGGTTCGAATGCAAAGTGCTGCTTAGAAAAGGTCAGGTGTTCTCACAATAAAGAAACATCACGCATATATGACTTAACAGGATAAAGAACATTATTCCTTGTTTACTCTTGAAGCTGGTGAAGCTGGTCACGAACTTACGTTGAAAATCATCAAAAACCTGGGAATGTTTTTCGAAGCTCTTGAAAGCCTGGGCTTCCCAACTTGTGAAGCATTCTCCAAAGTAACGACAGCTCTTAATTTAGGCTCGAAACGTATTTTTCAGTACACTGAATGATAGCGACTTCAAGTACGCTGCACATCACCTTTCCTTATGCATGTCCGTTTGGAAAAGACATCATTCTTGCTTTCACACACACACACACACACACGTGCGCGCACTCCCATATATATATATATATATATATATATATATATATATATATAGTAGATCCTCTGTAAGCAGTCACAAAAAGGTTTATTTACTTTATTTCGACGTGTCAGCCAGAGTCAGGTCATCAGGAATAAGTGTACAGCTTGTTGGTGCTCAGCTTGATACAATTCTAAAGTAGAGATCGTATGCCGAAAAAAAAAGATAGCACACAAAGTAAGCACCCCCCTACCCCAGCTGCCCCTTCCACTCTTTTTTTTTACCGAAGATTACCTTAAACATGTCCGTGACCTGCATATCCGCCTTCCACTGACGTATTGTTCCCGACCAGACGGCGCTGCGTGGCTCCGGCAGTTCGGTGTGGGGAAAAGAGCTCTTTCAAGTAGTTAGGCGTTTATCTACTCAGTGCCACATGGGCGTCTCGTCGTCGAAAGGGGCTCATCGCGCATGGCCACAGAGGGTAGCTAGCGGGTGCAATGTCGATTCTGGCCCACTCCTGGATTACGCAGTATATAGGGGGTTTCTGATTGTGCACAAGGTTGCTGTTAGACATACATGTTTGGCACAATTGATTGGTTATTCAGATAGAAACAGAAACAGACGGCAGGGGCACATGGGAGAAATGGTTACACTGAGGAGTATTTTCAGTTGTCCAGTGGCCATCGAAGCTGCAGTGGCATGAACTCTGAAGTTATTATTGTCATTTTTGCCGTTATTGTTTGCTAATGCTTTTATTGCTCCAAGTGTACCCGGATTCTCATTTAATCCTTTTTCTTCTGTGTTAAATTAATAGATGATGTATAACTCTCGTTGTTCACATTCTCAGTTTGATTTGAATCCCGTTTCTAAAGGTGTTACAGATAGTTTGTCCAATGCATGTTCGGGAAGGATGAGATGTTTTGATAGAGGTAGACTTGGGGCTAACCTCGCATGGGCTCTGTGATTATTCAAACTAATCATACATGGTGTTTCTGTTTGTTCGATGTACTGCATACTGCAAACGCTGCATTCGAGTAGGTATACCACATTTGAGCAATCGCATGTTAGGTTACTTCGAATGTTAATCGAAAGCTTGAATAGCATGCTGGTTCCTTTGTCTATTTCTCGTTTTGCTTTACATACAAGACATCCTGACTTTAAACAAGGTCGGCATGAATTATAAGGAGGGTGAAGCATTGATTATAGGTTGAGTGGTCATCAGTAAACGACGCTAGGAGCGGACCGCAATGCACGTTGCAGACGTTGACTTTGTTTCAGAATATTGTATAGTCGTTTAAGGATTTCATTTATATTTGGAAAGGTAATGCTGTAAGTCAAGAAGAGGTTTGTGCGTTGCGGGTCTTCTTGCCATGGTAGGTTCATAAGTAAGTCCCCACGCTTTAGTTTTCTAGCTTTCTGAACGGCGTCTTAAATTACATGGGGGAGGGGAGGTATTTTTGTTTCTCGAGCAAAAGTTTTAGCCTCCGTGAGCTCAAGTTAAAATCAGCATCTCGTGATCCGATTCGTTTGAACCGGTGAGCCTGGCTGTGTGGAATACCGTTTTTACAGTGGCGCGGGTGATCGCTTTAGTAATAGAGGTATTGCTGTCAATTCGTTGGTTTCTGTTATAGGGTTGTAGAAAGTTTGTCTTCTTTTATCGGTAATGAAACATCGAGAAAATTTACGGCTGCTTGTTAGTAGGCGTGTATGAAGAGTATGTTTGGTGCACAGCATTGTAAGTGCCGATAAACTTGAGAATCTTATCCTCGCTATGTGTCCAAATAAGAAAGGTGTCGTCTATGTATCTTCTGTATAGGAGAAGTTTCAAAAAACTTTGCGCAAGAAATTCGGATTCTAGCTTTCTAATAAGTATTTTGGCATATACGGTTGCCACTTTGTGCCCATAGCAGTCCCGCTAATTTGTCGGAAATACTCTTGGTTAAAGTCAAATGAACTTAATTCTAGGACAATCCTGGTCGAAATTCTGCTGACTGAGAAATGTGGGGTGACAAGTTCTGTACGGTCTGTGTACATGTTTTGTAACGCAGCTATGCCGTCATCGTGAGGGATATTTGTATGCAACTAGAACACATCAAGAGTAACCAAGTACGAGTTTTTCGGCACACACTTACCAGCAATGTCGTGAAGAAAATGAGTTTGTCTTTTATGTACGATGTGAGAGTGCATGGAATGTGGTTTATTATTTTTTGTCCGCGTACCGTGATATGAGTTCAGTTATTGTACCGATGCCTGATATGATTGGTCGACCTTGTTTACCGAGCTTATGGATTTTTGGGAAAATGTAGTAGAAACCTCAACGAGGGTAGGCTGCTCGCATTAGCTTGTGGTCGGTGTTGGTTATCCTTTCTGCGTCTTACAGTTTCTTTAGTTCTGTTAATGCAATACGTTCGTATTCGTCTGGCGGATCACCTGGGGGGCGTTCGTAAAACTCTGAGTCGTGTAGTTGGCGGTATGCTTCTTGTAAGAAATTGGTTGTATTACCGACTACAATTGCTCCTCTTTTGTCAGCGGGTTTTATTGTTATGTCTGTCCCAGACGCCAGATTTCTCATACTCATTTTTTCATACTCAGTTTTCTCGCTTTCCTTTCTGTATGTGGCATTCGTGTACTATATCTTACCATACTGCGGTGATATAAAGGTCCAAACACTTGTCTCGATTACTGTTTGGTGTCCAATCATTTGTTCTACAATGGTGTATTTTTAGCGCCGAAGCTTCTTAAGGCGTGGGTCGTGCATTCCAAATGTATGTAGTAGTAATAGGTAGCCACCAATGGCAGATAGCCGCTCTAGAGCGGGAATGTGCCACAGGAGATGCGAGATGGCGGTACTTGAAGTGCTAACTAAATGGACGCACTGATAGATGCACGTACTGATGGACAGACAGATTATCAGACGCCGAACTCGCTGGTCGCACCCTCCTTGGTTTTCGCAAGCTTTAGGGAAGGTTTGGCCGCAGTGCCATGATTATAGTAAACTATTATATAGCCATAAACTAGAGGTGGTGAAAGGCGGGAAGTAGACACGAAGCGCAGGCTGTAAGATAGTGCGTGAGTGCTACCTCTCGTTTTCTGCTTCGAATTTCCGCTGGATGGCGGTAATTGCATATGCTGAATATATGATGGCAAGATGCGAGATGGGGATACATTTAATTGGCAGCTCGCAGCTGTCACGTTGCATGGCCGCTTCATGAGAAGGCACCAATTTTTCTCAACATTTCGGTTGAAGAAGTCACTGAGGAATGCTTCACAAGAGTTACCCAATTCGTCAGTAATTGCGTCGTAGTTACCTCGGTCGTAGAGCGTTATTAATTTTTATTCTTTCGTGATGGTGGCAGCTGACACTTATAAGTTACGATAACGACTACGTGATCACGCAAGGAAGGTAAATATGGGATAAAAGTGACCTGATTTGGGTAATTCGTTAGGAATAAATCAAGAAGACTTGATGTAGTATTTGTCAGGCGTGTTGCTGTCGTAATAACTTGCGATAAGCAAAAAGTTAGACAAGAATTTAAAAGTTACTTTCAACGCTGTGTTTAGTTGTTGATGAGAGATTAGACCAACAGATACTAGAAAAATTAAAATCACCTAGCAAGAATAATTGTGCGTTGTTGTATCTTTCAGTAAGTAAGCGAAGTGCTTCGTTGAATTCAGCCGTAGAAGATACATCGGCGTCAGAAGAATGGTAGCAAGTTTTCATTATAACAAGTGGGCAAGATAAACTACAACAGATTAATAACAGTTCTAGGCGAGAAGTAATTCAAACCACGTGGCACTAAAGACGATGGTGGGTGGCAATCATGACACCGCCCCCTCGATTATTATCACAATCCCGGCGAAAAATGTTAAAAGATGGAAGGAAAATTTCATTTCAATATTTTGGATAGATCAATGTAGCCCGGACGCAGTGATCTAGTGGCTGAGGTTCTCGGCTGCTGACCCGTAGGTCGCGGGATCAAATAGCGGCTGCGGTGGCTGCATTTTCGATGGAGGCGGAAATGTTGTAGGCCCGTGTGCTCAGATTTGGGCGCACGGTAATGAACCCCAGGTGGTCAAAATTTCTGGAGCCCTCCACTAAGGTGTCTCTCATAATCATAAGATGGTTTAGCGACGTTAAAGCCCACATATCTATTTATCTAGATGAATGTGTCCATGTTTCTGTAAAGACTATAACGTCAAAATTGGTGATATAAATCAAGTTTCTCAATGTGTCTCGTTTCGGAGTGACGCTTCTTATGTTAGTATAGATCATGCGCCAGTCCTCTTGAATAACACGCTGCTGCTTAAGATTGCTGCCTTCTAGCTATGATGTTAGTGGTATAACTTTTTGAGTATCATGGTCAAACACATAAACAAATTATCGATAATAAGTATTTTGTGGCTGCTTGTATGGAGCAGACCTATCTTTTGCAAATGATGTCTGATTTTTACATGCTGTTCTGGTGTTGTGTGAGTAGTCTTCAGAAATACTCATTCCTGAATCCTTCAGCTACCTGGTGCATGAGAGGATCTGCTCTCTTTTATTACAGTCACTGTTGTTTCTCAAACTGCCCCTGGATTCCGAGCGAGCCTCCGAGCGGTATACAAGAAGCAATTGATGACTGGTTGCAAACAACTTTAGTCATTAAGACTCCCCTTCTTCCTCCTCTTCCATCCCCCACTCGCCCCAAAGATCTGCTGCTGGCTTACCCACAACAGCTCGCTGCCGTTCCTGCCTGAGAAGGATAAAGAAGTTTTAACGGTTCGAGGTTGCTTATGTATTTTCACTACCATACATTGAGTACGTGTACGGGACGATGAACACCCCAGAAATAACAGTGACGACGAAGAATTGGATTTGTACCTGCACTACACAACGCTTTTGGCAGCAGGTCATGGCTACGCACGGGCTCCAGAATCGGCTACCCGAATTCAACGGCTCATCATGGTCATCGTGGTTTGGATGCCTGCAATTTTTCTGCAAGGCTAACAACATCACTGATGCAGCAATGAAGAGAGCCAACCTGCTAACGCTGTGTTGGGAGCATACATATGACAGAGTCTGTGCCCTCATTCAGCCACACAATCCAGCAATTGTCCACTACAATGGCATCATAGCTGCGCTACAAAAGCACTATGATCCAAGGTCATCGGAGGTCTAAAGCCGAGCCCACTTCCAACGGCGAGACCAACTGGAAGGCGAAAAAGTGAGCGATTACGTAGCGGCTCCTAAAAAACTCACTGCTGACGGTGATTTCGGGACACCGACTTCGGTAACTTTAGCTACTGCACTGGAGGGAGGATCAGCTACCACGCCTGCTAACACCATTATGCTCCCCTTGGACGTTGTGTTGCCGGACCACTTCTTGTGTGCACTGCGCGACGAAGGCCTACAGCAACGCCTGTTCGCTGAGACGGGTCTATCATTCTCCAAACCGTACGATATCACTCAGTGAGTGAAGAGCGCTGGTCACCACAAAAGGGATCTTCGGCGAGCCAGTGTACCACACCAGTCACCAGCCAGGCCATTCTGCTACCACAGCCAGCTCGATAAAAAACACCGCGCTGTTGGCAATGCGACGAGATGCACGATTCCCACGTATGTCGAATCAAGATCACTGGGTGTAATATTTACCAAAAACAGGGAAACAACGAAAAGTCATGCATAACCAAGCGCAAACTGCCCAGGCCTAAGGGTTCAGCGCGACGTAAACACAATGTCGACGCTCAAGAGAGCCAGAGGCAGGATAACACAGCCAGAACATCACTAACGTCAGCCGCTCTATACGACCTAAACGCCGTTGTGAATCTCAGCAGGAGACCGAAGATAATGAAAGAAATCGTAGTACACCATCTCTCCAATAATTTTGAGGTAGATTCTGGAGCAGCATGCACTTTTGAGCTACTTGGAGTGAGAACGCGCCTGCTCTCCAGCAAGAGAGAGAGAATAAAATGAGGGAAAGGCAGGGAGGTTAACCAGAAAATGGAGCATCCGGTTTGCTACCCTGCACTAGGGGAAGGGGGAATAAAGATTGGAAAGAAAGCGAAGAGGAAAATAGACGCGCGCGAAAAAAAAAGGGGGGGGGGGCAAGACGACACACAGCTGTGAACGTGGTCAGTACCTTCCCTTCCACTACTGCATTGTGCCAACGTAGATGTTTACGACAACGACCAGACCCACTGTCTGCCAATGCTAGTCATTTATGGCTCCAAATTGAGCCTTTTAGGCCAAAGTCGGTTCACCCCTCTTAGAGTGGTCATTAGTGGAGTTAACCATGCATCCAGCTATCCATGAGTAGAGCAGCTTCAAGAGAAGTACTAGGCGTTTTTTTTCGAAGAGACACCAGGAAGCATCGAACCTCCAGTCACACTGGAGCTGCGCTAGGCCGGTGCGTTTTGCTCTACGAACGTTGGTTGAGAATGAGCTTGACCAACTGCAGGAGCAAGGTATCATCAAACCGACGCAATATTCAGAATGGACTACACCACTCGTGGCCGTCTGAAAAAAGAATGTTGCCCTACGCCCCTGCGGAGACTACCGTCAACCTTTCTACAAAGGTGTCATCGTAACCATGGCCGACACTGGAAGAGGTATTGAGCTCGCTTCGGGCTGAAAAATATTCAGTTCCTTGGATTTGACACAAGCCTAGCAGCAACTGAATTGAACAAATCAACATCTGAAGTGCTTGCAATAAGCACCAGTAAGGGTCACTACAAAGTGAAAAGGCTACCATTCGGCATAGCTGCAGCACCAGCGATCCTCCATAAATGTATGGAGTCTACACTTAGCGGGATCCGTGGAGTTTGCGTGTGCCTAAATATTGGTATTGTCGGATAGCCTCCAACGTAGAGCACACAGAACGTTCGGATATTATTCTTGAAAGGATATCAAATGCTAACTTGCGCATCAGCAAGAAAAAGTGTGTTTTGTGGTGCCTGAAGTGAAGCCTTTTGGACATCAAATTGACACGCAGGGTATTCACCTCACTGAAGACAAAGTGCGAGCAATCGCTGAAGCACAATCGCCTCCTAACAAACAAGAATCGCAGTCGTTCTTAGGGCAGTTAACTTTCGACGACCGGTTTTTAGAACATCGAGCTACAGTGACCAACGCTCTATACAAACTCTTGCGGAAGGAAGTCCCATGAACTTCGTCACCACGCCACTAAGAGTCATTCGTTGCCCTCAAGGAACTGCTACGGAAGTACACTGTTCTGTGACAATACGACGAAAGGAGACCCCTACTGCTAGCCTATGACGCATCACCATACGGAGTGGGAGCAGTCCTCTCCCAAGCTGTTACCAGGGACGGGAGCCCCAACCACTTTTTCATCACTGTCACACCTGTCCCGTTACTAGGGAGGCGATCGCCGGGCTAATTCCAAGAGCCGAAGTATCGGCCCCCCGAACCGCACCACGAAAGCGTGGACAATTTAGAAGTGGTCCTTATTGGTGCGCCAGCGGACGCCGGCTGTGGCCCAAAGAACAAGACAGAGCCGAGAGTTGATAAACAAACAAAATTATATTCTCATTAACGGCAGATCAAAACGCAATACACACGTATGCACACTCCACAATAGTTACATACAATACGTCACCAAACAAACAATGTACTACACAGTACAATCAACCACACTGGAAACAACGGACACAGACAACAATACGCACTACAATGCAGTCGCATGCATTGAACAACCAAGACACTTAAAGACTAAAGAGATATAAAACCTATTCAGTCCAAAGTCCTTGGAACAAAAGTCTGAATGATACTCTTCCGAGAATCACTCACTCAAAGTCCAGCGTTGTTGTTGTTCCGCAGCTCTCGAAGTTCTCTTCCAGGAACCTCCCGTCTTCAATTGGCCACTCTTCAAACTTCAACTTCTTCGCCGGAACACGTCGGCTTCACACTCGCAGCGGTTGCCACGGGTCTTCGCTCGATAGCGGTAAACACACACTCTTGCCTGTAGCTCGAGCCGTCCCTACGGACCACAAACTTCGCCGACTACACGGCGGACTCTCTACGCACTCTGGCGCTCACTTCCGTCTCCTCCTGTTCTGTCACTACGGGCAGAACCTTCGCCGACTCCACGGCGGAATTCCTACGCGCTCTGGCGTTAACTTCCGTCACCTCCTGTTCTGTCGTCTCGGCCGCTCGATTAAATACCTTCCGCGCCACCTTCCAGAAATTTCTGGTCATTTCGTCGGCGCGATACGCGGCGAAAGCTGGGAAGAGGGCGAGACAGTTGGAATGCCCTCTCCGGCCGGTGAGTCAACTCGGTATGGCCCCGCCCACTTCTTTCTGGAAAAATCGCGGGCTTGCTGGGCCGCCGATGTGGGGTGAGGAGGTTCGTCTGCGAAGCCGTGCTTCTGCGGGGAGAGCGCGCGCCCGGGAGCCCTCGATGTTTGCTTTCTTTTTTTTTCTCTTTTTACCTCGCGGCGTTTCTGCCGCCCGTTGTCGCAAGGATTTGGCGGCGCGCTCTTTTTTAGCGCTCGTTCTGTGACACTGCCCCCCACTTTAAGAATATTATCTCATAATATTCAAAACCACACAAACGAGCGCGAACAGTCACCACACATTCTCACAGACTGTAACACAATCCGTCGCTCGTGACACGTCACATTCACAATATATCACGCAATACAATTGTACATTGTAATTCAATTAAACAACACGTGAAAACACAACCACAAGCACATGAGTACAACACTCCACCACACATTCCCAATAATACAAATGTACAAAGTTCTCTCAGTACAACAAAGGTACAATACTATACATCACATCACAGCACAACACTTCGACACTTGTGACACAGGATAACACAACGTTAACACAACATATGGCACTCAACACTGCCAAACACATTCTGATTCGACCTCAGCACTTATCCTGAATACTTCGAACAGCGCTTGCGCCCCTTTTTGCGGTGCTCGCTCGATCTCTTCTTGTGCTTCCACGTTCTTTTCCGGCGAGCCCTTTCCAACGACGATATCTGAGGCGTCGTCTCAGCCATCGTTGTCTCTTCCGACACCGTTAACGCGTCATTACGTTCGACGGGTCCTGTCTGTTTATTTACCCGCTTGATCATGCCTCTACATTTTGCCCGGCTGGCCAACTCCGTCTCCTTTACACTGTCAGTCGGTTGAGGTCGTGCCGACGTACGTCCAGTTGCTCGGCCTGTGAACTTATTCGACACGATCGTCTTCTCATCCGCTGTCTCTTGCGCCGCGGCTACACCTTGGGCTCTAGTGAGATCCGTCACGGGCTGCTCCTCCACTGTATCTCGCGGCCGCTGTGTTGGCGAGGGCTCTATCTTCGGGTCTTCTCCCAGACATTCTGGATCACTTGGCCTTCGCGCCCCGTCGATGTTTCCGATGACAAGGTCATACAGGGGGGTCGTCATGCATAACGCAGTAACCTTCCCGCTGAAGTACGGGGTTTCAACCTCAATTTCTGCTTCGGGAAGCATCCGGACCGTACGGTCAATTAGGCAAACCGGTTTCGTTCTGCCTGTCAACTCTCTTTCCCGTACCAAATTTCTCCTCACGATAACCGTGGAGCTACCGGTGTCTCTTAGAACCGTAATCTTCTTGCCAGCAATCTTTCCAGGAAGTGTTGGCATTCCCTTCGTAACACCGGTTGGCTGTTTTGACATTACAGCCCCCACAATAGGAATTTTCTCCCCATTCTTCAACTCTACGAATCCATCAGTGACGGCACTATTATCAGATTTCGGTGCTGCTTGCACACAGGATACCTGGTGAGTTTGACTCACTCCGTTCCGACATGCATCTGCTTTGTGCCCAGTCTGACCACACTTAAAACATTTTACTGCCGTAGGGCTCGTAAAGATCGTTCGACAGTTTTTCGCGCGATGACCCACTCGGTTGCACAGAAAACATCGCGGAATGCTCTCTGGTGCACGCTTCTTTTCTTCGGGAGCCATTTTCTTCGAATCATCCGGACAATCCTTCTTGACCTTGGCCAAATTAGTTCCACCTTGCGCTTCCAAGAATTGATCAGCCAATTCAAGCATTCCTTCAAGTGACTCGGCCTTCCTCTCTTTCAAATACAGCGACAGACTTGGGTGGCAACTAGTAAGAAATTGTTCTTTAATTAGGAGCTCTCTAAGCTCATCGTACTCCTGCGCTGTCCCGGAAAGTTCAATCCATCTGTCGAAATAATGACAAAGTCGGGCAGCATACTGCGTAGCTGTCTCACCATCAGCTGGCTTTCCTGTCCGAAATCTGTCCCGGAATCCTTCCACAGTGAATCTAAATCGCTTCAACAAAGCAGCTTTCACCTTTGCATAGTTGGCCGCATCGGTCGGCGTCAGCCTACCGTACACACTGAGCGCTTCACCACTCAAGCAGGTACTCAAAGCAGTTGCCCATTGCTGTTCCGGCCAATTCTGGCTCCTCGCAATCGTCTCAAATCTGTGGAGGTACGCGTCTAGGTCGTCCTTCCTTTCATCAAACGCTACGAGCAGCTTGCTTGGGTTCAAGCGGAAGCCGTGATCTTCCCGTTCGCTGCTTTCAACTCTAGCTTGGACGGGAGTTTCGTTTCGCTGTTGCAAACGGAGCCGCTCGAGTTCAATTTCGTGCTGCCGCTGCCGTTCCCTTTCAGCCATCTCCGCTTCTCTTTCTTCTTTCAGCTGGCGCTCCCTCGCTTCTCTTTCTTTCTCGCCCTTTCGGCTGCCAACTTCTCTCTCTCCACCGCCTCTTTTTCCTTCTGGCTTACCCATATCCGTAGTTCGGCACCGGAAAGACCCATCTTCTCACCAAGCGCAACTAACTTTTCGAGATCCATTGTGTCTCGCAACTCGCAAATACAACCTTGCCGCGTGCAAAAAGTATCTGCCTAAATCAGTCTATCGGAACACTCCCCTGCACTCGTTAACGAGAACACTGAACAACACACAAAATCGTTCCGACCGCACAATCAACAACTCGAGGCTCTTTCCTACTACTTTGGACACACTGTGCACCAAAAAGTCCTGTCGCGGACGCCAGATTAATTGTCACACCTGTCCCGTTACTAGGGAGGCGATCGCCGGGCTAATTCCAAGAGCCGAAGTATCGGCCCCCCGAACCGCACCACGAAAGCGTGGACAATTTAGAAGTGGTCCTTATTGGTGCGCCAGCGGACGCCGGCTGTGGCCCAAAGAACAAGACAGAGCCGAGAGTTGATAAACAAACAAAATTATATTCTCATTAACGGCAGATCAAAACGCAATACACACGTATGCACACTCCACAATAGTTACATACAATACGTCACCAAACAAACAATGTACTACACAGTACAATCAACCACACTGGAAACAACGGACACAGACAACAATACGCACTACAATGCAGTCGCATGCATTGAACAACCAAGACACTTAAAGACTAAAGAGATATAAAACCTATTCAGTCCAAAGTCCTTGGAACAAAAGTCTGAATGATACTCTTCCGAGAATCACTCACTCAAAGTCCAGCGTTGTTGTTGTTCCGCAGCTCTCGAAGTTCTCTTCCAGGAACCTCCCGTCTTCAATTCGCCACTCTTCAAACTTCAACTTCTTCGCCGGAACACGTCGGCTTCACACTCGCAGCGGTTGCCACGGGTCTTCGCTCGATAGCGGTAAACACACACTCTTGCCTGTAGCTCGAGCCGTCCCTACGGACCACAAACTTCGCCGACTACACGGCGGACTCTCTACGCACTCTGGCGCTCACTTCCGTCTCCTCCTGTTCTGTCACTACGGGCAGAACCTTCGCCGACTCCACGGCGGAATTCCTACGCGCTCTGGCGTTAACTTCCGTCACCTCCTGTTCTGTCGTCTCGGCCGCTCGATTAAATACCTTCCGCGCCACCTTCCAGAAATTTCTGGTCATTTCGTCGGCGCGATACGCGGCGAAAGCTGGGAAGAGGGCGAGACAGTTGGAATGCCCTCTCCGGCCGGTGAGTCAACTCGGTATGGCCCCGCCCACTTCTTTCTGGAAAAATCGCGGGCTTGCTGGGCCGCCGATGTGGGGTGAGGAGGTTCGTCTGCGAAGCCGTGCTTCTGCGGGGAGAGCGCGCGCCCGGGAGCCCTCGATGTTTGCTTTCTTTTTTTTTTCTCTTTTTACCTCGCGGCGTTTCTGCCGCCCGTTGTCGCAAGGATTTGGCGGCGCGCTCTTTTTTAGCGCTCGTTCTGTGACAATCACGCACCCAATCGCAGGCAGACAGCAGTTATTCCCAGCTAGACAAAAAAAGGACTTGCGATCGTTTAGAGAGCAAACCACTTTCTACGGTATATTACTGGCAGAAAAGTGACCTTCATAACTGATCACAGACACTTATTGACCACCGGCATAACTGATCACCGGCATTGGTTTCTGGAAGCATTAGGCCCCCAGAAACCAATGCCACAGATGTTGTCGCCGTGAATGACCCGATGGTGTATCAATACGTCGGCGTACAATTACGAACTTGTACATCGCACTGGCAAGAAACACCAGAACGCCGGGCACTAAGCCGCCTGCCACTAGACACCACAATAGACGAACCACCCCCGCCAGGTGATATACTTATGTTCGAAGCACTACTGAACCCTCCGCTAACAGCTGACACGGTAGCGGCATCAACTCAGGGGTGCACGGCGTTGAAGGAAGTCTACGCCGCTATACAGGAGGGCGACATGCACAAGCTAAAGGGTGAACACTCAACGCTCACCGCAAGCGAGATAAGGAGTTGAGCGCTCATAGTGGCTGTGTCACCTTGGAATCAACGGTGGTGATTCCTGCGGCAGTTCGCGAACAAGCCATGTCGCTTGTCCACGCAGGTAATCGAAGCATTGTTGCTATGAAGAAGTGAGCCAGAAGTTACATCTGGTGGCCGGGTATTGACCATAACATCAAATCAACTGTTCACGATTGCCAGCCTTGCCAATGCAACCACAGAGCGTCCCCAAGAGCTCCTATACCAAAATGGGAAAGACCAGATACGCCTCTGCACACCCTGCTCATTGACTTTGGTTGACCTATTGAAGGTTGTTCATTCCTGGTGGTTGTTGACGTATACACCATACAGGTTAAACAAATGGCCACAACGACATCGGCGGCAGTTATCGACACTCTGCGGTCGTTGTTTGCAACGTTTGAACTACCGCGCAAGGTTTCTTCCGACAACGACACTTTGTGTTCACCGAGATTCTCGAGTTCTATGGAGACAACGTTGTCTCGTCTATTAAGTCAGCTTCATACCACCCGGCGACCAACGGGCAAGCCGAGCGCTGCGTGGCAGAGCTCACACGTGCCCTCGCTGAAAATTAGACTGGGAAAATGCAACGACGCGTCGCATGCTTTCTCTTGAAAAAGCACAACACTGGTCAAATCTCTGCAGAAGATACGCCAGCGAAACCTATGTTTAGCCAAGAAATGTGCACCCAGCTGACAGGAATTGTCCTCGAGCCCTCGGTGAAGACATTGTTTGAAGAAGAAAAGCTCTCGTTTGGCAGGATAATTGAAAGTGGGCAGCGCATATATGCCCGCCAGTTTAACAGAGGGCCTGGCTGCGTTGAAGCGATATTGCTCAAACGCACAGGCTTACGGTCATGGTTCGTCGGCATCGGCGGAAAGGCCACACGCCGCCACCTTAATCAGCTACCTCGGTCAGGTAGTTTGTCAAGAAGAGCTTCTATTCAACCAGGCACTCCGACAGCAGCTTCGTTCCATTTAGCCTGGCATCTCGCACCGGATGTATCGGTGCCGCCACCGACGGGCACTGAATTAACACAAGGGAAGTTAAACTCAGCGTGCCGAGGCTCCTCTTTCCCCCCGAGCTTCCCCGTGACAACGGTGGCCTCCAGATCGCTTCCAAGCGACAGTCTAAGGAGAGAAGAGATGTTGTGTCCCAAGCCACCCCTAGGTTCTGAGCGAGCCTCCGAGCGGTACACAATGAAGCAATGGACGACCAGTTGAAAACGGCTTCGGTCATTGAGACTCCTCCTCTTTCTCCTCCTCCGTCCGCCACTCGACAAGACAATGCGCTGCTCACACACGGCACACACACACGGCAGCTTAACTGCCGTGTGTGTGTGCCGTGTGTGAGCAGCTGAACTGCCGTGTGAAACACACGGCAGTTCAGCTGCCATCCCCGTCTGAGTAAGAACAAACAAGTTTTAAAAGCTCGAGGTTGCCTAAGCCTTTTCACTACCGTTCCAGGAGTACGTGTACGGGACGAATACAACACCGGAGATAACATATGCTAAGACGTACTATGTTGGGCCAAATTTTATTTTGCCTGAACCGTCCTAACCTATGTGCTCTCTCAGTGTCTGTGAGATTTATGGTGACATGAATGTTAGTTTCACTGACACTTATCACACGTTTTTCCGACTGTGCCCATGTCTCACGTTTAGCATCAACGATTTCAAAGAATACAGCATTATCTCGGTTTGATGTGTCTTCAGAATCAACTATCCTTGCTTTAAGGTTTGCCACATTGTTTGTGATTATGATTAGTCGTTGTGCGAAGGCTGCCAATATCCGCAGTAAGTTGCTTTATTGGAGGACAGTCGCTTTAAATCTTTGACAATCTTCCTCTTATTTTGGAGAATGCTTGTTGCTTGTTTGGGCTGGCCAGCGTGGCATGAATTGACCTGATTTCATTAAGCAAAGTGGCCTGACTTGGATGGATCTTTTGTAAAACTCACTTAATGGCACCATTATGTTGTGTATCGCCAGATCGCGTATTCAGGGGACAAGGGTTTTTTTCTACATCTACAGCAAGAAGCAACAATCGTAAAATAACGTGAACACAATCATGCACAATCAAAAGACACTGGCCAGGGCATGGTAGTACTACTAATTCGAAATAACAAGTGTGCGGTGTGAACAGGAATAAAACGTTGTTTATTTTCACAAAAAGCTGTGGAGGTCGTTTAGCGAAGGTCAGCGTAGCAGTACTACCATGTCCAATGAAGATTGCAGCAGGATCGCCGAGCTTTATAACATCGCAGTCTGATGTCACCATAGACGTGGTTCCACGTAATTCATCAAACGAAGTCGGCAGTGGCCATAACACATTGGATGGTTTTTTCAGATTGCACTAGCACGGGGCGGTAGGCGTCAAAACGTCCACCACCAAGGCAGTGCGCTAGTCCAGTGACGTGCTGCGCGTTAATCCGTGGAAGACGCAAGCCGATGGCACCAGGGTTCCTGAGGCAATCCAGGGCAATTCATCATAATATGTTTGGAGAACAGCCAGCAGATACCTCTGCACAAAAAGCAGTCTAGGTCGTTCAGCGCAGGTCATCGTAGCAGTTCTACCAGGCCCCTTTTGTAGTTTTTTGAGCTACATAACAACTACAAAAGATTGCCTTGATCATTACGCACGTTACTTTATTTGAAAAATTATGAAGAGGTATTTCTTACCTTTGAAAAAGTGTCAAAGCGTCCTTTCAGTTTCAACGTTACGAGCTGGTAAAGGAAGGAAGACCGCAAGTGTTTTTTTTTGGGGGGGGAGGAGCACAACGCTTGCAGTCTGGAAACCGTCTACTCACATTGATGTTGGAAGGCTGAGTACACATAAACGACACCTTGTTTGAACTGCCCGTCACCAACTGGCCTCTCCACTAATGGACAGGCCATGCCGATCCTACTGCTAAACAGTCACTGTACATGGTGGATAGATTCCATGTTGATCCTCTGCTGCCGCTATACCTGCGACTCTTCCATGGTGCCTCGCTCAACCAAACATTAACACTACCGTAACTTGCGCACAAAAACAGTTGATATATCGTCACCCGTTCTGAAGCAGCTTACGTTGCTTCTCTTGCGTGAAAATACCGAGACTTCATAGATATATACGCTGACTGACCTATTCTGCCGAACAGCTCAACCAGAGCAGTCATGATACCAAGGTACTGTCAGTCTTGTGTTACAAAACATGGGAGGATCAAGTGCTTAGTATAGGAGAGGTTATAAACAGCTTAATGAAGAATTGGCACCAAATTATGTTTGAGCAGTTACCCATTCACATCGGAATCATCGGCAGTGAGCGGGCAGATAAAGCCGCCCGCTCAATTCATGCAGAAGACCCTGAATTACTCCAGTACTGCCATGGCCATTGAGACCCCTCTCTAGCCTGAATGCACATCACCTGCAGCGTCATGTATCGCCAGTGAAAACCGCCCATTTTCACCGGCTTCGAGGACTCAGACGTGGAGGATTGGCTATCGAAGTACGAGCGTAACAGTGCCAGAAACAAGTGGGACGACTAAATAAAGCTTCGGAAGGAACATTTTTATCTAACGCACATCGATAAATTATGAAACAACCAGGAGAGTGACCTTTCCACTTGGTCTTCGTTTACGGACGTCTTCAGTCGGCCATCAGCTCACAAGATTCATCCAGAACACCACTTGTGTCAATGGGTGCAGCTGCTCTGTGAGAACATCAAAGGCTTCGTTAAAAGGTGCTGAACATCTGCAACCTGGTCAACTCCACCATAAACAACGAGGAAAAAATTTAGCACTTCCTCAAGGACATAGAGTACGATGTTTTTTCATATGCTGCTCACAAGGAACCCCTGCACCATCACTGCACTGATGTCCCTGTGCTAGAGTTCTGAAGAGTTGCGCCAGCAGCATTCGATCGCACGCTAAAGCATCCCAGCGCCCGACACAATATCCACATTTCAGCTTACTGCTCGCCACGCCAACCAGCAGGCACTCCTATCCACAACCAAGGACTTTATCCGTCAGGAGGTAGCACGTCAACTTTTATTGCTTCCTTTCACAAGCACACAGGCGCATACCTTGGCCCCTGACATTCAGCACGTCATTCGCACATAACCCGCAGAGGCACCACCTTATATGTCCCAGCAGGAACCCGTCTCTGCGCCACTTACGCTGCCATAGCCTCTCGGCCCCCACAGCAGCCTTCACCCCATGCCCTCCTTATGCTGCCGACTCCCACTGCACCACCGACCACAAAATCTACAGCGCCGCTTCACAACGTAGAGCATTCGTCTCTATTAATCCTCCGCTCAGACGTGTGGCGACCGCCGGACAACAGGACCATCCGCTTCACCTGTGGTGTCACTGGCCACGTCGCTCGCCACTGACACCGCTACTTACCTTCTTTCTTTAACGCGATGACCAAGCCCGATCTCTCGTCGCCAAGCACACCACCAACTCAGATACTCACAAGCCAAAATCAAATCGCTAGCGATATAGCAAACATAAAAACACAATTCAACGCAAGATTCGACGCGCTGGAATCACGGGTGGCGGCACTCGAGTCTGTGACAGCTGTCTGCGAGGGGAAAACTGCGTGCGAAGCCTTACGCGCTGAAGGTGCCTCGGCGAGTAAAACACTTGCACAGCTCAGCCGCAAAATAGACGAGCTCGAAAATCAATCCAGGCGAAATAATATTATCTTACACGGGTTTCCAGAGGACGCTGGCGAGAATGGCGAATCTATACTGTCTATTGTGTCTGTACTCGTCACGCAGAAAATGAAAATGGAAATGCCACGCGTAGAGCGCATACATAGATTAGGCAAACCGCGTGAAAGGCTGGCGCGTCCGATCATATTGAAACTCCTAAATTTTAATGACAAGATGGCTCTCTTGAAGAAAGCTAAACATCTTAAAGGCTCCGATTTCAGCATTTCAGAAGATTACTCTTTCAGAGTGCGATCTATCCGCAAGAAGTTATGGGACGCGACCTCCACTTTCCGCAATAATGGCTCCTCAGTTAAAATAGTGTATGACCATGTATCTATCGACAACGTTCGCTACAACTGGAACGACGCATCGAATGTTCTAGTTGTGGCCTCTGGTTACCATAGCCGTGCTACAAATAAACCTGAGACTTCCCCGAAAGTTCCTTCACAGAGCTTATCGCCGCCCCTGAATACTTCCGGTAGCTCTAGTGCGCCGCTCGTCCGTGGAACTCAGTGTTGACTACCCCGTAGCTCTGCACCCAAACTAACTATTATTAACCTTAACGCAAGAAGCATAGCATGCAAATTCCCCGACTTCCTTTCTCTCGTTTCGACATATTCCCCACACATCATTGGTATAACTGAAACGTGGCTCCACGAGGCTATATATGACTTTGAATTTACACCACCCGGATATGTCGTGGTTCGTGTCGATCGACGAATCGGCCGAGGCGGCGGTGTAGCCTTGCTCTTTCGGTCGGACTTACGGTTCTCAGTCCTGCCTAGTCCTTCTGGCATTGAATCAATATGGTGCAAACTTCCCATTGACAAACTTCAGATTGTAATTGGTGTCATATACCGCCCCCCGGATTCCTCCCTTGATATGTTTCACACTCTTAACGAGTTCGCAAACGCACACAACTTCGGCACCAAGCATCTTGTTCTTATGGGGGATTTTAACGCCCCTGGAGTTGACTGGCCTTCATTGACTCACAGCGGCCGCGACTCCCATATTTGTGGTGAGCTTATAAATTTTTCGTTATCCTTCGGGCTTACCCAGATCGTAACTGGCTACACCCGGCATAATGCACTCCTTGAGTTGGTATTTGTAAGTTCAAATATGTTGCATAACGTGTGTAAATGCGAGATTATCGACGGTATCTCGGATCACAAGGCAGTGCTAGTTTCCTTGCAGTGTTCGATTGCGAAACGGCAATTCGTGGTCACTTCCTTTCACGATTTTAACCGCGCTGATGACGTATCCGTTCTCGACTGTTTAGCCGATAAATTTGAACAATTTTTAGCACTCGCCACACGCAACGATGTTGATGTTTTAGTTGGTTTCTTTGAACAGTTGGTGAAAACTTGCACTCTGGAATTTGTACCGATCAAAACAAAAAAGAAAAATACTAATGTTCCCTGGATGAACCGTGAAATCTTGCATCTTTCACGTCGGATACGTAGGATGAGGCAGGCGAAGTCACGCTGTTCCTCTTATGATCACTGTAGATTTATTCAGGCAAAGGAAGAACTCCGGGTCAAAATAAACGCCGCAAAAAACCATTTCTTTCGAATAGAACTACCGAACCTGTTATCCAATAACCCACGCAAGTTTTGGTCATCAATATTGCCCCGCGATGCCGCATCAGCGTCATTTTCCATTGGCAATGAAACAACCAATGATCCTGCGGAAATTTCCGAAGCTTTCAATAGGTTTTTTGAGTCTGTTTTCACTCGCGACGACCTTGAAGTTCCTCTTTTTCATAGTACAAGCTCATTCTTATCAATACCGGACAATATTATTAGCGAAGAGGGGGTTCTCAACCTAATATTAAACTTAAACACTAAGAAATGCAAAGGTCCGGACGACATTCCCAATGCGTTCTTGGTCCGTTATTCTGATTGGGCTTCCAAATATCTTACTGTCATATTTCAGAAATACCTTGAAACTGGCATAGTGCCTAGCTCATGGAAACTGGCAAAAGTAATTGCGTTATTTAAGTCCGGAGAAAAGCATAATATTACTAACTATAGACCAATATCACTGAGTTCCTACTCTTGTAAACTACTGGAGCATATAATTTATAAACACATCGTGGAGCATTTAGAACAACACAACCTATTATCTCAGTTTCAGCATGGATTCAGGAGTGGTTTCAGCACGGTTACGCAATTAACAGAATTCGTTCACGACATTTCTTGTTCACTTGATTCCGGAGAGCAGGTCGACGCCATTTTCATCGATTTTTCCAAAGCATTCGACACGGTATCTCACACTAAGCTGATATGCAAACTAACTGCCATAATAAAACAACCCTGTCTCTGTCAAGTGGATAGAAAACTTTCTTTCAGATCGCGCGCGATTCGTAGAATTTAATGGTTCCGTATCCAATAAATCTAACGTAACTTCTGGAGTTTGCCAGGGCTCGGTCCTTGGACCACTGCTATTTCTGATCTACATAAACGACCTGCCTGGCAACATCAACTCTAAAATCCGTTGTTATGCGGACGATTGCGTACTATATGACACCATTAGCACACCGCAGTGTCACCAAAAACTAAACGAGTCGTTTTCTAGGTTTTGCGCGTGGTGTAAAACGTGGCAGATGTCCGTAAATTTCCGCAAAACAGTATCCATGTCTTTTACTCACGAACGTTCCCTGTCTAATTTCACGTACTCATCCGCTGACATAAACCTGCAAAGAGTTACAGAATATAAGTATCTTGGCATTATTTTCACAAGTAACCTATCCTGGTCGAAACACATCGAATATGTATGCACAAAGTCACTTAATAAACTGGGTTATCTTCGACGCACACTCAGCCAAGCACCGAAAGACACCAAACTCCTGATGTATAAAACACTAATCCGACCGACACTCGACTACGCATGCTCCGTGTGGAACCCTTACCGAAAAGGCGAAATTAACAAAATTGAAGCCGTTCAAAAGAAAGCCATCCGATTCATCTGTCGCAGGTATGACTGCGCTTTTTCACCAACCACAGCCCTCGTATCTCTAGAGCTAACCACCTTTGCTGCCCGTCGTGAAATTGAATCACTAACCTTTTTTCACCGCATCATTCACTGTTCATATCGCCTGTCATCGAACAAATATGTCACATATGCAAGCCCCACTCAGACCAGAAGCAATCACTCCCTTAACGTTTCCCCGTATCATCCCCACACAGACACGTTCAAATATAGCTTTTTTCCGCGAACAATTGAGCGTTGGAATTTGTTGCCTCGCCACGTGCGCTCTCTTGACTTGCTTACATTTTCTTCTAAAATACAACTATTGTAAACTACGTACATATACCGCTTTGTTTCCTTCCCCCTTTGTACGAGTGCACCTTTGTACTTAGGTGTGTATATTAGGTCGATTTTATGTAACCCTTTACCATGCCGCTAAAACTGTACACTTCCTTCTATGTTGACTTACGAATACCTGGTTTCGTCGTTACTATGTTTTCTTTCTTTCTTTTTGCTTTTGTTTCATTATTGAACTTGTTCGATGCACGGTTTTGTACGATGTACCCACTCCTGCTATAGCCCCAAGAGGGGCTGCAGTATGTTAAACTAAACTAACTAAACTAAACTTCCATCTCAAATAACTGCCCCCCCCCCCTTCCTTTAGCGCCCCATCTCTATCTCCTCGACGATGCTCTATGTCCCAATGCGTCGCTTCTCCGCAACAGAGTAGGAGCACTGATTGCGGCAGCTCCAGAGGCAAGATCTGCAAGCAAGTCAGACTGCCAACATCCTCCATGTGTTTCGATTGATTGATTGATTGATTGATTGATATGTGAGGTTTAACGTCCCAAAACCACCTCCATGTGTTTCGTCGCGAAATTGTTGTATTGCTGTTTATGTCGAAGGAACCACCGCAGTAGCGCTTACTGACGCAGGAGCCGCCATTTTCGTAATCTCTGATACACTGTTTCGCAAGCTAACGTCGTTGTCAGGACTAATTCTTTGTACTGCCAGCTGAGCACGGCGTCAATTGCCATTGAAGACGCACTCTACGTAATCGAGTTTTTCATGCTACTGTCCTGCTCCCACGACATTATTTTTGGGTGGGACTTCCCCTAAGACCGTAGTGCCACCATGAACTACTCTCGTGAAGAAGTCACTCGTACGCCCTTGCAGACCTCTCTCTCAGAAGGTCTTTCTCCTCACAATGTTGTCGTCCCAGAGGACACAGATATCTCCCCCCCCCCCCCCCCCCCAGGCGCACTCTAGTCACCCTAACGTGTTCGACTGCGCCAGACGGGGCAGCACTCTTCGCTTCGTCGGAAGTCTTCCTCCGTCGCCGCGGCTTACGACTGCCCTTTGCAGTACTCTCAGTTAAATCTGTTTAGGTGATAATGCTCCTTGTCAACTCGCTCAAATTTGCCGTGGTGTTGCTTCGAGGGGGAATCGGTGGGGCATATGCAAGGCGCTGACCACTTGATTTCTCTGAGCATATCCGCGGACGAACCCTGCCTTCAGCAAAATGTCATGGCGTCACCTGTTCCGAGGTCTTCAGCCCTAGATGACTTTTCGCCATTCAATTGCCGACGACCTACCACTATCGTAACGCAGCAAACTTCTCACTCTTCTGCACGACTTCCGTTCTTCTTTTCATTGTGCCCGGCCAACCTTGGGCAGCACGAAATACGTCACCCACCACTTTGACTCCGGTTCCCAAGCTCCATTGCGCCAACGACGCTATCGAGTTTCCGCAGCACAGTGCACGATTATTAACGAACAATTAGACAACATGTTTTACTGCAAAGTGATTCAGTCGTTCCAAAGCCCCTGTTCCTCTCCTGCCGTGCTCGTGTGCAAGAAGGGGGGGACCATAAGATTCTGTGTCGACTCTCACCGTCTCATGCAGATAACCCGAAAAGATTTGTAGCCGCCGCCGCGCATCGATGATGCTGTAGACCGCTTACAAGGATCAGAATATTTCGCATCCCAAGATTTATGCTCAGGATATTTGAAAGTACCAATAACGGACGCTGATTGTTCGAAGATCGCTTTCGTCACCCCTCATGAACTATACGAGTTTAACATCACGCCATTTATATTGTGCGACGACCCAGCTACATTCCAACCACTCATAGACAACGCCCTTCGCGGCTACAAGTAGAACACCTGCCTTTGCTCCTTAGACGACATCGTAGTCTTTTTTACAGAGTTTTCAACTCACCTTGTCCGTCTTCGCGAGATTCTGACGTACCTCAGCTGCGCTGGTCTCCATTCAACATAGCAAAGTGTCATTTCGCCGCACGCTAGTTGACAATGCTGGGTCACGTCGCTTACAGAGAAGGTGATCTGCCGGAACCAACGAAACTCCGTATACCGTGGCCGAATTCCCCAAGCCCACTTGCATGAAGACGCTTCAAAGCTTTGTTGGGCGGTGTTCCTGCTTTGGAGTATTCGTGTGCGGATTCGCTTCCCTCATCGACCATCTTACCATCTTACCAACATTCTGACAGCCTCTAATGGCCTGTCTGATCAGTCACGAGAGTGTGACACATCTTTCGAGACGCTACAGCGCTTACTAACATCGCATCCGCTACTCCGACACTTTCACCTGGATGCGCCCACGCAAATTCATACTGACGCCAGCGGTTTCGGCCTTGGTGCCGTGTTGGCTAAAAAAAAGTCGGGATACCAAGAATATTGTCGCTTACGCGAGTCAAATTTTGAAGACAGCCGAGTGCAATTATTCTGCCACGAAAAAATATTGCCTCACAATAATTTGGCCTTTGGCTAAGTTTCATCCATGCCTTTAGAGCCTCACTTTCGACGTCGTCACTGATCAGTACGCTTTGTGTTGGCTCTCGTCACTGAAAAATTTGTCGCGATGATTCGGTCGCTGGTCACTCAGGCTGCAAGAGTACAACATTAATGTCGTGTGCCGATCAGGCCGCAAGCACTCTGACACGGACGCTCCTTCCCGTTCACCTCTAGCATCCGCCACGGTTTCACCGCCCGTTTCTTTGTCGTCAGCCGACGTCATCGACACGTAATTCGAGCAACGCAAGGATACTTGGGCTCGCCACCTACGCGACTTTCTGGTGCATCAATCAGCTTACCGCGCTCCCAGAACTATACGTCGCCAAACGCCCCATTTCGCCACTCGAGCTGGTCTCCTCTATCGATAGAATTATGCATCTGATGGCCGGAGGCGGCTGCTTGTGATACCTCACCACGCGCGCATGCAAATGTGGGCTGCTTTCGACGCCGACCAGCAAAGCGCTCAAGCTGGCAGCCTCATCACCTACACCCGCTTGCGTCAAGGGTACTATTAGCTTAGAGTGTATTCATATGTGTGCAAGTATATCCGCCCTTATACTGCGTGTCAGCGACGAAAGGCTCCCCCTCTACAAGCCACCGGCACACTTAAACCTCTCCCATGTGCGGCGTGCTCATTAAACCAGGTCGGCAATTAGTTATACGACCCCATTCCTTCACCTACCCTTGTGAACATGTGGATCACCGAAGGAGTGCACCATCTCACGCGTTATGCGCAGCAATAGCGAGGGAAGTTGCACTTTTATCTTACGCAACTTCGTCCTGCGCCACGACGTACCCCATGAATTTCTGAGTAACAGAGGAAGTGTTTTTCGGTCCAAAGCTGTCGAAGCAGTGCTCGTACAGTGTAACGTCTTTCACCCCAAGACGACCGCATATCATCCACAAACCAATAGCCCAAATGAACGATTTACCCACACTCTCTTCGATACGTTTACGATGTACACCCCATCCGACCAGGCAGACTGGGACGCCGTCCTTCCCTTCGTCACATAAGCGTACAACACTGCAACGCAAGCGACCACGGGATTCTTTTTATGGGCAGTACCAGCCCACAAACTCACGGGACGAAGAAAAGAGACACAAACAAGCGCTGACTCTCAACCGCAGATTTTGTTGAAATATACAAGTTATCTGAGCACATAAGATAAAAACGCACACAACATACGCAGAGGCCAGCGAAGGATCCTTTCGACGTCATTAACAGTTGTGCGCTACGAATACCTGTGCAGGCGCGACATATTCCATTCAAACATGCTACTGATTAGGATTTCTTCTTTTTCATGTAAAGATATTGATGTCTGACTGATACAGCACTCCCCTTCTTTTTTGATATAGAATGCTTCCAGTGGTTGTCTTGTGATCTGATCGCTTTGTTTGTAGAGCACTGTCGTTTTATTGAACAACGATCTGCATTCACACATGTGGCAGCACGAAGGCCAATTCGCGTACGTGCTGGTCTCGAAGGTTCAGGAGTGTGCTTTAAATCGTACATAGAGACAACGCCCTGTTTGCCCAATATAAACCCTTCCACATGTTAAGAGATTTCTGCACACCACCCCTAGTACACAGAGTAGTGAGGCGTCCCTGACTTTTACACTGCGTTTATTTTGGCTAGACCTCTTTTATTTATGCTTTTTGTTCACCATAAGGCACAATTTTCTTAGTTTGGTTTATGCTCAGAATATAACCTGTTCATCGTATTCAGATTCCACATTTTTTAGTCCAAGGGCTAATCTATGCTTGTAGGGTGTGGTGGCACATTTCTTTGACCACTCTTAATTTTAACACTTTTTTCACCCTTCTTGATCTGACGTATCAGACCTTCGCAAACAGAAGTGATAACGGGTGTCGGGACTCTGGCTACCTGAAGGTGACACACCTGTTCTTAGAAGCTTTGTTCTGCTTGGTGCCAACATGACTTCAGAATCGCAGAACCGAGGCTAGATGTAGTGATGCCCTTCTTCACTAATTTTCAATGACCAGACTTGTAATTAGGCAAAGGTTTTACAGATGTTGGGTTATACGCCCAACAAGAGTGGTGGTTGACAAAAGTCATCTTTATGTCTAGGAACTGCATGCTGTGAAGGCATTTCTCTGGTGAATTTCAACCCCATCCCTGTTCCTTGAAAGATCTCCAGAACCTTTTCAACGCTCAAGCGCTCCTCCTTTTTGGGCACTGCTATTAAGTAATCATCCACGTAACGAGCGACGCGAACCGCCTTTTCTCTAACTTCTTTTTTTAGTATGGAATCAACTTTCCCTAGAAAGATGTCGCTGAGAAATGAGGCCACCTTAGACCCAATACAGACCCCCGCTTTTTGAACCATCGTTTTCCCTTCCCAAAAGGTGACGGTTGATTGCAAATAGAACATCAATAACTCTGGAAAGTTTTCCACCTTTAAACTGCATTCGTTTTGGAAATTTTGCTCGTCGTTGTCCTCAATAATGCATTCTTTCACTCGTTTCATTAGCTCCCGCTGTGGAAGAGAATAATATAGATCCACTACGTATACACTGAATGCCATGCATCCGTCAAACTTAGCACAACGCAATTCTTGAATGATTACTTGCGAGTTCCCTGTAGTGAATGGATCCTTCACTTTTAGTTTTTCTAGTTGTTTGAGCAGAAAAGTTGCAACGATAGATTGCCATGTGCCTCTTTCGGAAATCGTAGTGCGGAAAATCTGCACCGGTTTATGCGTCTTTACCGAAAAGAAAGGTTCAAGTTGTAACCCCCGAGCCTTCGCTACACTTCTAGACAAGCTTTCTAGGTTCATTCCCTGCAGGAGGCTTTTCGCCCTTTCCTTAACCTTGTCGGCTCATCTTACACTACCCGGAAGTTTTTCATCAAAGCATCTGAAGCTTTTTCAGAGAACTGTCCGTCAGGCAACAGTGCGAAAAACCCTTTCTTATCCATGGTCATCAACTTCAACTTTTTTTTTTCTTTCAATGACTCAGCAAAGTGAAGTAACCGTATGCTTTTTTGCGTTTTTTTACTACGCATGATGACATCTGCACATTCAGACACACACCTTGTCGTCTCATTCTCCGTAACATGCTGTAAACACTCCTCGCTAGGGCTACCTTTTCAACGGCGCGGAGCCTCGGTTCCACGCAGAAATTATGGTCGAGCTTGAGTGTCTCCTAGTGCTGTTCCGGTATTGTTGTGCCGGCGAGGTTCAAGACCTTGCCCGCAGGATTTTTCCTCCCATTGCAATTTGGTACTCGTGGTCTGGCTGTCACCCAAAGAAGCTCAGTCAAGGAATCACTGGTTCGACACCACTCGCCATATGTTCTTTTCTCCTCTTCTTCCACCCTGCAGTACGCAGGTTGTCCTTAGGCAGTCCCTAAGCAGTCTTGCCTGGCTTCATAGCTCAGACATCCAAATTCGGCGCATCCGCTTTATGTGTTCTATACCGATGGTCGTATCCCCCCGCAAACGGCCATTAGTTCCTCCGGACATGTTCCGCGGTGCAAGTGCCATGACAGCACTCTTGCTCGACATTCGCAAGTGGCTATTCTTGCCGCGAAGAAGGCTGGGTCGTGAAAAAATACGTTATGACGAGGAAAAGAAGACCTTGTAGAAGCACGACAGACCATCGACGAACATGTGGCTCAAACCGTTTTGCTACCTCGTGCAGGTCTTTGTTCATGGTCTGTCCGGATCAAGGTTTCTGCAAATACCGAAGACTAAAGCAATGAACCAGGCATATCTGCCTGACTTCGCCACGTGCGCTTGGTCTCCAACTACGTCACTACTGTCGCGACACTGCTGGTTCAACGCCTCACCTTCGCTGTTTTGGGACGTGCCACTCGTGCCGCCACTTATGTTCCACGTGACGTCGACGCACCAGTTAAAAAGACACCAGCTCCAGAACCAAGCCTTTTGTGGGCACGGCAGACCATCGACGAACATGTGGCTCAAACTGTTTTGCTACCTTGTGCAGGTCCTTGTTCATGGTCTGTCCGGATCAACGTTTCTGCAACTACCGAAGACTAAAGCAATGGACCAGGCATATCTGCCTGACTTCGCCACGTGCACTTGGTCTCCAACTACGTCACTGCTGTCACGACACTGCTGGTTCGACGCCTCACCTTCGCTGTTTTGGGACGCGCCACTCGTGCCGCCACTTATGTTCCACGTGACGTCGACGCCCTAGTTAAAAAGACACCAGCTCCAGAACTAAGCCTTTTGTGGGCACGGTGGACCATCGACGAACATGTGGCTCAAACCGTTTTGCTACCTCGTGCAGGTTAGTAACTGCTATAGCACGATTAGGAGTGATTGTCGCGGTCTTTTGGTCTTGCCGTGCCCCCAACGCTGTGCTTCTATTGCTTATGATGTATACTGTGTATGTTTGTTGCTGTTGTGCGGTGACGTCGAGTCGACTCCCGGCCCCACTAACAGTGGTGGTGCTTCTGTCGAGTCGATGTTGAGGGAGCTGCTGTCTGGCCAGAAAAAGTTGACAGCGGATGTAACTGCACTCAGAGATCAACAGAATAACGTTGAAAAAGTTATAGCTGATTGGGGAGCCAGATTCGTCGAATTGGAAAGACGAGCCTCACGCGTGGATGACCTTGAACGTACTGTAAATTGCTAGAGGCGAAGTTGACTGATCTCGAGGATAGGAGCAGGCGATCCAATTCAGTAGTCTTTGGGATCCCTGAGGATATGAGTGAAACATGAAGCTATTCTTAAAAATACGGTTCTTGAGAAGTTTCCTCAAAGAAGCTTTCGGTTAATTGTAAATCTGTCGGCCGAATTCATCGCCTCGGTAACGCGGGTAGTGGAAGACCAGTCATCATTTATTTCCAGGATGTCACTGAAAAACAGCATATCTTAAAAAATGCTCATAAACTGAAAGGTATTCGAATATCAGTTCAGAACTATTATTCGCGCAATACGCTAAGAAAACGTAAACTGCTGTGGGATAGCGCTAGAACTGATAGAGAGCAAGGCAAGAAAGTTAGCCTGCGTAACGCTATGCTGCGCATTAACAGTGAACTTTTGACATGGGATGAAAGCAACAACTTGAGGGTCAAAATCGACGGTCGTCCAAACAGTACCAGAAATACTTGACTTTCCTCCGTGGAGGCCTCCTCTGAATATAAAGAACTTCGAGTTTTAAACATTAATCCCCGCAGTGTCGTTAATAAATCAGAAAGCCTCGAGGCTACCAAATTAAGTAACAACCCTCATGTATTTGTCATAACGGAAACTTGGCTGCATGATAATATTGAAGATGCAGTTGTGTTTCCTCCGTCGTACAGGGCGCATTGCTGTGACAGAAGTACTAGGGGGGGGGGCGGGGGGGCTGTTTTGTTATAAAACACTATAGCCGCTACCCCTCACGACAGGCTGATAACTTAGAAACTGTGTCACTGAATTTTTCTTGCTGGGATAAATCATTCTTATTTTTTTGCCGCTTATCGAGCACCTGACTCTCCCCCCGAATTCTTTCGTGATCTTTTCATGCACATGGCGTCTTTCGCAAACAGTAACGTTCTTCTTATAGGTGATTTTAATCTGCCAGATGTCGATTGGGAAAAAAATTGTTTTGCACCGCAAATAATTCACATTTACAATATTTGCATGACCTCATCCTATCTCACAATCTGGATCAAATAGTTAAACAGCCAACGTGCACCTGTGGTATGTCAGCATCCATACTGGGCCTTGTGTTTATTAGTCGTTCATTAGAAAACTTTTCTATATCGGTTGATCCCGGAATTTCTGATCACAACCTAGTATACTGTTCTTTTTCTTTGAAGGTACCTAACACCAGCAAATGTAAAACGATAATGGTTAAAGATTTCTCTCGTGCCAGAAATGAAAGTGTCTTGGATGATTTGGAACTATGCCTTGATAATTTTCAAAGCAACAATACTGCTGTACTTTGAGATGAGTTGAAACTATTTATTACTTACTGTCTTAGCAACTTTATTCCGAACAAAACTAAAGAAGCATCGAAAACTACTCCTTGGATAACGAGAGAAATCTTGCACCTCAAAAGGAAAGTATAGCGCCTAAGGCGACGGCGGGCCTCCCGTGTGATTATTCACCAAATGCAAGATAAATTAAACCTTGAAGTACAGCTAGCTAAGCGCTGGTATTTCTAGCACACGATGCCAAACTTCATTCGCATGGCACCCCAAAAAGTTTGGTCTTTTATAAGCAGGAAAACAAACTCAATTGACCAATCGTTCACGAAGGCCTCGTCGTCGTCGATAAGCAATGTATCGCAGAGCGCTTTAATCATTATTTTCAAAGTGTATTTTCTAGTTCTAATACCATTGTAAACCCAAATCGCTTGCCATGTGACTCGAACACCTGATATTGTATCACAACCAGGTGTGGTATCAATGTTACTGAACCTTAAAATTAAATCATCTCCAGGACCAGACAACATACCGAATGCCTTTCTGCACAGATATGCTGAAGCGTTAGCCCCCTTTTTGGTAATCATTTTTCGTTCCTCGTTGTCGTCAGCTATTCTTCCTGTAGATTGGCTAACTGCGCGTGTCGTTCCCATTCCGAAAAAGGGCGACGCAGCACAAGTAACCAATTATCGACCCATTTCATTAACGTCCACGTGCTGCAAATTAGTTGAACATATTATTGCTAAAGAAATAACAAAGTTTCTAAATGATAACAATATACTTTCTCCTCACCAGCATGGTTTTCGCAAAGGGTTATCGACTGTAACACAATTAACGACAATTATTCACTACTTTGCTAGTACACTTGACAAGTCGAGCCAAATCGACGTGATAATTCTGGACTTTAAAAAAGCGTTTGACCTTGTTCCTCACAGTAAACTTATTGAAAAACTGCAGTCAGTTAACCTTCCCGCATACATAGTTAACCGAGTAGCAGCTTATCTGTATAATCGCAAACAGTTTGTATTAATCGGTAATTACTCTTCTAATGAACTTTCAGTAACGTCTGAAGTACCCCAGGGTAGTGTTTTGGGACCTTTACTATTTCTAATATGTATAAATGACATCGTTAACAAAATTTTTCCCTCTATTCAAATTCGGCTATTCGCAGACGATTGTATAGTGCTTAACGAAGTTTGTTCTCTAATGATCAATTAATGCCTAATTCTAACCTTCAAAACATCTTGTCGTGGTGCGGGCGATGGGGTATGGAATTGAACAAGGAAAAACAGTCTACATGTCTATAACAAAAAAATTAATATGATGTCGTTTGCTTATAACCTAGGATTTACACCGCTTACCAAAGTAAACCAATACAAGTATCTTGTAATCATTATAACTAGTGACCTAAGTTGGAATAACCACATTTCCAACATATATAACTCCTCCTTCAAAAAACTGTGTATCCTCAGGCACAAACTAAAGCACGCTCCTCATTATACTAAAATGCTAGCCTACACTTCACTCATTCGCCCGAAACTAGAATATGCAAGCATCGTATGGGATCCCTACACAAAAACTAACATAAACGCTCTAGAGATGATTCAACGCAGAGCAGTTAGGTTCATTTTTTCTAAATATAGAATAACTGACTCTCCCACTAGCCTTATGAAACAGCATAATATCCAGACACTTCAGCTTCGAAGGAAAATACACAGGCTAAAATTTCTCTACCAACTGAAAAACAACTCTTTCTCTCTGAACCCACACGCGTATTGACACCACTTGCAGCACGTTGAACACGGCATCGTCACGAATTTTCTTTACCACCATATAAGACCAGAACTAACCTTTTCAAATATTCTTTCTTTCTGCGCACTATAAACGATTGGAATAATCTGCATTTATCACAACTAATAGGCGCAGATTCCATTGAACATATATCTACTTGATGTTTCGCCATTGTCATGTTGATTATACTTTCATTTCTTATTTTAGTGTTCCTTTTTTGTACTTCAGTTCTTTTTTTTGTATTTCAAGTGTCTTGCAGGGGTGTAGGCAAATGTTTATGCGCATGCAATGTGTTCTTACTTCTGTTATTTCTTTCTTACGTTGTTTTCATTGATTATGTTTTTCGTATTTCTTCAGTGTACATCTTACTTAGTTGTGACTTTCTTCTTTCATTTTTTGGTGATTGCTGTTCATGTATATATATATATATATATATATATATATATATGATATATATATATATATATATATATATATTATATTCATGTATTTGCCCTCCTGCTTGAACCCAAATAGGGTCTGCAGTATTGTATAAATAAATAAATAAATAAACAAAATGAACTGAAGCAGGACTGATAGTTGGGCTAGTTTGGCGATACATTATGGGCAGTACCAGCGCACAAACTGATGGGACGAAGAAAAGAGACACAAACAAGCACTGACTCTCAAGTGAAGAATTTATTGAAATATACAAGTTACCTGAACACATTAGATAAAAACGCACAGAACTTGCGCAGAGGGCCAGTGAAGTATCATGTCGACGTCATTAACAATTTCGCGCTATGGGTAAATGCGCAGGCGCAGTATATTTCTTTAAAACAAACATGCTACTGATTAAAATTTCTTCTTTTTCATGTAAAGATATTGATGCCTGACTAACACAGAACTCCCCTGCTTTCTTGGTATTGAATGCTTCCACTGGTTCTCTTGTGATTTGATCGCTGTGTTTGAAGAGCACTGTCGTTTCAATGAACAAGTGCCTGCATCCACACGTTTAGCAGTGCGAAAGCAAATTCGTGTACGTACGTGCTGGTCTTGAAGGTTCTGGAGCGTTGCTTTATTCGTACATAGAAACAAGGCTCTGTTTGCCAAAAGAAACCCTTCCGCGTGTTAAGGGAATTCTATACACTACCCCTAGTACACAGAGTAGTGAGGCGTCTCTGTGTTCAGAAAAGCACACGGTTACTACCTCTTGCTGAGTCTTTGAAAGAAAAAAGTTGAAATTGATGACCGCGGATATGGAAGAGTTTTTCGCACTGTTGCCTGACGGACGTACAGCTCTCTGAAAAAGCTTCAGTTGCTTTGATGAAAAACTTCCGGGTAGTGTAAGATGAGCCGAAAAAGTTAAGGAAAGGGCGAAAAGCCTCTTGCAGGAAATGAACCTAGAAAGCTTGTCTGGAAGTGTAGCGAAGGCTAAGGGGTTACAACTTGAACCTTTGTTTTCGATAAAGACGCTTAAACCGGTACAGCCCTTTCACACTATCGTTTCCGAAAGAGGCACACGGCAATTGATCGTTTCAGCTTTTCTGCAGGAACAACTGGAAAAACTCATTGTGAAGGATCCATTCATTATAAAGAACTCGCAAGTAATCGTTGAAGAATTGCGTTGTGCTAAGTTTTACGGAAGCACGGCGTTCAGTGTAGACGTAGTGGATCAATATTATTCCCTTCCACAGAGGGAGCTAATGAAATGTGTGAAAAAATTCATTACGGAGGACAACGACGAGCAAAACTTCCAAAACGTATGCGGTTTAAAGGTGGAAACTTTCTAGAGTTTTTGATGTTCTATTCGCAATCAACCTTCATCTTTTGGGAAGGCAAAACGATTGTTCAAGAAGCGGGGGTCTGTATTGGGTCTAAGGTGGCCCCATTTCTCAGCGACATCTTTCTCGGGAAAGTTGATTCCAGGCTAAAAAAGAAGTTGGAGGGGAAGGCAGTTCGTGTCGCTCGTTACGGGGATGATTACTTTATAGCAGTGCCCAAAAAGGAGAAGCGCTTGAGTGTTGAGAAGGTTCTGCAGATCTTTCAAGCAACAGGGATTGGGCTGAAATTCACCAGAGAAATGCCTTCACAGCATGCAGTTCATATACATAAAGATGACTTTTGTCAACCACCACCCTTGTTGGTCATATAACCCAAGACCTGTAAAACATTTGCTTAATTACAAGTCCGCTCACTCAAAATTAGTGAAGAAGGGCAACACTACGTCTAGCCTCGGGGCTCCGATCCCGAAGTCGTGTTGGCACCAGGCAGAACAAAGCTTCTAAGAACAGGTGTGTCACCTTCAGGTAGCCAGAGTCCCGACACCCGTTATCACTTCTATTTGCGAAGGTCTGATACGTCAGATCAAGAAGAGCGAAAAAAGTGTTAAAAAGCAAGAGAGGTCAAAGAAATGTGCCACCATGCCCTACAAGCATAGATTAGCCCATGGACTAAAAAATGAGGCATCTCGATACCATGTACAGGTTCTATTCTCAGCAAAATCCACACTAAAAAATTGTACCCTATGGTGAACAAAAAGCACGATAAAAAGAGCTCTCGCGAAAATAAATGCGGTGTAAAACACAGGGATGCCTCACTACTCTGTTTGCTAGGGGTGGTGTACAGAATTCTCATAACTTGGGGAATGGTTTCTATTGGGCAAACAGGGCGCTGTCTCTATGCACGAATAAAACAACACTCCGAAACCTTCAAGACCAGCACGTACGCGAATTTGCATTCGCACTGCCACACGTGTGGATGTAGGCCCTTGTTCAATAAAACGACAGTGCTCTTGAAACATAGCGATCAGATCAAAAGAGAACTAGTGGAAGCATTCTATATTAAAAAGAAGGGGAGTCCTGCGTCAGTGAGACATCAATATCTTTGCATGAAAAAAAGAAATCTTAATCAGTAGCATGTTTGAATGGAATATGCCGCGCCTGCGCAGTTACCCATAGCGCGAAATTGTTAATGGCGTCGACACGATCATTCGCTGGCCCTCTGCGCATGTTCTGTGTGTTTTTATCTTATGTGTTCAGATAACTTGTATATTTCAATATATGTTTCAGCTGAGAGTCGGCGCTTGTTTGTGTCTCTTCTCTTCGACCCGTGGGTTTGTGCGCTGGTACTGCCCATAATGTATCACCAACTATTCCAACTATCAGTCCTATGGTATTCTCACCGTTCTTTCTTTTATACCGACCCAAGCCATCGTGCATGTTGGGCGCCATGCTTCCTTATAAACACATGCTGCCTGCGAGTACAGCTGATTTTTACATTGCGAAGTACGCGGATGATTAACGACAGTTAGCGCATTCCTTTACGAGCGAGGACCGAGGTCGCCAGAAGCTTAAGCGTGATAGCTACCGACCTCATGCTACTTTTCAAACGAGTGCCCTAGTTTGGCTCTGGTTCCCACCGAATCCTCCTGGCCTGTCATTCAAGTTATTGGCCCGCTATCACGGCCCCCAACGTATTCTGGCTTAGATTTCTCGCATCATTGACGAGGTTGGACCTTCGAGCCATATGACGACTTGTGTCGTCGCCGCCGAGAAATAGATAGATATGTGGGGTTTAACGTCCCAAAACCACCATATGATTATGAGAGACGAGGTAGTGGAGGGCTGCGGAAATTTCGAGCACGTGTGCTCCTTTAACGTGTACCCAAATATGCGCACAAACACATACAGCATTTTCGCCTCCATCGAAAATGCAGTCGCCAAAGCCGAGATTCGATGCGCGACCTCCGAGTCAGCAGCCAAAATCCTTAGCCACTAGACCACCGCGGCGGGGCGCAGCCGAGAAATTGTCCACGTATTTCGCATCAAGCTCTATTATTATCCGGCTATACTACCAGCGCTTTATTTACCAGGATGATTTCTCTAGTCCCCGGGGGCAAATGTAGTAAAGTCGATGACGAAAGACACGAGCAAGCACGCAAGTACCAGTGGCAGCATCAGACTCGAGCTCGAACTTGCCCGGATTTCAGCAGCTTTACGCTCGCCGCTCTTCTAGGCTCCACGTTCAACGTTCGACGTTTGTCGAGCTTCCGTGACGACCAGCGTAAATAAACCACGTCGCAGTAATAAAACGTTCTGGGTCTGCATGGGGATCGAACACCGGTCGTTTGCGTGATAAGTGGGTGTTCTACCACACAGCCATTCCTCTGCTTGTGCCTAGAGTAAAAATAGCTTCCTCTGCTTGGAAATACAGTGAAAGTAGCTTTCATGCTTTATATAAAGACATGTCCTGTATACGTGCTTCACAATATAACATGAAATATTACCATATTATTGCGTGGTGCAAGCGTGCTTTGCCATCAGGCGTCAGAACATAGGGTTATCGTAAGGACATTATGGTTTAAAGCAGGTCACCTACTACAAAAGGCACTCACGTTACTGCACCCTTAGGCCATGTAGTGGTTGCTTAGCAAGTTCGAAAATATGTCATGCACTAATTGTTTGAAGTATGCACCAGCAACAGAACATCGCTGTCGCGTTCAACTCTTTCAACTCTTCAATGCAAAGCTTAAGAGTCCACTCCCACCAATCCCTCGAGTTTTTTGCGTCCATAAAGTGTAGTAAGATGGCAAAAACAGCTGGCAGTTCCTTAGAAACTGATAATAACTACGATGAGGCAATAAACTTTCCCCTGCCTCCAGCGGCGAAAGTTTCCAGTGGCCACTCCAGTGACTGTGGCAGCTTCTATGCCAGCTGTTATGCGTTCAAGCGGCTTGCCAGCGGGAAATCGCTGTGCTGTGAAGGCAAAGAGGAGAATGTTTTCTTTTTACTGAAGTAAGCTCCACTGCAATGAGAAAACAGACATATTTACGTCCAGCTTTAGAAGCACAACACAACAAAAAAAAAACTGTTTGCGTAAAGAAAGACTGAGTCGCTTTAGAAGCCGTTGAATGTACGCAGTTGGTATTCGCGTGATACCGCCTCCCTATTGTTCAGGAGTGCCTTGTGTGCGCTCCAATGAACTGACTTGACCAAAGTGACTCACTAGTTGGTCTGCAGAGAAAATTAAAAGTGTATAAACCGTAGGACATACAATCAGTAAAATGTCAGCTTTATTTAGGCTTAGTTTATTAGAATCGGCCACGCAACTTCTAATCAGCAAGATAACCTATAATGAACTATCATGCTAAATTTCAATGAAGGCGTGGTAGTTTAGTCATACGTAAGATATTAGTAGAATATTGTTCCGAAAGTACATTATGTTTTTTTAGAAATCCCTATTGGGGTGGAACTTAAATGGCGTTCGAACTGAACACCTTTTCATACTAATACAAAAGGGTTAAGTCAGTGCAGCAAAATTTTCAGTACATGCCTAATCATGGTTATTGTTGTAACCGCATTGCATGCTTTGTTTTCTAGACAACCATCAGCATTTTCTTATGATTCTGCAACCTGGTTGAGGCAGTCGGCGTCGTTCGCCAGAACCATCGCCGAGATTTCATGCAAAGTCTCTTTATTGACGCAAACTTCGGGCACTTTGAAACTGTCAAACTTGTTCACGAGAGCGAAACGAGACAGCTTTTCCTGCAAAGTCGCAGCATGGGTGAGCATCGCGACAAAGTCAATTTCTTCCCCAGAGTCATCGGCAAATGTTCAGTCATCGAGTTCTGTCATCGACACAGAACAATAAAAATCTTTTTTTCATCCCGCCGGTATATTACATTTGCACATATGAAAAGATATAAAGAAGAGATGTCTTTTTATATACTGGTTGTGGGTCCTGCGCTGAATTCGGCATTTCAAATAGGCATTATACCACTCTTGTACGGAGGTGCTGCTGGCAAGCATGCGGGAAAACATGCACTAGTCTGTTGAAATCCACAAAACTACAGTGTAACCTCTTGATGCTCACAAGAGTAGAGCCACTGATTGCATTTCCGCCAACTTTACTTAGCCAGCACAGGTGGTATAATGCGCATTCATGAAATGTACAGTGTGGTTTGGTCGTTCCTAATACCATTCCTGTTCTGTCTTATGTACCAAAAGAACGTAATGCAAGCATGGGTGCCCAGCGGAGTCTTTCATTGGGACACTTATTGCGAAGCGGTAGCACCAGAAGTACAGCTACACCAAAGAATTTGTTTTCTTTTTATTTAGCTCTTCATTACACTGGCGTGTTTTCTCATGTGTTAGCTCGTTCGTTAACTCCATGGAGTATGCTTAAATAATTCCAAAATACACCACTGTTCATTCAAAGCCACCTCAATTTGCTGTCTAGGCACCCAGCTTTTCGCTAGAAACTGGCATATAAGAGCTCCATTCATCCAATATTGACCTACACCCATAACAGTAACTGAACAACAATATAGTTGTTTTCAACAGAAACGGGTTGTATGGTGAATAAACTGCAGTGGTCAGTGACTACAAAAAAAACAATTTTAATAAGTATTTCTTTTCATGAAGTAGCACTGACACTTTCGCTGCACAGATTTTTTATACTAGTACACAAAGGTGCAACTAAGAAAGCGTACAATACAGATGCATCAGGGGCAATCAATTTCACCTGTAGGTCTTCTTAATTTGACGTCAATATATATTGGATGAATTCCTGGAATCACATGCTCGACTACTCCGACGACCAAATACCAAAAGCTGAGTCAACGTGACAACACAGTGACATTGAGTGCACTAATGATCAAAGTTTGACTTGCCCAAATGGCAGGTGCCCAAAATGCGATTGAATAGAAATGCCACAGCTGCCATCAGAGCCAACCTAAATAGCTGCTCTATGCCTGCTGGTGAAGGCATGAGAACATTGCACTGCGATGTTGGAAAATTACGTTGGCTTTATTTTATTACAATTTCATCTGCGTTGAACGTACGCCGAAACCGCTAATAGCCGCATTGCAAAGAAATCTTCCATCGAGATCACGTAGCCTTGGTAGTGTACAATGGTTGCGGTGCTCTCCTGCTTTATTAAAGGTTACGGGCTAGATTCTGTCCTCGGTGACCAGATTTGAGTGGCGGCGAAAGGCTATATTAGCGTGTACAGCCTGGCGTCATTCCACGCTAGAGAACATGACAAGGTCTAAACTTTAGGAGCCGTACATTATGGTGTACCTCAAAATAATATCGCAGTTCTGGCACGTACAACCCTAAATATAATAATAAAATGCGATTACATATCAGCTCATCCATCAGAATTCTTTAAGAATGTAATTTTAGGTCGCTGGTTACATGGCAGAGCATTAACTTCCAATGTGGTAGGTAGAGGTTCCCATTCCTAGTGACGACCACAAAGCCAACGCTTTTTCCCAAATAAGCAGAGGTGTGTACTCATCTGGTCTTTGGTTGTTCTTTCGTAATCATTTTAAATGGTGGCGCTGTAAGGTCCCGTAAAAGCCCCTGGGCGCACGTTAACTCACCAAAGCCTTCATGAAACAGTCGAGCAGCCGTCTCTGATATGTCAGGTAAGAGAATGTCTATCGATGGGTACCTACCGTTGAAATTGGTGCAAGTGTACTTCCGGCCTTGTGATCGGCAGAGCGAAGTATACAGTCACCTAAGATGGCACTATACCTGTGCGGTTTTGTAGCTATAGGACCCCAATACCACGGAAATCAGCCCCTTTCTTTTTTTCTGTGATGGTGAAAGCGCGGGCAGCCAAGGCGTCTAAAAAATTAAATCTTTATGGGTGAACTTGCTTCAACCAAAGTCAGTAATGCTTACACCACACCAATAAGGGCAAGTATAGCTCATGGATCCACGTTCTCACCAATATTCCTGAAATCTATAGCATTGAACCATCTTCATTCGATGTTGGGGCGCGCAGAAGTGCTCAATAAACTCATACAGCGTTGCGCCGAGCGTGACGCTCTCATTAGTACAGGAGTAATACCATGCCACACGCCTCAATCTATTCGGTGACCGGGTCGATCAAATGTGCGCGACAAAAATAAGGCTAATTTCTGCATTCCGAAGCAGTGGCTTGCTAAGGTATTTGGGAGGGAAAACTTTTCAGTTACATGCGAGCCTCCCGAATGTCACACAATGTCGTCTCAGCGATGTCTCTTAGAAAGTTCATTCCGAGATTGCAGTTTTCCATATCCTCTTTCGCACATTTTGTCAAAGTGATCTATGTTTCCACATATTACTCCGGGCATAAAACAAATCATCTTTTCCTATACGTGAGCCGCAGTTTGCGCTGAAAACATTTTTCGAGACCACAAGTTTGTAAATATTACGAAAAAAATCACGAATTTGAGTAAATGTACATCTTAGTCCACACTGAAATGCAGTTAAACTGCTTAGCGTACAAATTTAGGAGACTGTTCTGTACCTCAATAACAAACAAATAAAAAGCTATTATTATGAGGCTAGCTTTAGCATTCCAAGATTTTATCTGGACATGAAAAAAAAATTGGCATCACATCTTCATGTTTGACTGCGAATGTCATCGAATGAAGAAAGCCGTCTGGGGGGAGTGACTAAAACGTTTATTGAAGGTTCTGCGCGAGAAAATCCATTAATGGCATTCTGGATATGCTGTGTTAGACTTTAGCGCTATCTGGCAGTAATCTTGGAAAACGAAACTACAAGCTCAGATCATAGAGTTTTCCAAATATACACTAGAGGGATCTCTGGCGCTAGTGTCTACAGAAGCTGCAATGCATGGCGCTTCGGTGAGCTTCGGAACCATGGGTATGACACAAATTTGCCTAGTCTTCCTACTTTACGTTTTTCTGGCTTCGCGTGGCTTAAAGCTGCTTTGTCACGCAACAAAAGCCGGCAAAGTTTCGATAGGTGCGCTTCAACATTTAAACCTTTTAGGCTTACCACTTTGAAGGGGGTGACGAAGTGACAAACGGTTTTTTTTCTTGGAAACCAAACAAAAACAGAGCAACAAGCAACGACACAAGCGTGTTTGCCACCCGCAAGCACGGAGACTAGAGAAATTCATGTCATACTCATAATTTGGATGCTTTGAACGATCTCAGAGCCAGACTCCCCTATAATTAATTTTAAGAAACTCTGTGCCTCCGATATAGCGAGCGCTTGACGTGTCACCGAAGCCAATACTGGTGGGTGCTGCGGATGTGGTTGGATTTTAGCCGTTTCGGGTGACAAACAAAAATAGACAGAGCAACATTTTTGTGTCAAAGCCATTGCTTGAAGGTCTTGTTGTTTCTATTAACGCTTTCCTTGTACACACGGAGATGTGCAGGGCCTACCATGCATTGTCCGGAGCTCCTTCACGGCGTAACTATTGTCGCTACACTCTAAGGCAAAATTACACGAAAAAGGAGTAACGGATCCCAATAGGCGCACGCGATGAACGAATAGACCGTTGAGGAGCAACCACAGAGGGAAGCGTGAGGCGCGAAACCACTTAGTCCCCACTGAGATGAACCGCCCGGGCATTGCAGGCAGCGCGAAAAGTGTTGCCAAAGTGACCAGCTCTCCTGCTCCACAGAACACATGTCCTTTTCATCCTCTGCTGGCTCAGTCTTTCCCCGTATTTTGCCGTTGACGGTTCGCGGTGCGTCACACTCGCAGTGCTCGACCACGGCCGCCTGGATTCGACGATCTAAGAATTACGACGTAGTGCTTGTGTGTTCGCTTGGACGAGCGTGGGCTGCTGCTTTTGCGTTTCGCTGCACCCATGAAGTCTGGAGCAAGCCTCGACACGTCACCACGCCACGCTGTATATCTCTGGCTTCAAGATAGTTGCGACCAACAGACGACAGCAACACTTGTGGAGGCCAATATGGCGGCCGAGAAGTCAACAGGCCTATCGGATATATACTTCAGTCCAACTCAGGGCAGAAAACAGCGCCGAATTCCAAGGCAAGTAGGTTATCATTCTTTATTCTACTCGTCGCGTGTGTGATACGGATCGCGCTTGCCTGCAACGGGCTCGGTTGTGTTGTATATCGCACGCACGAACTGCATCACGAAGGTCAGCTTCGGCGTCTGCAGTTCACCTGTGATTTGCGATCGCCTCAAAATTAGCCGCCGTTGCCGCCGGCCTCCCGTATACGCTCGCTCATCGGGTGCTCGCCTGTCTTGGCCACCGCGATGAGCTTCGGGCTGACGATATTGGGCTGAGACCTCGTCGCTGTGTTGGCAGTCGTCGAAAACCCGTTGCGGGTTCTCGTAAAGAGCTTGGTTGTAGTATGTCGCGCGCTGTAAGTGCACCAGCATGGCGTGGTGGGGCTTTCGCTAGCGTCGGAACTCACTGAAAATCGCTTGCCATTACAGTCGGTAGCAAGCAGCTCGGTGCCATCCGCTGGCCACGGCAGCGGACTCGCATTTGCGCGCTGCGCTCGCTCGAGTTTGTGAAAAAGGGCCGCATTACCGTGGATTTCTTTGGCGCTAGCTCTTGAGCATATCATAGCTACTTCTTGAGCATATCATAGCTAACTACATTCACGAATTTTTACATGACCGTAATTTGCTTTCTTCTGTTCAACATGGTTTTAGAAAAGGTTTCTCTACAGTAACGCAATTAACATCGGTTGTTCACAGTTTTGCCGCCATTCTGGACAAGTCGGGTCAAGTAGATGCTATTTTTCTAGATTTCTCCAAAGCTTTTGATGTTGTTTCTCATGTTCACCTTATCAATAAAAACAATCTACTGGTCTTCCTGCATTTATAGTTAACTGGATATCTTCGTACCTGAGTAACCGCAAGCAATTCGTTCGCATTGATAATGACTGTTCACAATCCCTCCCCGTGTCATCTGGTGTCCCGCAAGGAAGTGCCTTAGGTCCTTTGTTGTTTCTCATATATGTTAACAATATTGTGGATATGATTACTGGCCCTGTTCAAATAAGGCTGTTTGCAGATGATTGTGTATTATTTAATGAAATAACATGCCGAGAAGACCAATCAGTATTGAATTCAAATCTTTGTAACATATATGACTGATGTACTAAGTGGAATATGAACCTAAATGCCGACAAATCAGTTTTTATGAAAATAACCAATAAGAAAAATTCTCTATCCTTGCCTTACAACCTTTCAGGACAACCTTTGAACGAAGTTACAGAATATAAGTACCTGGGTCTTACCATAACAAACACTTTAAGTTGGAACAAGCACATTTCAGACATTTGTGCGTCATCCTTTCGTAAACTGAGCCTTTTGAGACATAAGCTCAAACATGCTCCTGCAAGTGTTAGAATGCTAGCCTATACATCTATTGTAAGACCTAAATTGGAGTATGCATGTATAATCTGGGACCCTTACACAAAAACTAACATTCATGCACTTGAGATGATTCAGCATAAAACGGTTCGGTTCGTTCACTCTAAATACCGTTCGAGCGATTCCCCAACCCAACTCATGAGAGACCATAACATACCAGCCTTAGAAATAAGACGTAAAATCCAAAGATTAAAATTTCTTTATCTTCTCAAGAATAACAAATTGTCAATGAGACCAGAACAACACATTCAACCACTCACCGCTCGCAGAACAAGACACCGGCATGCCGACTCTCTACACCCTTCAATGCTAGAACTAACATTTTCAAATTCTCCTTTTTCCCGCGCACTGTAACCGAATGGAATCAATTACCAGCATTATTTATAAATAGCATAGACTCAATTAAACATATTGTATCTTGACCTGTATTGCTAAAGTGTTAAATGTCTTTCTTATCCATTGTTTGAGTTATGTTTTTATTCTTGGCGCTTTTTATGTTCTTGATCTTCTGTTGTCCTTATTACGAGCTTTCTATATACGTCCCTCCTGCTTGGGCCCTTCTGGGCCTGCAGTATTATGTAAATAAATAAATAAATAAATAAATAAATAAATAAATAAATAAATAAATAAAATAAAATAAAAATAAAACCAGCTCGGCACTGTTCGTGCCGGCGGTGAAGCGTACGCTCGCTTTCCTGAGTTCGCTGGCGGCAGACACTCCGCGTGCAATGCCATGTTTGTCTCGCGTTCGCTTGCTCGAGCTGAACGACGTCGCTCGCTGAGGACTCGCCGAATTGTTAGTGGCACGGAGGTTCGCGGAGTTGTGGCTGCAGCCGCTGCTCCTAAGCTGTTGCGCTACGGGGATCAAAATGAGTCTTTAACTAAGCGAACATCACGGTGAAATTATTAGCATGTCATATCTCACGTATGTTTTCGTTTCACCTTGCACGTATTCCTCATATGCATTTGTATTCATCCTCTGTCACGTGTGACTCACTATTTTACATACTTTTTGTGCAGCCGTGGGCACACAGCGTGCTGAAGACTGTGTTCGCTCGCATCTGCGATGCCTGTCATCCATCTCTCTCATCAGAGCAGCTTCTAAGGACTGTGCGAGATGTGAAGATAAAGTTATTAGTGTGTCATATTTTAATGCTTGTTTTTATATTAACGTGCACATACTTGTCATATGCGTGCATCTTTATCTTCTGTTGCGTGTGTCTGTTTTTTTAACTATTTTTACTAGAATATTGTACATGCAGCCATGGGAACGCAACAGGCAGAAGGCTGCGTGCGCTGGCGTCTGCAATGACTGTCATCTATCGCTTCCGTCGGAGGAGCTCGCCAAGGAGTGAACAAGATTTGACAACGAGACAGGACTCGTACACTTCACCATGAATTCACTCAAAATAATGGAGAAACTTCATGCGTATGTAGAAAAATGAAAGATTTCGATGTCTCACTTTTGTCGTTCGTTGTTGCCGTGACTGCGAAAGCAGTTACACGTAGGTGGCTAACTACTTTTTCGCGTGTTCTTTTCTGCGCGATTTGTTACTCACTGCGCAACAAAAAAGAGACGGAAAAAGTATTTGGCCTGGCGGAAAATAAGCAAAAAACAATGTTTAAACTGGGGACAAAAAGTTCATCCGATTCGAGTATTTGAGTGAATCAGCCGTTCGTCCGGCAAGGTGCAACTGTGAGGACTAACAGTTGCCCGGTAAGGTGTAAATGTGGAGATAAACAATTGTTATATAAGGTGTAAATGTGAGGTATAAATGTTAGTCTTTTAGGGTGAACTGTGGAACCAACGGTTACTCAATAAGTTCTAAGTATGTGGACTAAATGTTAGTCCCTTGAGGGGACTAAGTGCTACACTCGATGTCATTAGTCCTTAAAAGGATTAATGTTTGTTGCAGCCCCATTAGTCCCCAAATGGACGAACCACACACCCTTTTAACACCTTTTTGCCTTAGAGTGTATGGACTCATCAGCGTGACGCCCAAGAGACGCCATTATGCTCTCCCATAGTAGAGTATCTCATATTGTAGATTGTTAACAACTTTTTCTAAACACGCATTATCTCAAGAAAGACTGTCACTTTTAAAGATTTGGGGATCTTAAAGCTTAGCCTTTAAGAGTTGAACGTAATAGCGATATTCTTTCCCTGGTGCGTACTTCAAGCGAATAGTGCATGAAATCTTTTAGAACTTGCCATGCACCCACTACGTGGTCTCAGAATAAGTGAAGTAACATGTGCTTTTTTGTAGTGGGTGATCAACTTTAAACCACTATGTCTTCATGATTATCACATGCTTGGACGCCCAATGACAATGTACGCTTGCACCACACAATATTACTGAAGTATTGCAAATTAAATTGTGAAGCAAGATAGAGAGCGCATGTGTTTGTAAAGCGTGAAAGTTACTTTCACTGCATTTCCAAAGCAGAGGAAGCTATTTTCACCGCATCCACAAAATGAAGCGTGCCTGCTGTGAACGGCCGCCCGAGGACATTATTAACGCTGATGAGGCAGAGACTATGGCACCAATATGGATGACGCTTCTTAGCAACGCGAACCATGTGGACAAGCTGTGGGCTCTGGGACGTCACCAACAGAGCCTGACGTCGCCGACCAGGAGACGACTGAAGAGCAGAACATGGTGGAGCAACAGGAACGCTGTGAGCACTGTAGCTGTCACCAGCCAGAAGGTAGCGCTGCGCCGACGAAGTTTATGATGATGAACGCTACCCTGCCAAACGATAGGGCATCTGACTAGTGATGTTCCTTGCAAAAATTTTTCCCTTTCTCCGGAAATTCGTGCATGTCATTTTGAGCCAAAGGGTAAAAGGGAATCGTTGTGATATTGCAGCGAATTTTAGGAATGGTTGCATTCTTCTATGACGAGAAAAAATTAGCGGTCACAGTGCATCTTCGTTTGCTGTAATCGATTCTGCAGAATGCACCACGCAATACAGCTTTTGAGATTTTTCTTATATTTACGCGGAGCGGTTACTGGTTCCATGTTGGTGTTAGGCTCGAAGCCCACCATGTGCAGTGTAGTAACAGTATATGAATTATTAAAGTTGCGCAGCAGTGAACAAGCTGGTCTTGATATTAAAGGTTACCAGTGCGTGAGATAGAAGTAATTAGAGTATGTGTGCGCGTGGAAGGGGGCAGAGGTTATTACTGTTCTGCGGGAGAATTTGTGGGAAATTTCGTGAACTTTTGCAAAGAAAAATCTGAGAAATGGGAATTTTCATGTCTGTGAATTATAATTCTTCGGCGTAGTGCGCAACATCACTGCATTCAGCTGCAAGCAGCAACGCCATGATCCTCCATTGCACAAGACCGGTAGTGAAAAGGGAAATACATCTGCCCAATGCCTCGAGGGGCGTTGATCTGCCTTGTCTCGATCGGTATTCTCGTCGCCTGCGCGTGACGAACGGTGCAGAAAGTGAGCATACCGGCACTGAGTGTAGGCGCTCATTGGTCGTGTTGAGCTAATTGCCTAAGTCTGTTCACTCTTGTTGAAAATGGCGCGCCTAACAGCACCGATTTCCGTAGACATGCTTAACGTTCTTGGATTGTCTGCAAGGCGCAAACAGTGTCAGGTCAGATGTCTGATTGTAGAAAAAGACTAGGACATACTTGCCTGCCAAGAGGCAAAGGTTGAAAGTGACAGTGTAAGCCAACATATTTTCGCTTCTTTCAGCACGCGATAATTTTTGTGCGTTAGCCTTGCACAAGGTGTGCGTTAGCCTTGCACAAGGATAATTTTTGTGCGTTAGCCTTGCACAAGGGTGTTCAATATTTACTAAGAAATAATGAGGCATTGTTCAGGAAAGAATAAGGGTACTGTAAAGCTTCGTTTGTAGGAGTTGATTATTATGTGGAGTTTAACGTCCCAAAACACGATATGATTATGAGAGACGCTGTATTGAAGGGCTCCGAAAATTTCGACCACCTGGGGTTCTTTAACGTGCACCCAAATCTGAGCACATGGGCCTACATTTTTATAAAAAACGTGGTAGTACTTGGTAAGCTTAAGGTAGTAATGGTTTGTCACATTTGTTACAACCCTGGTAGTGAGCACAGTTAGTAACAGCGAGGGTGGTAACAGTTACTACTCTTGCTGCTACTACCAGCATTTAGTGACTGTTACTAGCCATGCCGTTACCACCCATGGGTATAACTTTTGAAGGTTTCAAGAAAAAAAGTAGTGATTGATACTGCCTTGTTTATTCATTTTGGCATATTATTTCTCCACTGCTAATGTTGGCCAATCAATGTCTTATTACTAGACAACTTCGGGTAATGAAGCGGGGTGTCTCATGAACACGAAGTATACATACACCTAACAAGTTCACTATTTTTTAATATGCAATATGAAGGAAGCGTGTGATATATATAGCCTCTACTTTGCAGGGGCATGTCTGGCACGAGCGAGCACTTGTGTTTCAGGATGAATTATAACAAATTTGAACCTACAGCCCCATATTATACTACCTTATTACGTATGTTTGAGGACGTAGCACAAGACATTTATTCAGCCTTTCTAATTATAATATTGCTTGTCATATTTGTTTATCCAAAAAGGGTCCCAAAAAAGCATTATAGACAGTGGACAAAACAAGGTTATAAACTTCTTCTCAGTGCATTTGAAAGCTTCACATGGCAAATATATCAGCGCTTAGAAGGTAATATTCGTTTTGGGGATTCGACGAGCCAAAACAATGATAATATTTAGAGAAACACCGCAGTGGGTTGATTGTGACTGTTTTCGGGGTTAATTGTGACCGTCTGGTAATTTTGATCCACTGGTCTAGTTAATATGTGTTGTAATTTACCAAGTTTTTTGTGATTGTCTATCGCAACGCATGTACACTTGCCTATGGTTAGTTAACTGGTACTTCTCCATTTCGACAATATCAGAATCAGGTTTACATATCTCAGTTGCTCACTTTAAAACAAAATGTATTTTCTTGATGTATAGATATCTTCAGCGTTATTTGTTCGCTTATTGATAACACGTCGTAACGATTCCTCTAAAAAATTTTCAGAATCAGAATCACATACTCTTTTGTAATAAATAGTCAACAGACCGGTAGCAAAAAAGTAGTAACGGGCCAAGAAAGCTATTAACGGCTGCAATTACAACCTCTTTTATTCCAGTTACTAGCCGTTTACAAACGTATACGTAGTAATAAGTTCGCAAAAAGTTAGTAGTGGTTGTAGCTAGTAACTGTTTACTAACGTAGCTAGTAAACTGGTGGCAAAAGGGTAGTAACGGTCCAAGTAGGATAGTAAACGCTGCAGTTACTGCCTATATGCTTCCGGTTTCTACTTCTATAGTGACTTTTTAAAGAATGTGCAGCATTTCCACCTCCATCGTAAATGCAGCAGCCGCAGCCAGGATATGATCCCGTGACCTGCGGGTCGGCAGCCTAGTACTTTAGCCACTAGACCACTGCGGCGGGGTTCGTGTTTACGTGTTGCACACGATAGCGACATTCTAATTATAGAGTGTACTTCAAACACATAGTGCATGGAACCATTTCGAATTCGCTATGCACCCATTACATGACCTTAAGGTGGAGCATCGTGTGCATCTTTTGCAGTGAAATACCAGCTTTAAACCACGGAGCCATTATTATAACCACATATTCTGACGCGCGTTGGCAATGAACGCTTGACCCCGCATTATTACTGCAACATTCCATGTTTCACTGTGAAGCATATATACAGGACACGTGTGTTTGCGAAGCATGAAAGCTACCTTCACTGCATTCCCAAGCAGAGGAAGTTCTTTCACTGTTTTCGCAAGCAGCGACATGGTCGTTTGGTAAAACATCCGCTTGCCACGCAAGTGACTCCATTTGGGTCCCCACTCGGACCCCAACAAACCTGGTTTGGTCCCCACTCTGTTCCAGGGTTTTTTATCAATTACATATTTTATTTGCATCGCTCTCAATTTCTCGCTCACGTATAAAATGATTTATCGTTCACAGCCGGTGACCTCAACGCCGACACCCACGCTGACACTGACGCCAACGCCGACAACAGAATTTCTGCGAAACAAACTGTTTAACTCTATTGCATTAACGGTGGTTAGCTCTTTGTACGGAAGGTTTGTTTTGTGCGATTTTATCTATGAAGGAGCAAAGATCAGAATAATCTGCGTGTACGCACCAACAGACCCTCGTGATCAACTTTTCTTTTTCCATGAACTGTGCCCTTCTTTTGACACTAATAGGCTACTTGTTGTTCTTGGATATTCTGACTGTGTTCAGTGCAGATGATCGATCTAGCTGCTTAGATAGAAAATGTGACAGCATTGATTACCAAAGCAGAGTAATAACCAGCATTCCCTTCAGTATGTTGCTTTTTTTGCTAATGGTTGATTTCACCGTCATTATACCCACTATAAGGAATCTAGTTACGCAAGGTTATATAAAGCTTACGTGGTAATAAAGATTGCAAATGTTTGTGACGATATAGTGTTGAATGAGTGTCATTCAGCGATCGCTCACCTGTCATGTTCTCATAAGGCCAAAAAAAAGATGCTAATGTGCATTTATGTTGCACTCCTGGAAGTTAAATGCCAAGCTACTTAACGTTAATAAGTTTTTAAGTTGCATCAAAGAACAACTGCACGAACGTGGCACCCTATCTTTTAGAAACTGGTTAGAAAATTGGTGATACTTCAAATCTACTGTGACAATGTGCACCATGGAATTGGCTTCAGAAATAAGGTACGAGGAACTAGTGGAATAGAACAGTTTAAAGAAGTTGCTTTTGGAATACAGCAAGGAAGAAACCGACAATCCCGGCTTTTATGGCAAAGTTACTTGAGAAATTAAAAACAAACTCGAGGCCATCGATGTCACTACTTTCCAAGGTGCGGTTGAAACGGCTCGAGCAGACAGGTTACTTGCTGATGAAATGCCTCATCGGCGATTTCTTGCTACTGAAAAAAGTATGCGCGTGCTAAAGACGTCACAGAAATTAAATATAATGGCCAGTTAACCACTAAACCAGAACATATATAAAATTTCAATTACAGAATATTATCGCGAATAATTTTCCAATCATACACACAAAAAAACAACTCTTGAAAAAGACTTCCTAAGCCTTTTTGCAACGCTAGATCGCCAAGATGCAGAAAGTTTGTCGGTTGTTCAAACTGTGGGAGAGATAGAAGTAGTTATAGACCAATTGCTTAACGGTAAATCTCCTGGCACACACGGGATAACGGCGGTATTTTATAAGACTTTTAAAGCAGAGTTGGCCGCTCTTCTGCAAAATCGTATTCGCTGAATCATGTAACAAGGATAGCCTAGCACCTCCGTTCAAGAAAGCACACAGTGTTCAGATCCCGAAAAGTGAAAACCCTGTAAAAATGAAATGTGTATCTGGCTACATACCAATACAGTTGACGAATGTCAACTACAAAATACGAATTAATGTTCCGGCGATGTGGTTGAAAACAGTCATATGTGCAATTCTCGGCCCACACCAAACCTGTGGAATAAGAGGAAGATCAATTATTACGTACATACATGTAACACTTAGCATATTGGGAAGCTTTGACGCTGACTTCAGAAGGGTTGTGATGTTGCCAATTGATCTAGCGAGAGCTTTTGATCTCGTTTGCCGTAGCATTTTGTTTAAATTGTTAGAACATGTTGGCGTAGCCTTTGTGATACTGCAGGGTGTCGAGATGGCTTACGGGTATTGTTCAACCAACCTGATTGGGAACCGCAAGTAATTGAAAGAATTATTGTAGGTTCATCTGCAAGGCAAGGATGCCCACTTTCGCCTTTATTACTTGCTTTGTACACAGAACCCTCCTTTGTGACCAGCGATTCATTGCGACGCAGTGGATTACTCCCGATTTCATAGCGTTGCAAGAAGTACAATGTACACCTACGCTTCAGGGTTACACCACATACACGGACGTAACGAACAATACACCGCATCGCACAGCTACATTAGTTTCTAAGCATGTCAATGCCATATAACACACCCTTCAAAGCACGTCTATCTCGCACGTACTTCTCGATTTAGTCCCGTGCTCTCGTTCCAGTAGCAGCCTGTACGTGCTTAACGTTTACAGCGCACCTAACGGCAGGAACGGTGACTTCGGTTATCTATTTACACAACTATGCGAGTTGGGTAAACACATAGTTATTTTAGGAGATTTCAATACCCCCATCTGGCTTGGGGCCACGCAAAATAAGCGCCTAAAGGCCGACGACTCGCACAGGTTCTCGCGATTCATCGCATGACTTTGCTGACAGAACCTGATCAACCCACTCGCCTAGGTTATAGTGTGAGCAGGGACACATGCCCCGACCTCACGATAGTCAAAGGGTTAGTCACCATTCCTGGTGCAACCTCATTGTGAATCTAGGCAGTGGTCATTATATACTAACTAGAGAGCTCAAAGTAGCAGAACCGAGTGCCCCAGAGCGCATCATAAAACTAACAAATTAGGATGCATTTAGGCGTAATCGTACAACTACCCATCAGGACTCTCCTTCCCTAGAGGCTTGCATATTACAACTTCCCTCCGATTTTCAAAGAGCTACCAAACTCATCGCTGCGACGACAGAAACACCGGATGTGGACCGGCATCTGCTACATCTCTTGGAAGCCCACAGAGGCTTGACAGGGCGGTGGCGGCGACAGAAACATAACCAAAAACTTCGTCTCCGAATCACCCAACCAGCTACTGAGGCACATGAATATGCGAACATCCTCACTAGCAACAATTGTCAAAACTTCTGTGATCGACTCAACGGCTCACTAAGTACACCTCGAACGTGGCGTATACTTCGTGCTCTTTTAAATCCCACGCAGACAAAATCACACACTGCTAACGCAATCCCCACCGTTCTCCACAAATCAGGGCTCGACGATACCGCTCTGCTGCACACGTTAAAGCAACGCTATGTATCCACGGGCCCCCGTTTTGCCTACCGTGATTATTCACACGTACACGATACGCCTCTAGGAGGGAACATTACAGAAGCAGAGGTTAGGGCAGCTTCGCAAAGCATTAAGCGCAACACAGCACCGGGTACAGACGGGATTACGCACACACTTCTGCGTAATTTAGATTACCAGTCCATCGAATACTTAACCGCTTTTTACAACGGACATTGGAACAACGGCACGCTACCACAGGAGAGGCGACACGCAGGAATCGTACTTATTTCAAAGCCTGGCAAGCCGCTATCCCTCCAGAATCTTCACCCTATAACCTTAACTTCATGTGTAGCTAAATTGTTTGAACGCGTCGTCCTCTCCCGACTACAACCATTTCTCGAAGACAATCTTTTTTTCTGATACACTATTCGGCTACCGTCCTGGTATCTCTACACAGGACGTATTATAGCAGCTTAAGGAGGACGTGTTGGATAGCCCCACTTCAAACCAGATTCGAGCTATTCTGGCCCTGGATCTAAAGGGTGTTTATGACAACGTCTCCCACGACCTTATTCTTGAATATCTCGCTTCATCTCAGTGTGGCTCACGTATCTACAATTACGTCAGGTCCTTGCTTTCTGACCGCACGGCCACTATTGGGATTGGAGACCTCCGTTCGGACGTCATTTGTCTCGCAGGCAGAGGAACACCACAGGGCTCGGTTCTCTCGCCCACTTTGTTCAATGTGGCTATAGCTAAACTTCCTTCCCTATTACAACAGGTTCCCAACATCTAGCATGCCATCGTTGCAGATGACATTACAATTTGGGCAACCAAACGATCAGATGGAACCATTCAGGATGTGCTACAGAAAGATGTGTCTGTGGTACAAGACTATGCTGCTGCCGGCACCCTTACGTGCTCAGGGGATAAGTCGGAGTTGTTATTGGTATACAAGTGGCGCCGTAAAACCGCTGATTCTCCTGACATTTCGCTGTTTCTTGATGGCCATCCTATCCCTCTGGTACCACGAATTCGCATTTTAGGCCTCTACCTTCAGTCCGATGGCAAGGCCTCGCACGCTACACACCTTCTGGCTCAGCAGATAACTCAAATTACACACATGATCCAACGCATCACCAACCGCAGGAGAGGCCTCTGTGAGAAGGATGTCCTCCGCTTAGTACAAGCACTCATAGTTAGTCGGCTCACCTATCATCTTCCCTTTCACAATCTCACGCTAGCTCAAATCGAAAAGATGGACATCCTTCTACGAACAGCTGTCAAGGCGGCTGGCTCTAGGCTTGCCTCCAGACGCATATACACAACGCCTCCTTCAATTAGGAGTCCACAACACCGTAACCGAACTCATCGAGGCCCAGCACAACAGTCAGCTCCAACGGCTCAGGTAGACCCGTCAGGGCTGCGCCATCCTGTCTCGCCTTGGCTACCCGATTCCCCGGAAACCCCCACAAGTACCGCGACATAAACTTGCTTCTACTGTCCGCGCACTCATCAAAGTGCCTCCGATTCCACGCAATATGAATCCCTCCCTCCACGCCGGTCATCGACGGGCCCAAGTTCAGGCTATGACACGCGTCTTTGGTGATGGTACCTCAGATTTACAAGTACTTTACGCTGATGCAGCACGCTACCCCGAGAAGTCAGCCCTGTGTTTAGCTGTGACAGATGACACAGACGCCCTTGTGGCGTCTGCCACACTTCGCACTACAGATAGTGGTCTGGCAGAGGAGGGAGCTCTCGCTCTGGCAATTGTTCACGCTACGACACTGTCCACAAGACTCCCCTGTCACTATTGTAACAGTATCACAAGCTGCTTGCCGTGCTTTCGCTCAAGGACTTGTGGCTGCACATACAAACATTATCCTCTCTTCTGTCTCAACGTCCGCATTACTTCCTGTGCGTATTGTCTGGACCCCTGGACACGCCTCTCTCCATGGTAATGAACGCGTTCATGCGGTTGCCCGAAAGCTGACCGGCCGGGCTCCATTGGAAAAGCTGTCCAATCCAGATGACGCATCGACAGAACCACTAAACTACAACGCTACGCTGGAGTACAACTGACAGAGCCGTTATACGTATCCTCCCCCTCATCCTTCACTTAACAGAGCAGCTGGTGTCGCTTGGCGGCAACTACAGACCAATTCATTGCCTTGCCTTTATATGCTAAATCACATTCTTCCGAGCCTCTACCCCTCCTATTGCCCCTTATGTGGATCCGTATCGACGGTGTACCACTCCACGTGGGACTGCTCTGCTCCACATGGCATTTATGCCATTCCCAATCCCACCCCTTCATCTTGGAAGTCTGCACTGCTCAGCTTATGCCGGCAGAAACAGCAGCAGCTGGTCCAGCGGGCTCGCAGGGTCGCGCAGGGCAATGGAGCCCTGGACTGAGATCCCCACCCAATGAAGGCTCAGAGTGCATTTGTTATTATTAATTCCTTATTCTCTCTTTCTCTCTCTCTCTCTTTCCCTGCGTGACCAGTACTAAAATTTCAAGTATACGAGACGTTCATTTAGGCACCTGTGAAGTGAAGATACTTGCATATTCTGGTGATGTTGCAATATTTTGTACCAATCAGGAGAACATGCCCACCGCAATGAACGTTGTACGAAGGTTTTGCGATGCTTCTAGTAGCAATGTGAACATAGACAAGTGTGTTCGGCTGTCTCATTGAAATTGGGAAGCGTTCCTCGTGTTGTACGAAATATTTATGATAAGGTATGCAGGTCTAACACATACCTCGGTGTTCCGATGTACAAATATCAGAAAAACGATGATCTGTGGGCCGAAAAAACTAAAGAGCTATCTGTCCTGATTCAGACGCGAATATGTACGGCTTCGCTCGCGCGACAATATGGCAACGTATTATTGGTATCACGGCTGGTTTACTTGTTGCAAGTACTGTCGTCAATTATTCATAGGCTTCTTACTGTTTTTGTGTGGCAGTCCCAGCACGAAATGACCAGCCGCTACAACCTTTACCTAATGAGCCACTCACCTGGCCCCATACCAACTTTTAGTTATACCATGAAAGTTGTTTGGTGCCCGATGAGGAACTTTTTGCCAGAAAAATTTTTGAATCGATTCAATAGGAGCTGAGAAAACTGGCTTTGAGAAGCGGCGCGAAACAAGGATGCGAGGAGGCGAGCTCGAAATCCTTGCCGCTCCTCCGCGTAGCATTCGCAAGCCAAATCCCTTCCCTACTCCCTCCTGCATCCGAGCAAGAGGTTACGTGCGCATGACGTGCCCGAACAAGCCCAAGCCCCGTGCATGCAAGCGGCATTTTTGTTGTTGTTGTTGTTGATGATGATCAGCGTTGTTTTGCGGTCTACTGCGTGTTTCTGCGGGATGGTTTGAAAATGCTGGCTTAGACGCAGTAGAACAGATGAGCACAATCAGTACGCGAAAGCCTAGGAGCGTTCCACATCTGTCGTCTACTTGACGCGCTGACCGCGGGAACACGAACGCATGCGAAATGCCGGCACATTAGCCCCACATCTCGTTGCAATTCACACAAAAACTGAAAGACGCGCACATTTCCTTATTGCGTCTCATTATTTATCTCAAGTTTTATTCATCTAATCAAGCAACAAAATACATAAACTATCATCATCAGCAGCAGCATGACTACGTCCACTGCAGGACAAAGGCCTCTCCCTTGTGCCGCCAGTTAACTCGGTCTTGTGCTTGTTGCTGCAGATTTATACCCGCAAACTTCTTAATCTCATCTGCCCACTAAACCTTCTGCTTCTCTTAACTATCCTGCCTTCTCTGGGAATCCAGTTAGTTACCCTTAATGACCAGCTGTTGCCCTGTCTACGTGCTACAAGCCCGGCCCACGTCCATTTCCTCTTGTTGATTTCAACTATTATATCCTTAACCCCAGTTTCTTGACTAATTCCCTCTGCTCTCTTTTTGTCTCCTAACGGTTACGTCTACCATTTTTCTTTCTATTGCTCGCTGCGTAGTCCTCAATTTAAGCTGAACCCTCTTTGTAAGTCTCCAGGTTTCTGCTCCATAGCAAAGTACCAGCAAGATGCAGCTGTTATATCCCTTCCTCTTGAGAATAGTGGCAATCTACCTCTCATAATTTGAAAGTGCTTGCCAAATGTGCTCTACCCCATTCTTATTGTTTTAGTTACTTTAATCTCGTGGTTCCGCTCCGCGATTATTGTCTGCCCTAAGTACACATAGCCTTTTACAACTTGAAGTGCACTATTACTTATCTCAAAGTACTGCTCTCTTCCGAGGTTGTTCTACATTACTTTCGTTTTCTGAAGAATAATTTTAACACCCACCTTTCTGCTCTCCTTGTCGAACTCCGTAATCTTGAGTTGCAGTTCATCCCCTGAATTACTCAACAATGCAGTGTCGTCGGCGAAGCGCAGGTTACTAACGTACTCTTCATTAACCCTTATCCCTAACTGTTCCCATTCTACGCCTCTGAAAACCTCTTGTACACGCGGTAAATAGCATTGGGGAGATTGTATCCCCCTGCTCTACACCCTTCTTGATTGGTATTCTGTTACTTTCTTTATCAAGCATTATGGTAGCAGTTGATCCCCTGTAGATTTCTTCCAGAATGTTTACATATGCTTCATCGACACGCTGTTTCCATAGTTTCTGCATAACTGGTGATATTTACTGAATCAAACGCCTTCTCGTAATCTATGAAGGTGTGGAGAAAAACAGTGCCCTGGAGAGTGTGCGTCATGCTTTGACGTAGAAAATCGGTGTGCGGGGCAGATTTACTTGTGATCGGTGTGCGGGGCCGATTTAGTATTTTAGGGTGCGCGGGAATCATCATGATGGTGATAGCGGTGAAACTATGGGCTTGCCTATGCGCGTGCTCGTGCGCGTACCTCATGAAAAGCTCTCGAGACACGGGGACAGCTCGCCTAACCTCAGAGTCAGACCGCAAGGACAAGTTTGGGCCACGCCCCGACTGCTCGTTCTGACCCTCCGTGTCCTGGCCTCGTCTCGTCGTTAAAGTCCTCGTGTGCGTCCTGGACTGGGCATCGGCACACCTCACCCCGGGTTGGTCTGAAGCAACGTTCGTCACGGCCAGCTGCTGCTCTGGCCTCGGAGCGAGACGCTGTCCCAGGTGTGTTCGCGGCAGTCGGTGGTACGCTGTTCTTGGTGTATGTACAGGCAAGCTCAGGCATTGACCACCGTACTGGGATGCCCCTGGCGCTTATCTTCTAGGCCGGGCCCCGCCTCTTTACGAACTCCGCAAGCACAAGGCACACCGCCTCCTGACTACGAGAGAGCTCAAGGTCAAGCGCAACGTTCACGCTCCAAGAGTAGAACGTGAGTGGACGAACAAGAACATTAACTTCCCTTCCGCGTAGGACCATGAACGCGTGTACATATGTGTGAGTTTATGTAGTGTGTATCCCCTTGTCTGTATTCGTGTATATAAAAGTCTCGCGTTGTCCTCGAGCATCTGCTGTCCTCATCTGGCTAACCTGCGCCCACAGTTGCCCACAAATTTTGGCGAGCCTTGCCAGGATAGTTCGGCGTTACCTTCTTGCCGAGAGCCAGACGGGCGGGACGAACCGATGGATTTAGCGAAATCGTACGCGATCGGAACGGACATAGGTCTAACGGGATCGGCACTGCAGGAATGGGTTGACGCGGAGCGCGTTATCGAAAGGGACCTTCGTGTGCAAGTTCGCGACGAGCAGCTAGAAAAGAAAGCGCTGGAGGAAAGACGGCTGCAAGCCAAGGAGCGCGTTTTGCAGATGAAGCTAAAGTTGCAAGAGCAGACAACTGGTTCGAATACGGGAGAGATAGGGCGACTGGTAAGCGACGACGCAGCGTCCCCAGCTGTAATAGATAGCTGTGGCCCGCACAAGCTATTGCCACCGTTCAACGAGATGCGAGATGACCTCGACGCATTTCTGCAGCGTTTTGAGCGCGTCGCAGTGTATCAGGAGTGACCTCGGAGCAAATGGGCCTTTTCGCTCAGCTTGTGCCTGATGGGAGAGGCGTTATCCATGATTAGTCGACTTGACTCACCTTCCACCACCGACTATGATAAGGTGAAGGCAACACTGCTGTTATGATTCCGGCATACGGCTGAAGGATACCGCGAGAAATTCCACAAGGCAAGACCAGAGGACAAGGAGAGGGGGCTCCAATATGCTTCTCGATTAGCAGGTCATTTCGACCGTTGGATGGAGCTGGCAAATGTTGAGAAAACATATGACGCTCTTCGCGGCGTAATGATTTCAGAACAGTTCATGAAGGAATGCTCACCCACCCTGAGGGTATTTCTGAAGGAGAGGAACTGTAAAAAATTGCACTCTTTAGCGCAGAACGCAGATTGCTTTCTGGAAGCCCAAGATTTTTTCATTTTGAACAAGGACAAACTGTATAAGGAGAGCTCAGCAGATGCTCGTAAAGCGGAAACTGCTAATCGCCAGTTCAAGTGCCAAAGTCCGTGTTTCTTGTGCAATAAGACAGGGCACCGTGCGTCTGAATGTTGGTATTGGACAAGAAACAACCAGTCAGCAACAAGCTGGTCGAGTGGCAGGAACGGTTCGTCTGCGAAGACAACTCGAACCCAATAAAAGCGGTTGGCTTCGTGCATGCTGTCACTCAAAGAAGGAGACAATGCTGACACACCGGAGAAACCGGATGAAGGGTACGTCGTACTCCATACTGGGGAGACTATCCCAGTCGTGAATACGACGTCGACGCCTACCCCAACTGTGGCTGATGTCGGAACTCTGCCTGTAGTGAGAGGATTGCTTGAGGGCAAAGCTGTATCTGTACTTCGATATACGGAATGCAACACGGTAGTGGTACGAGAAAGGGTTGTCCAGAAAGAGAAGTTTACGGGCACTCAGCAGCATCGTCAGGGGCATCGTGATTACAGCAGAGGGAAGGTAGTCAGAAAACTCGCTAACTCGCCCGTCCCATCAACGCGGACGACACGCAAAGTGATGTTGGAAACGATTGAGGCTGCTTACCGATGACAGTAGAGACAACTTGCACTCCTCATGAACCCACAGATCAAGTACCACTGGGTGATTGTGCTGCAGCAGTGAAAGAAACATGCGCCAGAACCAGGCTACCTGTTCTGAAAGCCACTGCCACAATTATAGATAAAGTGACGCTTGAGGAATACCAAAGAAATGACCCATCGTTACGGCATTATTATGAGAGTCTTGGTAAAAAGTTTATTGTAAAGAATCGTGAAGCCTGCTTCTTCCCTGTCGACGGTATCTCCTATCGGAAGCACAAGCTACTTTTGGAGATGGAACTCGAGCAACTGGTCGTACCAAGACAACTGCGAAAGACTGTGCTCAAACTAGCCAATGAAGGTATCATCGCCGGACACCAAGGGATATCCCGAACAACTGACCATATTCTTGCCGAATTCTTCTGGCCAGGTGTTCAATCAGAAACCAAGTGGTCTGTGAAGTCCTGCGATATCTGTCAGTGGACTGTCCCGCGCCATTTAGTTGGTCGGGCTTCGTTAGGCACCATGCCAATCATTGAGACCCCATTTTCACGTGTGGGCATTGACATCATCGGCCCTTTATCACCGACATCTTCCAAGGACAACAGGTACATTCTGACCATGGTGAACTTTGCAACGAGATATCCAGACACCATCGCACTTCCTTCGAGTTAAAGCAAGGTCGCGGCAGAGGGCCTAATGAAATTGCTGTCGTGAGTTTATCTACCACGTGAAATTTTAAGTGACTGCAGGACAAGTTTCATGTTGTCGGTTATGAAGGAGTTCAGCTGGCTACTATCTATAAGGCAATTACTGACAACCCCTTACTATCCGATGGCAAATGGGTTAGTGGAGCGATTCATTGGCACGTTGAAGCAAATGCTCCATCGAATGAGTCAGGAAAGCCCGGCAAAATTGGGACCGCTACCTCAGCTCTTCCTTTTCGCGTATCGGGAGATGCCACAAAAGAGTACCGGATACTCGCCGTTCGTGTTACTCTACGGCAAATACGTTTGCGGCCCAATGACAATTCTGAGAGACTTGTAGACTAACGCAAAGTTCGATGACGTGACAAAGTTAGCCTAAGAATACATCGTAGATTGGCGGGAACGTCTGCAACGAACCCGTGAAATAGCGTCTCAGGATCCTGCGGAGGCACATGTTTGCCAAAAGACTTACTACGATCGCAAGGCGAAGAAGCGGGACTTAAGCGTTGGTGACAAAGTTCTCGTGCTGCTACCCGCCGATCACAACAAGCTGATACTAACATGGAAGGGCACTTTTACTGTGATAGACAAGAAAAGCCCATTGAATTATGCTGTGGACCTCGGTGACAGAACAACTGTCTTCCACATCGACATGCTCAAAAAGCGCGAGCTGAGGAAGGCCTCGGACACGTCAAGGACGACAGCTGCTGCTGTAACGTCAATCCATCAAGTGGAAATCGAAGGCGCAGGGAATGTATTACATGCCCCACTTGCACAAACGCAGAATTGGATGGATGTGGCTGTAGCACCTAACCTAACTAGAGAACAATGAAACCAAGTCAACAAGCTTATTTCCGCCTACCACGACATATTTTCTGATTTACCGTGAAAGACTGATGTTGTGGAGTGCCAGCTGAAATTGACCATCGCTCAGCCCATACATGTCCGACAATACCTCATACCTTTCGCTGTTAAGGAAGCCATTGAGAAAGAGATCCAGGAAATGTTACGGCTGGGCATAATAGAGAAATCTACATCTGCTTATCAAGCGCCGATTGTGGTTGTCAAGAAGGATGGTACGATGCACCTCTGCATTGATTTTCGTCAAATTGATGTGGTCGTTCCTGATGCGGAACCAATTCCTCGCGCTGAGATAATGTTTGCACGACTTACTGGGCATCAATACTTTTTTAAGTTGGACTTCACAAAAAGATATTGACAGGTGCCCATGGCCAGTACGTCAAAAGAAGCTACAGCATTTTCCAGTGACCCGGGCATATACCAATTCCGGGTTATGCCTTTTGGCATAAAGACTGCACCTGCCTTGTTGAACCGATTGATGCGAGAAGTCGTCGGCGACATTCCCAATGTCTATTACTACTTTGATGATGTTCTTGTTGCGACCGCAACATGGGAGAAACACATGGTCACATTACGCCATGTATTTCAAGGTGTGCGTGAGGCACGTTTAACGATCAATCCGAAGAAAAGCGAGATAGGTCCCCGACGACTAGCTTCCTTGGTCACGCTGTGGGGCAAGGGTTGCTACAACCCCAGATGGACACATCAGACAAAATCGTGTGAGGGAAACGGCCGGAAAGTAAGAAAGAACTTCGAGCTTTTCTCGGACTTAACGGCTACTACCGAGAGTTTGTGCCCAACTAGTCCGAGCTTTCACATCCACTCACTGAGCTCGAGAAGAAAGGAAGTCCTATTAAGCTGGACTGGCGCGACAAGCATCAGGATGCATTTCAAAAGCTCGAGGCAATGATGTCAAGGCGACCCATATTTAAAGCACCTAACATCGAAAGGCCTTTCATGTTGCGCACTGACGCGTCATCACGGAGTTTGGGAGCTGTCCTTTTACAAGAACACAATGGTCTCTTGCATCCAGTGTCCTACGCCAGTAGAAAGCTGCTACCTCGTGAAGTGGCACATGCTACAATTGAGAGAGAATGCCTCACTATCGTGTGGGGGGTGTCAAGAAATTTCATCTGTACCTCTAAGGTAGGCCCTTCAGTTTGCAATGGGACCACCAGCCACTGAAAAACATCAACTCTGCTCGACTAATCAACCTTTACCTCTAAGGTAGGCCCTTCATTTTGCAATTGGACCAGCAGCCACTGAAAAACATTAACTCTGCTCGACTAATCAACACACGAGTGCTACGCTGGAGTCTACTCTTGATGGACTACAACTTCCGCGTAGAATACATTCAGGGCTCAGATAATGTCGGTGCCGATTATCTTAGCCGCACATCTCTTACTACTGACTAGGCTGTCCGATTACCCGTATATACACACAAAAAACTCATGACGCGAGTATTACGTTGTCTACTCTATAAACATTCCTACCTATCTTTTCCCACCGTTTCGCTGTCCTTAAACTGGGTAGAAGATGTGGTGAAAAACGCTGCCCTGGAGAGTGTGCGTCATGCTTTGACGTAGAAAATCGGTGTGCGGGGCCGATTTATTTTTGATCTGTGTGCGGGGCCGATTTAGTATTTCAGGGTGCGCGGGAATCATCATGATGGTGATAGCGGTGAAACTATGAGCTCGCCTATGCGCGTGCTCGTGCGCGTACCTCGTGAAAAGCTCCCTAGCCACGGGGACAGCTCGGCGAACCTCAGAGAGCAGAGCACAAGGACAAGTTCGGGCCACGCCTCGACTCCTCGTTTTGACCCTCCGTGTCGGGGCCTCGTCTCGGCGTTGAAGTCCTCGGGTGCGTCCTGGACTGGGCATTGGCCCACCTCACCCCGGGTTGGTCTGAAACAACGTTCCTCACGGCCAGCTGCTACTCTGGTCTCGGAGCGAGACGCTGTCCCAGGCCTGTTCGCGGCAGTCGGCGGTACGCTGTTTTCGGTGTGTGCATGCAAGCTCAGGCGTTGACCACCATACTGGGATGCCCCTTGCGCTTATCTTCTAGGCCGGGCCCCGCCTCTTTACGAACTCCGCAAGCACAAAGCACACCGCCTCCTGACTACGAGTGAGCTTAACGTCAAGCGGAACGTTCCCGCTCCAAGGGTAGAACGTGAGTGGACGAACAAGAACATTAACTTCCCTTCCGCGTAGGACCGTGAACGCGTGTACATATGTGTGAGTTTATGTAGTGTGTATCCCCTTGTCCATCTGCGTGTATATAAAAGTCTCTCATTGTCCTCTAGCGTCGTCTGTCCTAATCTGGCTAACCTGCGCCCACAGCACCCACAGAAGGTTATGTATAGTGGTTGGTTATATTGCCACGTTCCATTTCACAAGTTTTTGTTATCGTTCCGAAACACCACACGATTCTCGGCGCAAACCGCGCCTGCAGGTTTCGAGAAGGTTCCGGACTGTAGTAGATCATTTCGATAAGATCACGCCCACTGTGCGAACGGTACAGATTGTTCTGGAACCTACGCTACCGCCAGCGATAACGCTAGAACATTCGACGGCAAGGGTATAAATGCCGACGCGCTTCGCCACTTGTTAGTTGTTGATCGAAGGCCGACGGTGCGTTCGCCGCTATCAGTCCGAGACTGCTATCTGTGCAAGACTGCTGCTGTAATTAGACTTTCCCTTTACCGGGCACAGGCTCGCCCAAATAAACAGCTAATCCCAACACGAAGTTTCCTGTCTTTGGCCACGTCACGACCCCGTGACATCTGGTGGAGGTGCTGCTTCGTTCATGTACCGGACGCCCCCGTCAAGCCGTGAACTCAGCCCCCGTCGCGGAGAAGACACCGACGCCAACCAAGAGCAGCGAACGAGCCGCCGACAGCAAGGTCTCCCACCGGAGTACGGCCTTCTACAAGACAAGGCGCGGAAGACCAAGACCATGACCTCGACTGCAGCGACAATGACAACCGGAGCGTCGCAGCCCGCGACCGTCATTCATCAACCCAGGGAACCACCAACATTCAATGGCTCATCGTTTGAAGACCCGGAAACCTGGCTAGAAACATACGACCGTGTGGCCGCCCTCAACCACTAGGACAACAAAGAAAAGCTCCGTCGTGTGTTCTTCTATTTGGAAGACACCGCAAGGACCTGGCTAGAAAATCGGGAGTCCACGCTTCGAACGTGGGATGTTTTCTGCGGCGCATTCCTGCAAACGTTCGCGAGCGTCGCTCGCAAAGAGAGGGCCGCTGCTTTATTAGAGACCCGGGTTCAGCTATTAAATGAAAAGGTTGGAATTTTCACAGAGGAGATGACCCGCCTATTCTGTCACGCTGACCCAGACATGCCTGAGGAAAAGAAAGTTCGTTTCCTCATGCGAGGCGTCAAACAGGAGCTCTTCGCGGGACTAATAAGGAATCCACCGAACACCGTCCAAGAATTTGTATCCGAGGCGACCACCATCGAAAAAACGCTGGACATGCGCACCAGACAGTATAATCGTCGCCTGATTCCAGAATTCGCTGCTGCTCAAGCCAGTGACTCCAACGACCTGCGTGAAACGATCCAAGCGATCGTGCGGGAAGAGCTGCGCAAACTGTTGCCTTCGGCGCAGCCTCAAGTGGATTCGATCACCGACATTGTGCGAGAAGAAGTCCGGCAATCGCTTCGAATTCCCGAAACACCGCCGCCCGAGCCAGAAACTATGAGCTACGCCGCTGCAGTGCGCCACAACGCTACTCCCCGTCCACGCCAAAACGCCGCCCCGTCACACTTCCGTCGCCAGACGCCACCGCCGCCAGCACCCCAACCGACGTCCTACCGTTCCCCAGCGGGCCAGCGCAGTGCACCGAGGAAAACGGACGTTTGGCGTGCACCTGACAACCGCCCGCTCTGCTACCACTGCGGCGAGGCCGGGCACACATACCGCCGTTGCCAGTACCGACAGATGGGACTGCGTGGCTTCGCCGTCAATGCACCGCGTCCGCAGCCAGGAGATCGGCCACGTGACATCGCCGACTACCTGGCAGGAACTCAATGAACACCACGAAGTCCTTCCCGTTCACCGTCGCCCAGCCGCCGCATGTCACTGCACCCCCGGCAGTACTCTGGCCCAACGCGGGGCCGGTCTCCTAGCCCGTATCCGGGAAACTAAGGGCAGCAATCGATGGAGGTGCGGTTGCTGTGCGACGTACTACCGAAGATCCTCCGACGACGACGCCGACGCGACGGAGCTTTTTGAACACAACACCAACCAGGCAAAGCCCTGAAGGCAAAAGCTCACTTACCGAAGGTGGCCGGACGACGCAACATGGAAGCAGCGGAACAAGCCGACGCAGCCGTGACCCGACGCCACGCCCTAACTGTAATGCGAGACGGCGAACTAGCGACCTCGACGTTCTTATCGACGGCCACAGTGTGACTGCTCTCGCCGATACTGGAGCCGACTATTCTGTGATCAGTGGGTCGTTCGCCGCGAAGTTAAAGAAAGTTAGGACAGCTTGGAAAGGCCCTGAAATCCGCACAGCCGGAGGTCATCTCGTAACGCCTGCAGGAATCTGCACAGCGAGAGTCACCATTACCGGCCGTATTTATCCTACAGACTTCGTAGTCCTACAGCGTTGCTCGAGAGATGTCATCCTTGGCATGCACTTCTTATGCCTCCATGGTGCTGTCATCAACCTAAAAACAAAGTCGATAACGTTATCCACAGAAGAAGCACTACCGCCGCGCACGCCGTCAGGACACCATGCCTTGAATGTGCTGGAAGAACAAGTCACCATTCCGCCTCGCTCAAGCGTCATTATTTCAGTCGGCGCTCCTAAATCACCTGACTTGGAAGGCGTCGTTGAAGGCAGTCAACATCTGCTGGTCACCCGAAATATTTGCGCCGCAAGAGGAATTGCAGAGCTGCGGGGAGGCAAAGCAACGGTTATGCTCACGAATTTCAGCAATGAGTAGAAACATGTGAACAAAGGAACAACGGTCGCATACATCAAAGAAATTGTCGAAGCCACCAGTGCTTTCGCCCTCGCCGATTCTGCGGAACCTGCTCAGAGGAACCAAGCCCCTCCCATAGCTTTCGACGTCAATCCCAGACTTCCGAACGATAAGCAAGAACAGCTCAAAACCCTGCTCCTGCAATACGAAGATTGCTTTTCGTCGTCATCGAAAATTCGGCAGACCCCAATCACGAAACATCGAATCATAACCGAAGAAAATGCCAGACCACTCCGTCAGAGTCCGTACAAGGTTTCGACGCGAGAAAGTGAGGCAATGAAGAGACAAGTTGATGAAATGCTGCGCAATGACATTTTCCAGCCGTCCAAGAGTCCGTGGGCATCCCCCGTGGTGTTAGTGAAGAAAAAGGATGGGACCCTACGTTTCTGCGTCGATTATCACCCCCTGAACAAAATCACAAGAAAGGACATGTATCCTCTCCCACGAATAGACGACGCACTTGATCGGCTCCATGACGCCAAGTACTTCTCGTCAATGGACCTGAAGACTGGCTAATGGCAAATCGAAGTCGACGAAAGAGACCGAGAGAAGACGGCGTTTATAACACCGGACGGCCTCTTCGAGTTTAAGGTGATGCCCTTCGGCCTTTTCTCAGCGCCTGCAACTTTTCAACGCATTATGGATACAGTACTGGCAGGATTGAAGTGGCAGACTTGCCTTGTGTACTTGGACGACGTCGTCGTGTTTTCCTCGAGTTTCGACGAGCATATTCGGCGCCTTGAAGCTGTGCTTTAAGCCATCAAGACGTCCGGACTCACACTGAAGCCAGAAAAGTGCAGATTTGCGTATGAGAAGCTCTTGTTTCTGGGGCACGTTATCAGCAAGTGTGGAGTTCGTCCCGATCCACGGAAAACGGCCGCCATCACCGACTTCCCGCCGCCCACTGACAAGAAGGCCGTGCGCCGATTTCTGGGCCTGTGCACCTATTATAGGCGGTTCGTGAAAAACTTCGCCCGCATCGCCGATCCTCTCACTAACCTTACCAAGGCCGACTCGGAGTTCAAGTGGGAAACGCCACAGGAACACGCTTTCCAGGAGCTTGAACATCGCCTCCAGACGCCTCCGTTACTTGCCCATTTCGACGATATCGCCGAGACAGAAATACATACTGACGCAAGCAGCGTAGGTCTTGGCGCCGTTATTGTGCAGAGGGCTGACAGACTTGAAAGGGTTATTAGTTACGCCAGCCGATCACTATCCAAAGCAGAAGCAAATTATTCCACAACAAAAAAAGAGTGCCTCGCCATCATCTGGGCTACGTCGAAATTTCCACCCTACCTCTACGGCAGGCCCTTCAAAGTTGTGAGCGACCACCACGCCTTGTGTTGGCTAGCCACCTTGAAGGACTCTTCAGGTCGCCTCGCACGATGGAGCCTGAGACTTCAAGAATATGACATTACTGTCATTTACAAGTCCGGCAAAAAACACTCCGACGCTGACTGTCTCTCTCGTGCACCTGTCGACCAACCGCTACCCGACGACTCGGATGACGACTACTTCTTGGGAACGATAACTACCGACGACTTCGCTGAACGACAGCGGGCCGACCCGGAACTTAAAGCCCTAATAGAATACCTCGAAGGCAGGACCGCCGAAGTCCCGAAGGTATTCAAGCGCGCACTTGCGTCGTTCTTTCTACGAAACGGTCTTCTACAAAAGAAAAACTTTTCACCGCTTCGAGCTAAGTACCTCCTTGTGGTGCCTTCAGCTCTGCGACCAGAACTCCTGCAGGCCCTGCACGACGATCCGACGGCAGGGCACCTCGGTGTTTCCCGCACGCTCGCGAGGATACAAGAAAGGTACTACTGGCCACGTCTTACCACTAACGTCACTCGTTATGTGAGGACATGCCGGGACTGTCAGCGACGCAAGACACCGCCGACAAGGCCAGCGGGACTTCTGCAGCCAATTGATCCACCTTGCCGACCTTTCCAGCAGATTAGTATGGACCTACTGGGGCCGTTCCCGACGTCGGCTTTCAGAAACAAGTGGATCGTGGTAGCTACCGACTACCTCACCCGCTACGCCGAGACAGAAGCCCTGCCAAAAGGCAGTGCATCCGAGGTAGCTAAGTTCTTCGTCGAAAATATCGTCCTACGTCACGGCGCCTCGGAGGTCCTTATCACCGACAGAGGAACGGCATTCACTTCCGACTTAACGCAAGCGATCTTGGCATACAGCCAAACAAACCACCGCCGGACGACAGCGTACCACCCACAGACCAACGGCCTCACCGAGCGGCTTAACAAGACGATCGGCGACATGCTGTCAATGTACGTCGATGTCGAACACAAGACGTGCGACGCCATTCTTCCGTCTGTGACCTTCGCATACAACACGGCGGTGCAGGAGACGACGCAGATATCTCCATACAAATTGGTGTACGGAAGGAGCCCGGCAACGACGCTCGATGCCATGTTACCCAACGTCACCGACGAAGAAAACCTCGATGTGAGCGAGTACCTTCAACGCGCCGAAGAAGCCCGACAACTTGCGCGTCTCCGTATCAAGAATCAACAGACGACCGACAGCCACCGTTACAACCTTCGACGACGCTTCGTGGAATACCAGCCCGGTGAACGTGTTTGGGTGTGGACGCCGATACGCCGACGTGGACTAAGTGAAAAGCTTCTGCGACGGTACTTCGGACCGTACAAGGTGGTTCGACGTCTCGGACCACTTGATTACGAGGTTGTCCCCGACGGCATCACGAACTCTCAACGACGCCGATCGCGACCTGAAGTCATCCATGTCGCGCGCCTCAAGCCGTTTCATGCACGTTAACAACTGAAACAGTGTTTTTTGTATTATTGTTGTATTGTAATTTATTCATTGTACTTTCTTGCATTATTAGTGTACCGTCATCTTTAGTTAAAGCATCGGGACGATGCCTTTTTTCAGAGGGGGGCAATGCCACGTTCCATTTCCCAAGTTTTCGTTATCGTCTCAAAACACCACACGATTGTCGGCGCAAACCGCGCCTGCAGGTTTCGAGAAGGTTCCGGACTGTAGTAGATCATTTCGATAAGATCACGCCCACTGTGCGAACGGTACAGATTGTTCTGGAACCTACGCCACCGCCAGCGATAACGCTAGAACATTTGACGGCAAGGGTATAAATGCCGACGCGCTTCGCCACTTGTCAGTTGTTGATCGAAGGTCGACGCTGCGTTCGCCGCTATCAGTCCGAGACTGCTATCTGTGCAAGACTGCTGCTGTAATTAGACTTTCCCTTTACCGGGCACAGGCTCGCCCAAATAAACAGTTAAATCCCAACACGAAGTTTCCTGTCTTTGGCCACGTCACGACCCCATGAGAATATTCTGAGCATTTCTGTATTACCTGATTGATAGTATGATTGTGGTCGATTGTTTAGTAGCCTGTTCGAAACCCTGTTTGTTCCTTTGGTTGATTGGATTGTAATGTTTTTTTAACTCTGTTAGCAATTACCTTTGTAAATAGTTTTTATAATAAGGAGAGCAAGCTGATCGGCCTGTAATTCTTCAAGTCCTTGTAATCTCCTTTCTTATGTACTAAGATGATTTTAGCATTCTTCCAAGACTTTGGTACTCTTCCCGTCAGGAGACACCTCGTAAACAGGGTGGCTAGTTTTTCTAACACAATCTGTCCTCCATCTTTCAGCAGATCTGATGTTACCTGATCTTCACCAGCAGCTTTGCCCCTTTGCATGCTCTCCAAAGCTTTTCTGACTTCTCCTATCATTACTGGTGGGGTGTAATCTTGGTTACTGCTAGTTCTTATAGTAATAAGGTCGTGGTTGTCTCGGCTACTGTACAGATTTCTGTAAAACTCCTCTGCTATTTTAACTATCCTATCCATATTGGTAGTTATTTTGCCTTCTTTGTCCCTTAGTGCATACATCCGACTTTTGCTTATCCCAAGTTTTCTCTTCAATGCTTTGACACTTCCTGTGTTTTCCAGAGCACGGTTAATTTTCTCCAAGTTACACGTTTTTACGCCGGATACCTTACGCCTAATAATCAATTTCTAAAGCTCTGAGAGTTCTATTTTGTCTGTTGTACTTGAGACTTTCATGCTTCATGCTTCCTAATGAGATTCTTAACTTTCTGAGAAAGCTTGCTAGTGTCCTGTCCAACTACCCTACCTCCAACTTTCACTGCACACTCTGTTATGATACTCGTGAGATTATCATTCATTGTATCTACGCTAAGGTTCGTTTCCTCAATAACAGCCGAGTACCTGTTCAGAAGCGAAACTGTGAGTTCCTGTAATTTCCCTCTCAGTGCTAGCTCATTGATTATCTTCTTGCATGTCGTGTTGAACAATTGAGGCCATGTTACGAGGTATACTGTTGACAACGTCAGAGCAGAGTTGTCCATGCAGATGACCAACGTGACTGCATTGTTATGCACGTAGGGCCATTCATACGCACAAGTCATGCCCTCATTCTCTAGGTGCGCGCTCGCAAGAAAAAGAGAGACGATATGTTCGGGGGTCTGCCAATAAGACCGGAGCCAGCCAAAGTCCCGGTGAGGTGTCGAGAAGAGAGCCGGTGCGGTTTGTAGGAGCGTTTATTTACAATATATACAGGTTAAAAGTAGCTTCATACTACAATGTTTTGGTAGCATGCCTTGCGCGTCTCTGCGCTCGTGTTTTTAAAGTCCATGTCTTCCCAGGATCTCTTGCAGGGGAAACAATGAAACCCAGGATGGTCCAACCAAATTGTCCTCTTCACCTCCGCCCTTAAAATAGGAGGGTGAAACACCGCCTCTTCGCCCACCCAGAGAAAGAGGGGAAAAGCACGCCCAGCTCGTACCATGGTGAGGGAAAAACACTGCACAAACACTGCGCCAGACTCACGACACAACACAGAACGGCGCTAGGCAAGTCGCGGTTTGTAGAAATGGTGGCATGGCGGCACCACAGAGAACTTGAGAACGCACTCGAACAGGGATCTCAGTCGCTTGCCCCATTGTCCGCTGCCATCCGACGAACAAAGACGTACAAAGATAACCACCCTTTTTAAGCCGCCTTGATTGTAAACAGCCCTTCATAAGCTGTCAGCCGGGCGGGTTAGTTCAAAGGGTTCTCTGTGGGGAGACGTCTGCGCCGGAAAGTTCCAAGTACGGTTAGTGTGTCGTGGTCGCTTTTGGTTCACCTCTGGAAGTGCTGTCCAGCAACCGTCTCGCGTCTAAGCAGCGCCATGCCAGGGAGGCCAATCACAACAGCCTATCGCCCGTCAAAGGAAGTCTCGAAGGAGATGTAGCACCAAAGCACTTCACAGAGACCGTAGGCTTCCTCTTTTGAATTTGTTCGCATAGGCAGAACCTCCTTTTTGGACGTGGACAAAAGCTTGGAAGTGCCAGAAATCAACCGAGGAAAACCTGAGGAACAACAAAGAGAGCACTCAATTGACCTCGAGAACGCCAGGTTATATTCTCAGATAAAATTTCCTCAAAATTTTCCACCGTACACTTTCTCGTGAAAATCGTTAATCTGCTCATAAAGCAGAAAACACAGACCTCCTATGTGCGAAGAAAATCAACTGCGTAGCGTTTGGTATATTCTCTCAGGAAACGTCACCGCCTTTAAATCATGCAGCTGCTACGGATGACACGAAAACAAAAAGGAGGGATTCCTGAAAAGAGTAATAGATGTAATATATATGAAAGAAGGAAACAGGGTGCAAGGGGCGTAAAACTGAGTTGACGTTATGCTGGAAAGCCATAGCTGAGCCCATCAGCGTTGCCATTGTCGCGCCCTTTTTCTGTCGTCATCAATCATCATCATCATCATCAGCCTGACTACGTCCACTGCAGGACAAAGGGCTCTCCCATGTTCCGACAGTTAACCCGGACCTGTGCTTGCTGCTGCAGATTTGTATCCGTTCAAGGATGGCTGCTTCGGTCGGTCGTTCGGTCGGTCGGTCGGTCGGTCGGTCGACCGACCGACCGACCGACCGGCAAGTGGAAAGAATTATGTGCACTCAAGTTTTGATTCTCGGCATCGCTCGCCTTCGTCTCAAGCGCGCTGCCCAAAGGGCGGAGTTGGAAGTAAAGGCGGTGCTTACACTTATCAAATAATCGAAACGATTTACTCAAATACTTCGATTGATTCAAAGGCAGAAAACAAATATCCAGTTTCTTTTTCTAAGCGCCCGTTGTGTCATTAATAAAGACCCCAAGTCATTTTCATCGAGTCTCTGTTATCAAATCTTCACGTTTCACTTTAGCATTTAACTCCCCGAACCCTATGCTCAATACCAGTCGACTTAGTTTTTTATGACGCTTTTTTTCGAAAATTGTTAGGTTACTTTCATAGCATGTTCTGGAAGGCCTTCTTCAAGACCATCTCAGGCATTTTAATAATTACGTTGTAATTTGAACGGATGCAACGCAAAATCCTCAGAAGGCTGGAAAACGTATTTTTTCTGATCAGTAAAATTGGCCTTTTGCGCTCCGATCACCTGACTTTACGCCAATTTATCGCACAGAATTCCTGGCTATTACCATGGCTTTTCAAAAACTAAGTTGTCAGCTATCAAAAGTTCTTATTATTTCGGATGATTTATCTGTTTGTACACAATAAAGGTCCGCAAAGCAGTCTCTTCTTCTCCGGATATTTTGGTCTCTCGTACCACGTAGCTTATCGGAAGTTAGGTTTCTTTGGGTACCCGGGCATGCTGGAATCACACTAAATGAAGCGGCTGACTTGCTCGCTTCGGCATTTTTAAATTTAACTCCCGGTGGTACTTGCAGCTCCACAGTCTTCTTTTATTACTGCCGAACGATTCAAACGCCTGTTGATCTTAAATATCAACGAAACATCATTCCTACAATCTGAAGAATTCGGCACTTGTAATTCACATGGAACACCGCAAAATGCCTTTCCCGTCAATGTGAGGTGACCCTCGCAAGCTTTCGCTGTAGAGTTCCCCGGTGAAATTTTTATCTCTACAAATCAAAATTTTTAGTAACTAACGTCTGTGTAGTTTGCAATGAACAGGAAACAATAAATCACTTCCTTCTCACATGTGACTGCTTCGCCTCACTACACCGAATAATTCTTGAGAGACCGATTGGTATGCTCGGATTGGTAGTTAATACATCCACCCTTTTATTGTTTGGAGCCAGTCAGTTGGGTGCGGGCCGCAGTGCCAATCTGTCAGCACAACGAAAATTCATTCTGGCAACCGGAAGAATACGCTGCTAGTGGTACTGCAAGATATATCCAATTCTTTGGCTCTATTCTTAACTTTTGCTAGTTTGTTTTATATATTCATTTTTATTGAATTCTTCTGCAATTTTCACGTTTTTAAAGCAACATTATTATTGTTTTTACCTTATTTGGCCCTTTTTTAGCAAGCGTTGTGTAAAAAAATTCTATTATAAGGTACATTGTGGCCAATCCCTCTTATGGGTATGAGCCAAAATCTAGGTGACAAGACATGACGAACGTGAGGGCGTGAGCTTTGGAACAGCGACGGACGGAGGCAAAGTGCGACCAGCTAGCTAGAGCGCTAGGCGTTGGGCCTCAAAGCACAAAACGGACAACCTAGTGTTACCAACCCAGCTGGGATGAGCGTGACGTGTTCCTGTGGCGAGTTGCAGTTCCGGGCCGAGACTCACATGATGTTCCGATGGCGGACGAGCGTGCAGGTCAGGGCTAGCGGCTGATCCTGTCTAGACTCGGGTCCACCGCCACTAGTCACCAAAATATTTGCCACGGTGCTACGTCAGAGCCAGTCCGGCACAACCGCCAATTTAAGGTACGACCTCGGTGTTGCGTGGGCCTCAGCGTGGGGCCGCCTGGTCTAGCTCGAGCAGGCGATGGTCTGCTTGTGAGCTCCCGTGCACTTGATAACTTTCCTGTGGTGAGGTTGCGTCGTCGACGCCATCGTCTTCAGCGGAAGCGTGAGTGGCACCCGACAAAATTGGACTTTCGAGAAGTGATGATGCGTGGATTACTCGTGTGCGCGTGGACATAAGGACAGTAGGACTGAGTTATGGAGTCAGTGTGTTGTACAGTATGAGCGGACAAGGTGGGCCGATAGGCAGGAAAAGCTTTTAATCGTAGAAAGAAGACTGCATAGAAGCACCACGTTCGATGCTCTCCACTGTTCATCGAGATCTGCAGGGTGACACCCAGGGTTGCTTGATGTTTTTCTTGAGCCCGCTATCTCTGGAGCTGGAGCTCGCATCCCACCCTACCTAGAAGTCCAAGTTCCCTTGGAAAAAGAATAATACTCTTGTACTCTTGACCTACTGCTCGAGAGTTCAATACTCTCGACCTCTTGGTCGAAGTCCTGCAGATGTCGAGATTGCGTACGATGACGCTGTGGTGGTCGACTTGGAGGTCGGGCTGAGGCTTCATGTGCGCATGATTGTAAGGTGTGTACATCTACAAGATTGGCGGGGTCATGAGCTGGGACATGTTGTTCTGAAGAGGACTCATCCGAGTTTGGAGTAGGTTTCATGACATTAGAGGGAGGTTTTGTCTCGTGTGGGAAGTAGTCTTCCTCGCTGCTCTGTCTTGATGACCTGGCCGTCATATTGCTCGATATCGTATATTGCTTGTTTGGAAGTTCTGCGTGTGTGCTTGTTTTCTTAAAACTATACTTAGGACTGTGCATCTACTGGTCCTTTTAGTTCTTGTGCTTGCGCCGTTTTATTGCGGTTGCAACAGCCCAATGTTGTGCCACTCTTTTCGGACTTCACGGTTGTCTCACCACCATTCGAAAAGTGGGACTTGGAAGTGGATTTCAAGACATTGGGTGACGGTGGGGACCACTATTTCTTCTTGCAGTCTTTGTGTAATTTAGCGGGTATGATGGCTGGAGTCAGCTTTGACATTTGTGGGCAAAATGCAGAGAAGCAAGTTGAGAGCAGAGCTTGCTGTGGCACGCATGCACGCCATTGATCCATAGAAGACACCACTGTGAGGGGGCTGCAATTGACGGGTTCACAGGGGCAGGCGTTGGCTGACCCACTGTCGGTATCGCGCAACAGTGACATCACTGTAGAATCTTCGCTGCGCTGCCCAACATTGATGTCGTCGAGTTGCTCTTCGCAGACTTTTAAGGGCTGCAATGTCTCTGGGATGGTGGTGGACACGTGGCAGGTCACCTCTGCAGTCTGGGGTACTGGCATTAAATCAGCTGATGGCACCGCCTGTGCGAATGCTTTGTTTCCAAGCGCACTTTTCATGTTACACCTACAGTGGTGAGCAGCTACAGTGTACGTTGTGTCGTCATTCTCAGACGGCGATTACTCAGGGGCAATGTCTGTGCCATTCGCTTCGCTAGGATGCAGTGCAAGCAACTTTATGTAGCTGTCCTGTGAGGGTTCGCTCGTGCAAGAAGGTTGGCATAAGAATAGCATTTCTGGAATAGGAGCGTTCTGGAGCGGCGATGAACGTGGCACCTCTGAAAGCATTGGGCTGGACGAGCTTGTCTAGAATGGGCTTGCGGGAAATGATGTTTGGAGATGAACTAGGGCAGTTTTGTTGAGCTGGCTCCACAGGAGTTTGTTCTCATCAGGCTCATACTTGACTTCGAGAGGCGCTGCTGTTGACCGCAAGAGGTCAAAACGTGACCATGCAAAAGTCGTCAGAATTACTGCATTTGACATCCTTGGCAACAGTTCCTCTTTGCACTGCACGACAACGTTGGTAAATGGCTGGCAGATTACAGGTAACTTGGGAGGTTATGGTGTAGTTTGGCTTCAGCTCCTAAAAGCAATCTTCACCTAGAATAAGAAGAAGGGCATGCCGTTCAAGGATGGCTGCTTCGACAATTGCAGGTAGTGGTCCCATGGGAATTGCTAAAAAGGCAGATCCTTCAGGCACAGCGGAGTTTTTGGCAACGACGAGCAAAGGTGCTTTGGTCCAAGGCTCGATTTTAAAGTTTGATGCTCGATTTGCTGCAAAAATTGTGATATTTCAGCCACTGTAACGAAAGGAACTGATCTCCCCCACTTCGTTGACTTCAGGAGTAACCATGGCACATCGGAATTCGGATCGTACAGAGTGACGTCGACGCAGCCCACAAATGCTCTTGGTGCTTTCGAAACTGTCTGCTTGTCGTTAGAAAGGTTCTTTGGTACAGTAAATTTACTTGCAAGGTGACCCTTTTGTTGTCAGTCGTAACAAACAGCGTCTCTTAAGTCTGGTCCTCTTCTGTATACTGCGGAACCATACTTGGCTGAAATTTCTTCATACCTTGACTTTTGGTCACCAGATTATATGCTGGCAAAACGAAGAGGCTACGTCATACGCGTGGTATACTGAAACGTAGATGGTGGAACACGCTGTGAAGTGTCCACAGTACTGTCAGTTTCAACCATAGCACTCTGAAACGGGGGATGTCTCCACTGTCCTACGAATTACTCTGTCTACTGCGGTAATTAAATCAGGCGCACATGGTCGAGTGTTCTATCTACTTCTGTTACGAGATGATTTAGACTCCAACCAAAAGTTTTGAAGAAACGCGACGTTTCGGAAATGACTTGGTTCCTTCCTCAGCGGTGACTGTGGAGGCTACGCAGCGGCGGCGTTCTAAAAGCACTCGAGGGGTGGCTAATGACCCCCCTCTCTCTCTTTCGTTTTGCCGTGGAGCACAATCCGTGTAAATACACTGGGGGAATGGTTCCGAGAGAGCGGTTGATATTATGGGCGGTCTTCTCTATGTGCCACGACTCGAGTAACAACCTTCTCCAGTTCAGCTCACTTCCAAGAAGGGCCGTCGCTTCGAAATTTATTTTGTGATACAACGTCTCAGCATGTTCGGCGACTGCGCTGCGCTCCTAGTAGAACTTCCGCACAACGTTAGCGTGTTGCTTCACTCGTTCCGGTAAGTCTTTCATCTCGATGATATACGACGAAAGGCACTCGGCGCACGGAACTTCGTAGACGACCCCGGAGATCCTCTCCATTGCTGGCCGGTCTTTTGAGTGGGGGAGGAGGCGCCCCAGCGTACACGAAGGCACGTGCGCGATACGAACCTCTTCCTTCCTGAAGATCCAAGCCAACACTTGGCTGGTTCCCTGAACGTATGCAACCGGTACGCGTTTCGGGGGCTGACAATTAAAATTCATTGGGGTTTTCCTATCCTCTGTTGCTCTGCACGGCGGGTGGCAGCTAGAATGAAGCTTTTAGGTTATCCATTTTTTCTGAAGTCAGCAATTACGTGGGCCTCCTCTTTCTTTCGCTAGGTGTCATTAGAAAATAAGTTCCTAGCTCTCTCGAGTAGCGTGGTCACAACCGGGGACTTGTGGCAGGCGGGGGGGGGGGGGGGAAGAATCCAATTGAAGGTAGTGGTCAGAGTGCGTTTGCTTTTTATGAACGGTGAACTCCCGGCCGTTGCGCTTTCTTGCCACCCAGACGCCGATAAAAAGCAGGCAGTGGTCGCTTTCACACTTGGTTGTGAAATGTATGCCTGGGTGCACGGAATTTAGGTGTTGTCTGAAGTTTTCAACTTCAGCCGTCTTAATGACGCGAAAGCAGTCGTCCATATAACGCAGAAAACTCTTCGGTCGCGGCTAGAAGGGGGTGAGTGCTTTGTCTTCTATGTACTGCATGGTCAGGAATGCCATCGTGACGGAAATGAAAGCTCCTATCGCGGTTCCACTGTTTTGCATGACAATGGTTCCTTTGTAGGAGAAGGACGTACTGGGGAGGCAGAACACCAGTAGACGACAGAGCTCGCCAACCACCCAAGGAGATTTTTCAACCAGGCTTGCGTCCTCCTCAAGCGCAGCACGCGCAGCGGAGATAGCTAAGGAAACTAGCACGTTGGTGCACAATGAAATGACTTCAAATGAGACCATGCTCTCGTCATCGGTGATGCTCACATGTGACGCTAGCTTCATGAAGTGGCTGGCGTCACGGACATGAGTTGGTGTTTTCCGGGTTAGTGGGGCGAAATTTTGCGTATAAATTTTTAAAGGGCTCGGCATGGGGAGGATGTAAAGTCTACAATCTGTCGGTGGGGTACGTCAGGCTTGTAATTTTTTGGTAGTCCATATAAACTCTGGGCGGATCCGTTACGGCAGATTAGTCGCTGGTAAAGTGTTCAGCGATCCGGGTAAAGCTGGAAATCTCTGCGAGTAACTTGTTTAGCTGTGTCTCGGTGTGCTTCGTTGGGTCCTTAGCTAGCTGCGTGTATGCGTCCCCTTCTAAAAGAGCTGAAACCTTCCGATCATAGCCCCCGCTGTCCAACACCACCATCGAATTGCCCTTGTCGGCGGGCAAGTAGACAACGCTTCGATCCTGTCGGAGTTCCCGAAGTGCCTGGTCCTCCTCGGTGGTCAAGTTATTTTTTCTTTGTGATGGTAAAATCAAAAGGATCCCAATTGATTTCAGCCTAATTTCTTCTCTGGCACTCGGCCTCACACTTTGGACGGCTTCCTGTACAACCGCGACAAGTTTCGGTAGACGGGGCGTCATTGACATGTTATAGCCAAGTCCCTTTGCGAGGACAGAAGTTTTCCGATCAGTCAGTGGACGACATGAAAGATTGGTGACAAACCCGGAATTTTGGATGCTTTGGGTGGAACTCTGGTCGAGCAGTTGGGAGAGTTTCTTATCTTCAGTGGTTCGGTGCTTTTTTGCCGTCGATGCCGCAACAGAGTCCAGGAATGCGTCGACCGCAGACATCACCTCAGGGATGTGGTGCTCGAAATGACGCTTGGCGAAGAACAGGTCCAGTTGTTTTTTCCATAGAGAGGCATTAATTTTATAAACGCGGGCGTTGATCAGTCGTTGTTCGACTCTCGTGACAACTTCCAAGCCTTCAGGGGTCGGGACAGGTCATTTCAGGCGCAGGCTTTGAGGAACGACTTTCCTTTCTTTGCACGTGCGGCTGAAGTCGAAATGAGCCTCGAAGACTGAGATGCCTTCATGATGCGTATGTAGCGCTTGACGAGCTTCATTGTATCATGTCCGAAGTCTTGTCTAATTGACTTGAATGCAAACATTTGAGAGACGTCTGCCTGGTTGGGTATGAAACTGGGAGATGGTTTAGACCCCAACCAAAAGTTTTGATGAATCACGACGTTTGGGAACCAACTTGATTCCTTCTTCAGAGGTCACTGTGGAGGCTACATAGCACCGGTGTTTTCAAATCATTCGTGCGGAGGCTAATGACCTCCCTCTCTCTCTCGTTTAGCCATGGAGCACAGTCCGTGTGAATACACTGGCGATTGGTTCCGAGAGAGCAGATGATAATATGGGCTGTCCTTTGTATGTGTCACGACTCGAGTAACAACCTTCTACTGCAGTTCGGCTCGCTTTCAAGGATAGCCGTCGCTTCGAAATTTATTTTGGGATCTAACGTCTCGGCATGTTCGGCGGCTGTGCTGCGCTTTTTGTAGCACTTCCGCAAATCTTTGGCGTGTTGCTTCAGTCGTTCCGGTAGGTTTTTCGTCTCGCCGATATACGACGAGGGGCCCTAGGCGCACGCACTAGGTGCACCCACGTTTTTTCTGCCTTATATGAACGACTCTTTTTGCATCATTAAGACAACGTAAGTTGAAAACTTCAGACAACACCTAAATTTCATGCACCCAGCCATATTATTCACAAACGAGTGTGAAAACGACCACTGCCTGCCCTTTCTCGACGTCCAGGCGGCAAGAAAGCCCAACGGCCTCGAGGTCTCCGTTCATGGGAAGCCAGCGCACACTGGTCGCTACCTTCATTTCGATTCATCTCACCCCGCCTGCCACAAGGCTTTGGTTGTGACCACGCTACTTGAGAGAGCTAGGAACTTATGCTCTAATGACACCGAGCGAAAGAAACAGGAGGCCCGCGTAATTGCTGGCCGCAAAAGAACGGACACCCAAAAAACTTCAGTCGAGCCACCACCCACAGGATACGAAAATACTAATAAGAGCAACAGAGGATACGAAAACCCCAATCAACCTTAATTTACAGCCCCCCGAAACGCGTACTGGTTCAATACGTTCAGGGAACCAGTGAAATGTTGGCGCGGATCTTTAGGAAGGAAGGGGTTCGTATCGCGCACGTGCCTTCGTGTACGCTGGGGCGCCTCCTCCCCCGCCCGAAAGACCGGCCAACAATGGACAGGAGCCCCGGGGCCGTTTACAAAATTCCGTGCGCCTAGAGCCCCTCGTCGTATATTGGCGAGACGAAAACCTGCCGGAACGACTTAAGCAGCACACCAACGATGGGTGGAAGTTCTACAAAGAGCGCAGCGCAGTCGCCGAACATGCTGAGACATTGGATCACAAAATAAATTTCAAAGTGACGGCCATCCTTGGAAGCGAACTAAACTGGAGGAGAATGTTCTTACTCGAGTTGTGGCACATACAGAGGACCGCCCATATTATCAACCGCTCTCTCGGAACCATTCCCCCAGTGTATTCACACGGACCGTGCTCCACAGCAAAACGAGTGAGAGGGGGGGGTCATTAGCCTCACCGAGAGCGCTTTGAAAACGCCGCTGCTACGTAGCCTCTGCAGTGACCCCTTAGCAAGAAACCAAGTCGGTTTCCAAACGTCGGGCTACGTCAAAACTTTTGGTTGGAGGCTAAATCATCTCCCAGTTTCATTCAACCGGACAGACTTCTGTCGAATGTTCACAATCAACTTCTGTTACGATGCTGAGAAATTTGTCCACATACGGGGTCGTTCAACAGCGATGGATGTACCTACCTGGTTGTCGCGAATGCCTTGAACTAGGAGGCATTTGATGCGCTCCTTATCAGTAATTAAAACTAGGCAGCCAGACACGATCTTGAGTCTTGCAAAAGAATACTGCTGCAGGCTCTCTTCAGCCTTCTGCGTTAGGGCTGTGACCTTCTGTTGCCACTGTGCGATTGAAAGCTCCTCGCCAAATTTTTCTTGGAGTGCTGTTTTCGAGATGCTTCAAGTGGTAAGCTGACGCCCTGCTGAGGCATGCCAGTCTGTTGCGACTCCACGAAGCTTCCTTTGCGCTATGAAGAAGAGAGTCGCGTCTTCTCACCGTGCAAGCCATTGAATGCGCTCGAGCTCTTCTATCCAGTGCTTGAAACTCGGCGTGCCACTTGTATTTAGTGTAGGCAGCGAAGTTGATAGATCTGGCAGCGTTTTCTTATGTACTTGGTTCATATGACTTGCCATTGTTGTCATCATAAAAACCATATTCTGTGAAGAAAGGACGCCATACTTTTCATGTTCTATGCTGGGTCTGACGTGAGCGAGGGCATGGCTGGGAATGACACTGTGGGCACTGGCGTGGATGCTAGCGGCGCTAAAATGTCAGATTCTTGGCTCGGGTTCATGAACTGGTGGAATATTTTTCGCGATATCAACGAAAAGTCAGTTGATATGTTCCTCCTTGTTGCCGAAGGTGTAGAGGCTGCAGTGCTGCAATCCATTTCGAATGACCAGCACACTAACGGGGGCGAGGTCTTCGGCGGTGGCAACATGCCACTTGATGAACGACATCGTCGTTGACACACCAGGCTGGTTAGCCATGGGCTCTGTGATGCAGGTTTACGGTTAAGTAAATCGTTGCTCGGAGAGAGAGCCTCAGAGCTAAGAAATGACAAAGCCGTTTAAAGTAAGAAAAGAAAAGAAGAAATTTCAAGCATAAACAGGAGAAAAAAAGAGATAAAGTTGCAATTTACAGACACCGAGCGTAAGCTGAAAAATTAAAACTTGTCCTATAAGTTGTCCAGCTAAAATGTTTATGAAATTGAGCAGTCACCGGTAGCGTTGATGGTGGTGATGGCTTGGTGGGTTGACGTGGCGGACGCTGGCGATGTCTCAGCAGCTGGAGTCACGCACTGACCAGCATGGCCACCCTTGGCTGAAGACAAGGTAGCCCTTGCCCCAGCGAGAACTGCGATTGCTTACCGATGATGGCTCATTCCGAGGAGGTGTTCACAACCAGGAAGGTTCCGCCCTCCACGGGCCTTTCGGGACCGGATTCAATGCCCGGACACCTGGGACGTGACCTTGAACAGTCACGGCTGGAACTCTGGAATGCCGCAAAGCTCCCAGTACATTATGGGCAGCTGGAGCGTCCTGGCCTTGCCTGACTTCACGCGTTCGGGTCTGGAACCCGACACCGCAGTCGCGTGACACCCAGGATCTTCACTCTGGCCACCTCGATCTCGTTCTGCCCTCGACTCGTCTTCGACTCTCCTCCTCTTCTTCACCCTCGTGCCTTCGCCGCGCAACCTTTCGCGCGAACTTTCTCTTCATTTTGGTGGGCGGCAGTTTTATGCGTGACGTTTCGCGCCGGCATCATCATCGTCTTTCCACCGCTCATTCAAGAAGCAACGCTGCCGTCGCCTCCGAGCACGTTGTACAAAATACCGCGTTGCCGCCACACTTCACAGACACCACCACGTCAGTATACCACACCACAGGCTCGTTTGGAGTTTAACAGCATTTTGTCAAAGGCATGGCGACTTACTTGGTGGCAAAGTGGCAGTGGGAGGTTTTTGATGTCGACTGCTCCATATCTGAGCGAACGAGGTGGGCTGAAAGCCAAGAAAAGCTTTTAATCGTAAAAAGATGACTGCATACAAGCAGCACGTTTGATGCTCCCCACTATTCGCCGGGAACTGCGGGGCAACACGCAGGGTTGCTTGACCTTGTTATTGAACACATTATCTCTGGAGCTGGAGCTCACAACAGATAGCTACAGTGTTGGGATTGCTTTGTGTCTGAAATCAATAAACGTTTTTTTTTTCATTGTCTTGGGTTTCCGCGTCTGAGAGCTCAAAAACCGCCACATTTGGCGAGCCTGCCAGTATGTTTAATTGAAATTCAAGGCCATTAGTCAGACAGAGCCTTTTTTTGTGCAGGGACAAATTGGTTCCACTTAGCCGACAGCTAGGGTTGGAAAACGAGGAGCTAAAAGAGTGGGCTGAGTAAAAGAGAGTGTGGTAAAGCTCGATATTGGTGGGCTAAGTAGCGCGAGATCGCGCAGTGAAACGCTGATCGGCAGCAGAAGCTGTTAGAGCAGCAGCAGAAGGTGCATGAACAAGAGATGAAGATCCTCGAACTGAAACTTCAACTTCAGGAGGGCACAAGCAGGGTACAGCTAATGACGAAGGAGTATTCAGCATGAGTGCCTGAGATATAACAGAGATGGTCAGTGCTCATAAACTGATTGCGCCCTTCAATGAAACTCGGGACGACCTCGACACGTACCTGCAGCGATTTGAACGAGTCGCAACGTCTCAAGGGTACCGCATAAATAGTGAGCTCTTTCGCTTAGTCTATGCATGGCTGGAGAAGCGCTAACCGTCATAGACTGGTTAGAGCCAACAGCTGCGCTGAATTAAGATCAGCTTAAAGGGGCGCTTATTCAGAGGTTCCGCTATACTGCGGAAGGCTACCGCGAAAAGTTTCGTAAAGTGAAGCCCGAATATAACGAGACTGGTGTGCAGTATGCTGCAAGACTCTCCGGCTACTTTGAGTGTTCGCTTGAAATGAGAAAAATGAAGGCCAGCTTTGCTAGCTTGCAAGACTTGATGATGTATGAGCAATTCATGAAGGGTTGTTCTCCGGCACTCAGAATCTTTCTAAAGGAAAGAAGTTGCAAAACCCCCAGTTCGCTGTGCGAGACTGCCAATAACTTCATTGAAGAACACGCGCTCACTGGTCGGAGTTCCCAAATTGCCTGGTCCTCCTCTGTGGTCAAGTTCTTTTTTTTTGCGACGGTAAAATCAAAAGGATCCCAATTTATTTCAGCCTAATTTCTTCTCTGGCACTCGGCCTCACACTTTGGATGGCTTCCTGTACAGCCGCGACAAGTTTCGGTAGACGGGGCGTCATTGACATGTTATAGCCAAGTCAAAAGGAAGAGAACTTCCTTGGGAAGAGAACGGCTTCGCAAGGATCTGGAATCTTCGGTGTCCAAGCTGCACTCCGCAAAAAAGACGAAGCCTACAAGTTGCTGTTTCCTGTGTGGCAAGGTAGGCCATCGCGCAGCCGACTGCTGGTCCCGCACGACAAGGAATACTTCCAGCGGATGCGAAGTATGTAAACAAAGTGGACACAGCAGTTACAATTGCCTCGGTGGAAATTTGGCAAAGACCAGGAATCATGTATGCTGTCTGATAAATGCGACGATTTGACACCTCAACAGCATAAGAGTGGCTACATTGTTCTCCAAGACGGCGGAATAATACCCATCGTCAATACCACATCAAGTCGATGATCCGCGAACGTTAGAGTCACTGCCATGCCTCTTGTGGAGGGGTTCAGGAGAACAGACCAGTGCGTGTACTTCGAGGTACCGGCTGCAACACGGTCGTCGTGCGGCAATCGTTGGTGTCGAAGGAGAAGTTTGCGGGAACGACGGGCCCAGTGTACTTACTGGGCCACACTGTGCGATACCTCACTGAGGCAGACGTCCTTTTGAAATGTACATTGTTTACTGGGGAAGTGCTCGTTAAGTAAATGACTGACCCATTATACGACGTAATTTTGGGGCAACATCTAGGGCGCAGCATTGCCGCATACGTTACCTCTGAATAAGTCTGCACCACAGTATGACCATGGCCATGTGGAAACAAGGCATGCACCATGCACAGACTCTAGCAAAGGGAATGCTGTTAATGGTGAGAAGAATATATCTGCTAACTTGCACGCAACCCAACCAATATCAAATGCGGAAGAAGCGTATGAATCATCGCACGAAGACATAAAAAAGTAGCCCCAACCTGAAGTTCTCGCGGGAAAAGCGGAAGAAACGAAGAAGCACACTTCTTTGCCTGTGCTGATTCTGCCTGCTTTGCAAGTGAGAAGTGAGGCGCTTAAAAATATGAAGTGGATGGTGAAATTTCGCGAAAGTGTTTCGAGGTGTTTGACAAGAAAATCGTGTTGAGTGATCGAGAAACGGTGTTTTTCATTCGCGATGGGGCGTAATTCCGCAAGCACAACTTGCCAGATGAAACTGATTTGGATCCACTTGTTGTACCACGACAGTTGCGTGAAGTAATGCTGAAACTAGCCCACGAAGGCATCTTAGCCGGCCATCAAGGTATCACAAAGACAGAAGAATAATGGAGACTTCTATTGGCTGGGTGTCCAACCCGACTCAAAACACTTCGTAAAATCTTGCGACATCTGTCAACAGGTGTTGCACGCTCTATTGGGCACAACACCTATAATTTAGACACATTTTACGAGAGTTGGCGTTGACATTGTTGGCCTATTGTCACCATCTGAAAAGGGCGATCACTACGTACTTACAATGATAGATTTTGCACCGCGATACCCCGACGCGTTAGCACTTCCCTCCATTAAGTCAGGGGCAGGTTGCGGAAGGTCTCCTGGAAGTGTTTTCTCGCGATGGCATACATGCAAAGATCATCAGTGATCGCGACACGTCTTTCATGTCAGCACTTATGAAGGAATTCAGCCGACTGCTTTCATTCAAGCAACTGCCTACTACGTCATACCATCCGATGGCCAATCGCTTGATTAGATGTTTTAATAGGACATTAAAATGCATCATATGGCGCACGTGTCAAGAGCGTCCGAAAACATGGGATCAATACATTGGTTCTTTACTGTTCGCCTACCGAGAGCTTCCCCAACGTAGCGGGGGATTCTCTTCATTCAAAATATATTATGGGAAACACGTGCGAGGGCCAATGGCTGTTCTCACTGAGCTCTGGACAAATGCTCGCCTAGATGACGAAACCAAGGCAACACACACGCGTATGATGAAGCTGCGGCAACGTTTTAAACGCACGTGTGTGCTCGCACACAAAGGATTTGAAATGGCTAAAAAGCTGCAGAGAGGGTACTTTGACAACAAAATTAGAAAGCATCAACTTCTTTCTGGCGACCATGTGCTGGTGTTGTTACCGACCGATGCTAACAAGCAGGTGCTTTCCTAAAAGAGTCCCCTTCCCTGTTATTCAGAAAAAGAGCAAACTGAGTTACCTCATGAATCTGAGCCACAAGGTTACGCTCTTTCTTATCAACATGCTAAAAAGTATGAGGAGCGCAAGCCACTAATCCAATGAACAGTTTCCAAGCGCCAAGTGACACACGATGCTGCCAACTGACACAGACGAAGTTCAGTCCAACGAAATGTTTCATATCACACTTGAACAGGCACGTTACGGAACGAATGTTACCATAGCATCGGAGCTCAACGCTCAGGTGCGACAGCAACCCACAGTGGTTCTTAAAGAATTCAGAGACGTTTTCTATGATGCACCTGGGAAGACTAACATTGTTCAATGTGAGTGGAAGCTTACATCAGAGGCTTCTATACAGGTGCAAAAGTACCCACTACTTTTTTCTGTCAATGATGCCGTCGAGGAGGAAGTGAAGGACGTGCTGCAGTTAGATGTCGTTGAAAGTTCAACGTCAGCCATGTCAGCTAGGTCAACGTCTTAGTTGTCGTCAAGACGAAGATGGCACAATGCGTTTGTGTATTGACTTCCGACAACTCAACAAAGTCACCCTTCTGGATTCTGAGCCACTCCCTCGCACAGATACAGTGTTCGCTAAGGTTACGGGATGCACTACTTCTCGTGCTTTTATTTTGCTAAAGGATACTGGCAGGTACCTATGGCCAGTCACTCGAAAGAGCTCACAGCCTTCTCATGTGAATCTGGCTTGTACCACTTAAAATTTATACCCTTCAGCACCAAGACTGCGCCAGCAGTATTTAATTGGTTAATGCGAGTTGTCACCGAGAGGATTCCAAATGTACTATACTTTGACGATGTGCTCGTCACTACTGAAACTTGGGAAAAACACTTGGTAACCCTAAAAAGATTTAGCCCATCAGAGCGGCTCGTCTAACTATAAAAGCGGCGAAATGAAAGGTCTGCTGTCCGACTACCCCTTTTTTGGGCCACATTGATGGGCAAGGTATGCTGCAGACGAGTAAGAGCATTACTGGTAAGATCCAAGCAGCTGTGCCGCCAAGCATCAAGAAAGAATTGAAAGCCTTTCTTGGCTTCTCAGGTTATTACCGTGACCTTTTTTTCAATTACGCCAAGTTGAAATTTCGGCTCATGGAACTTACAAAAAAAGGCCACCCGAATAAGCTATTATGAGGGGAAGAACATAATAAAACATTTTCGCACGTGCAGAATCTATTGTCCATGCAGCCTGTGCTAAAATCAACCGACTTGCATAAGCCATTTTTTTTTGCACAAGGATGCGTTGTTGCTGAGCTTAGGAGCAGTACTGCTCCAGGAACACCAAAGCCGACTGCACCCAGTTTCCTACGCGAGCCGTAAACTACTACCCCACAAACCAGCCTACTCCACAATTGAAAGAGGAGGCCTTGCCGTTGTCTGGACTGTTCGGAATACATATTTCTCTATGGCTAGCCATTCACATTGCAATGTGATCACCAGCCATTGATTTATGTTCAGTCAGCTAAGCACCTACATAATCGAGTCCTGAGGTGGAGTCTCGTTCTTATGAAATAATGATTTGTGCGGTTGAACGTCCCAAAACCACCATATGATCATGAGAGATGTCTAAGTGGAGGGCTCCAGAAATTTCAACCACCTGGGGTACATTAACGTGCACCCAAATTTGACTACACGGGCCTACAACATTTCCACCTTCATTGGAATTCTTATGGAATATGACTTTTTCGTTGAACACATTCGTGGTGTGAACAACGTCGGTGACGACTATATGAGTCGTGCGGCTTTTACCGAGATGTGACTTATCGCCGTTGTACACATTTTTGATCTTGTTGTCATGATAGTGCAATTGTTTTTACATCTCTAGAAATTTAAAGTTTGATGAACCTTGTTATATTCGGGAACTGTGTGTTACGTGTGTTTTACGTGTGTAACACGCACTGGAAGTAGAGGGAGTGTGTTAAAAGGGCTTCTCACAACATAAATTGAAACTGGAAGTAAAACCGACAGCGAAAAACAACAGACGAAGACGAAGGTGTGCGCTGTAATGAATGCATTGACTGATCCGAACGAGTGACAAACAATTATTGCACTCCTTTCATTCTACCTATGGTGTCTTTTTTTTTCTGGTGGAAGTATGAATACTGAATATAGAAAAAAACTTTCGCAGAACTAAGTCGATTCTTCGCCGATCCCTCTGGGTACGAGCCATGGCTGTCGATTCATCATCATCATTGTCGTCGTCATCAGACGAACGTGAGTGCGTGAGCTTCGAAACAGAGACCGGCAGAGGAAAAACGCGGCCAGCTAGCAAGAGCGCTACGCATTGGGTCTCAGGCGACGGAATGGACGAGTGATTGTCACCAACCCAACCGGGACGAGTGTGGCGTGTTCATGAGGTGCATGGCGCTTCTCGGTCGGGCCTGACATGCTGTTCTGGTGGCGGACAAAGGTGCGAGCCAGAATCGGCGGCTGATCCTGCCCAGACTGAGGTCCGGAACAGCCAGTCACCGAGATCGTGGCCACGGTGCCACGTTGGAGCCGGTCTGGCACAATCGTCATTTGAAGGTGCGACCTTGGTGTTGTGTCGTCCGCTGCGTGGGGCCGCCTGGTCTAGCACGAGCAGCTGATAGTCTGCTCGTGAGCTCCCGTGAACTTGGCAACTTTCTCGTGGCGAAGTTGCGTCGTCGACGCCATCAGTTTTAGCGGGAGCGTTACTTTCAAGTAGTGAGGACACATGGGTTACTCGCGTGCGCGTAAACATAATGACGGTTGGACTGAGTTATGGAGCCATTGTGTTGTACAGATAGCCACAGTGTTGTGATAGTTTTGTGTGTGAAGTAAATAAATGTTTGTTTTTTGTCCTTGTTTTGGATATCTGTGTCTGAAGGCCCAAGAACCACCACAAGGGGCCAGTCCGACCCTTCAGTCAGCTTGAAGGCTCCACCCAGAATGTCGCTGGCAGCCGAACGCTTGTAGCGATGTCCCGAATCCTTTGGACCACCGGTAGTTGCAGCTTGTAGTCGTTGTTCTTGAGTAAGTCCTTCCAATCATGGCAAAGAGAACCCAGAAGGCAGCAAAGGGCATCTCCCGCAGTGGCCGTGGCTACTGACTATCCAGGGCTCTTCCTCTTTGCACAGCTGCAGCAGCATCACGGCCGCTGTACGCATTTCCCGTGGTAGCACTTCCTCTGGGGCTTTTGCAGTGCCTCGAGTTACTGCATATGGGCTTCATTCGCTGTGTTCACGGCCTGCCATAGTCCTCTCAAGTCGCAGCCACCCTGGCAGAGGTGGGTGTCTGGACTATTTCCCTGCTCCTGAGGCAACGTGGGCTTCTACACATTGATCGGCTAGCCCATGCGCCTTATGGTTGCTCCCTGCTGGTTCGGCTGCAGAGTCGACCATAATCTCGGATGGGGGAGCTGCGGCAGATATATCAAGCAGCTGTGGGAGTGGTGCCTCCAGCCGTCCCTCTTCCCCGCCAACAGAAAAACCACTAGCTACCAACACTGATCTGGGAGGGCTCTCCAAGGGTCGCTCACCCATTTGCGCACTCAAGCAGGCATCTCCCTCCAAGAAAGAGGAAGAGCTCGCTGGAAGGCTTATTGCGTACACGGCTGGCTCCGTCATCCCAGATACAGGCTCGGCCACAGCTTCCTGCGTCATGACAGCACTTGGTTGGACAGCTTCCTGCCGTCTGCCTTTTGCAGCTGGCTCTACCGCTGCAGACACGGCTGGTCTTCACATGGCAGTCGACATCCTTGCAGCCAACCCCCCAACGTGCCCCATGGCTGTTGCGTGCGACTCAAGAGTGGCGTTGCTCGCCTTGGCAAATCCGAAACGGGCACCCTTCGCAACGCAGGTCTCGTCACTGAACTGCATGCCCTCCTTGCCAGTGGCGTCGGTGTTTCTCTTCCCTGCGTCTAATCTCATGTGGGAATCTAGGGAAATGAGCAGGCTGACACCCTGCCGAAAGAAGCACATCACTCCGCCGCTTCTGTTTGCCGTACCGTGGACGCCTCAGACATCTCGAGGTACACATTGAGGAGGCTGTTGTTACGCTGTCACCCTGACGATTGTGTTGGAAGGATGGAACCACCAGCCCGGCTGTCTGACCGGAGTTTCATCGGGAGGGAAAGGTCCCTGCTACTTCGCTTGCATATCGGCTGCTCCTGGCCTTCAGTCCAGCGTCCTCGGCTTGGCAGAGCCTCGTCCCCTGCGTGCGCTGCGTTCAGGGCAGATGAAATTATCGAGCACCTGTTGTGTGTCTGCCGAGCGCTTCACACACAACGTGGCGTCTTGCTCGCCACATTTCGTCGTTACAGTCTGCCTGCGGCTACACAGTTCTCTGCCTGCACGGCACCACACCCACTTCTTCAAGGCAGTTCTTCGCTCCCTTGAGGGCACTGGACTAGACAACAGGCTAGCGAATCCGCCCGCCATGTCTTTAGTCACGAACGCCATTTCTCTTCTTCTTTTCTCTTCTTCACATCTTTAATGTCCTTTTTCCCTCCCCTTCTACAGGCGCTGAGCCGTGCTCCCACTTTGGGTTGCAGAAGTTTCGTCTTTTCCTTTTCTGAGCCCCCCTCTTTCTCATGGCTAATATGCAATGGTGCTAAAGAGCTCGCTTTGCAGAAATTGTGGCGTCAGCGTAGTTATATGAGGAGAAAATTATTATCTTTGTGAGGCTGTAAAATTAAGAAATATGAAAATAAAATAACTAAAAAATCTGAATGTAAGTGGCGATCGCACCCCGAATGTTCGCGTGGCAAGCGGGTGTTCTACCACGCGGCCATGCCTCTATTTGTGAAAATGGCGAAAATAACTTCCTTTGCTTGGAAATGCAGTGGAGTAACTTTGATGTTTTACAAACACGCGCGTCCTGTATACTTGATTTGCAATTCACATGAATTATTGTCTCAATAGTGCGCGACACAAGTGAACGTTCTCATCGTACTTCAGAACATGCGATTATTGTAATGACTTCATAATACGCACCAAAAAACTTACGCACCAGAAACAGTACGTAGCGGAAATAGAACGTCACAATAGCGTTCAACTCTTGCAGGCAAAGCTAAAAAAACTGCACCTTTTGTTTTTGTTTGTTTTCATAAAGTTTAGTTGGATAGCAAACAAGGCTGGCAGTCCCTTCGGAAGCGGCAATAACTACAATGAGGTAGTAGACTTTCCCCTGCCTAACTGACAGTGGTTATGCTAGCTGGGAATGCTCTACTCTGAAAGCAAATCAGAGGGAAAGATTTTTACTGAATTTCACTGCAACAGCGAAAACATACATATTCACGTTCACCTTAATTTTGAAGCACTGCCCAAAAATATAGTACATTTAGAAAATTGTCTTACGTGGTTAGACTGCGTAAAGGAAGACTGAGTAGCTTGGGGAGCCGTTTCATTCACGCAACTGGGATTTGTAGAACCTTTCTGTCCTGTTGTGTGCTCCAGTGAACTGATTTGGTCCAAGCAGCTTACTAGTTGCTTTGCAGTGAAAATTTAAAGTATATGGCAGTTGTACATACACTTAGTGATTTAAGCGGCATTATATCAGCCTTCGTTTATTAAAGTCGCTCACGCTACTTCTAACTAGAATTATAATACATATTCAATTATCATGCTAGATTTCAATGAAGACGGGCTAGTTCATTTTTACGCAAAAAATTAGTACAACATTGGTCTGGAAGTACAATAACATTCTCCCAACTGCCCCGCCATGGTGGTCTAGTGGCTAAGATACTCGGCTGCTGACCCGCAGGTCACGAGATCGAGTCCCGGCTGCGGCGCCTGCTTTTTCGATGGAGGTGAAAATGCTGTAGGCCCACGTGCTCACATTTGGTTGCACGTTAAAGTAACCCAGGTGGTCGAAAAATTCAGAGTCCTCCACTACGATGTGTCTCATAATCATAGGGGAATTTTGGGACGTTAAACCCAAATGTCAATCAATCAATATTCTCCAAACTTCTATTGGGGTGTAATTTGTATGGCGTTGGAACTGGGCACCTTTTGATATAAATTTTGTATTGTTAAATCAGTGCGGTGAGAAATTCATTACATGCAAAATTCTGGGTATTGTTTTAACCGCAATGCAGGCTTTATCTTTTCTGTACAAACTTCAGCGTTTTTTTAATTGCAAATGCGCTTTAAAAGCGACCCTGAATCTGCCGTCTGCAGTGCGCCTCCTCCTCTCCTCTTGCAACGGCGCGAGAAGCGGAGAGGAGCGTCTGTAGCAGCGGCACAGTGACGTCACACACCACATGATTGTGCGCGCTCCGCCCTCCGCTCCGTGGCGGCGCACGCCCACGCAGCCACGACTTGCTCGAGATCGGCAAGTCGTCATAGGTGTGGATCCATAGCTGGCATCAACCTCGACTGCGATACCTCCAACAACGAGTACAACGCAATAGAATGCGAGCATTGCACGCGTTGTTGAAGATGTCGCGCCGGTTGAAGGCAAGACAGTGCGGCGAAGGGCCCGTGATTCCGAGCGCAAGCGGGCGAAGCGGGCCGTGGACATAAACATCATTTTAGTGCGAATTTACTCTCACATATACGCGTAAACTCACCAAGATTTCCGCCCCGCCGCGGTGGTCTAGTGGCTAAGGTACTCGGCCGCTAACCCGCAGGTCGCGGGCTCAAATCCCGGCTGTGGCGGCTCCATTTTCGATGGAGGCGGAAATGTTGTAGGCCCATGTGCTCAGATTTGGGTGCACGCTAAAGAACCCCAGGTGGTCGTAATTTCCGGAGCCCTTCACTACGGCGTCTCTCATAATCATGTGGTGGTTTTGGGATATTAAATCCCACATATCAATCAATCAATCACAAAGATTTCTCGAGAGGGTCTAATGGTTCCTGGGAACCGCACTGTGATCACACGGGCGAGTTTACGTTAACTCACTGGCGAATGCCAACAGCTTTTAACTTTATTTCCCCTGATAGCATCACCCCGTGCATTCGCACTTGACCATGTTCTCCCTCGGGGAAATGCTTGGGAGTTTTTTATGGGTCTGTGACCTAGCCAAAACCATCAGTGCCATTCGCCAGAATTATCACCGAGATTTCATGCAAAGTTTCTTAATTGCCGCTAACTTCAAGTAAATCAAAACGGCCAATAATGTTTGATTGATTGATTGATTGATTGATACGTGGGGTTTAACGTCCCAACACCACCTTAAGATTATGAGAGACGCCGTATTGGAGGGCTCCGGAAATTTCAACCACCTGGAGTTCTTTAACCTGCACCCAAATATGACCACACGGGCCTACAACATTTCCGCTTCCATCGGAAATGCAGCCGCCGCAGCCGGGATTCGGTCCCGTGACCTGTTGGTCAGCAGCCGAGTACCTTAACCACTAAACCACCGCAGCGGGGCACAGCCAATATTATTCACAAGAGCGAAATCAGACAGCATTCCCTGCAAAGTCGCACTATGGCTGAGTTTGTTCACTATCGTGACACAGTCAACGTCATCCGCCAGAGTCATCTACATATGTTCAGACATCATGTTCTCTCGTTGACAAAGTACAATAAAAGAACAATTTCCATTCTACTGGTATATTATGTTTGCACCTTTGAAAAAATATAAGAAAGAGATACATTTGATGTAGCTGTTGTCGACCCTACGCTGAATTCGGCTTTCCGAAACGGCATTAAACCACTCTAGTATGGAGGTGTGGCTGGCCAGATTGTGGAAAAATATGCATTGGTATTGTGGCAGCTTTGACAAGTTGGTATGACATGACGACCGTCATGTCATACAGAACAACGATGACACATAAACACAGAGTCTCTGTGCCGTCATTCTGTTCTTGCGCTATAACTATCGTCATGACAAACCAACTAGCCCAAGCTTCCATACGCATTCTTTGTATCCTTCTTGTCTCTATGTTTTCGTTGTGTTCTCGCGCTATGTTTATCTTCATGCAATGGTATGTTGAAATCCATAGAGTGACAATGAAATCTCTTGAGATGCTCTCAAAAGTAGAGCCAATGATTGCTTTTGCATGAACTTTATTTAAACAAAGCCAGCATAATGGTAGTTCAATGCACATTCATGAAATGTCCCTTATATATTTTTATTCTGCCTTCTGTATTAAAATAACGTAATGAAAGCATGGGTGCACGGCTGAGCCATTCTTTAGGACACTTTGTTGTGGACTGCTGGTAGTACCAAATTCAAGTTCAGCCGCACCAAGAAATTTATTTTGCTCTCATTCATATCTTCATTCCACTGGCGTGTGTTCTGATATGTTAGTGTCACTAGTAACACCATAAAATATGCAAGAGATTCAATTGAATAACTGCAAAACACGCCCGTGGTTATTATAAGCCACTCAGATTTGGGGTCTATGCACCCATCGTTTCGCTAGAAGGTGACATATAACAGCTCCACTCATACAATCTTGACATGCACCTATGGCAGTTACTGAACAATGGTATGATTGTTTTGGACAAAAAAGGGTTGTAGGGGGAATATATTGCATTTTCCTGTGACTATAAAACGTGTATTGTCCTAAACATAAGTTTTGTCGAAGTAGCACTGACACTTTCGCTGCACTAATTTTCTATACTCGCACAGAAAGCTGTCGCTAAGCCAACATACGATACAGAGGCGTCAAGGGCAGTCAGTTTCGTTTGTAAGCCTTCTTAATCTGATGCCAACAGATGTCGGATGGATGAATTTTAGGAATCGCCTGCCCGACTATTTCGACCACAAAACACCTTAAGCTGAGTCAACGTATCAAAACAGGGACATTACGAGCCCCAACAAACAAAGTGTGACTTGCGCAAATGGCATGCAGGTGCCAATAATGAGATTGAATAGAAATGCCATAGCTGCCATCAGAGCCGACATAAGTAGCTGCCCTGTGCCTGCTGGTGAAGGCATAAGAACATTGCACTGCGATGTCAGAAAATTACGTTGCCTTTATTTCATTGCAATTTCCTCTCAGTTGAACGTACGCTAAATCCACAAATAGCCAGATCGCTAGCTACTCTATCCAGATCAAGTATTTTTGATAGCACAGCAATTACGGTGCTATTCTGCTTCATGAAAGGTTACGGGCTGCATTCTCGTCTTTGTGGTCACATATAGGTGCCGGCGAAAGGTGTGCTGCCTGACGCCATTCCAGTTTAAAGAACATCTAAACTTCAGGAGTCATACACTATGGCGTACCTCGAAATCGTATCGCAGTTCTGGCACGTAAAACCCTCCATACTATTGCTCAAATGTGATTATATATTACTTCTGCCAAAATTACGTAAAAATGTCATATTTTTAGGACATTCGTTACATGTCAGAGTGTTCGCTTCCAATGCGGTAGGTAGAGGATTGGATTCCTAGTGACGACCGGAAAGTCAACGCTTTTTTTTAAATAACTAGAGGAGTACACTCATGTTGCCTTTCGTTGTTCTTGATTAGTCATTTCGAATGGTGGCCTTTTAAGGTCCTGTAAAAGCCCATGGGCGCATGTCAACTCACCAAAGCCTTGTATTGTAAGAAAAGTCGAGCTGCTGTCTCTGATATGTCAGGTAAAAGAATGTCTATCGATGGGTACTTGCCGGTGAAATTGGCGCAAGTATACTGGCGGCTTTGTGTTTGGCAGAGTGAAGTATACAGTCACCTAAGAAGGCACCATGCTTGTGGGGTCTCGTTGGTATAGGACAGCCAGACCAGAAAAATAAGTATATCTCTTTTTTTTCTGTGATGGTGAAAACGTGGACAACCAAGGCGTCAAAGAAAAATTAATACCTTTAAGGGCGAACTTCGCCCTAGCAAAAGCTAGAAATTTTTACAATACAACAATAAGGGCGAGTATGGCTCGTGAATCCACGCTGTCACCAATCTTCCAAAAATTTGCTTTTAAAAAGAGTCGGCGTTTATATGTGTTGCATTGAACACCTTTTCATTAATGCAGGGGCTCGCAGAAGTGCTCAATAAACCCCAAAAGCATTGCGCCGAGCATGAAGATCTCAACAGTATGAGGGTATTACCACGCCCCATGTCTAAGTCGTGTTGGCGACGAACTCGAATTTGCGCGACAAAAATAGTAATAATCTCTGCATTCCGAGGTAGTGATTTGCAAAGATATTTAAGAGGGAAAACGTTTTTGTCACATGCGAGCCTCCCGAACATCACACATACCATCTCAGTGGTGTCTTTTATAAAGTTTATTCCGAGAGTATAGTTTTCCATATCCTCTTTCGGGAATTTGGTCAAAATATTCTATGTTTTCCTATATTATTCCGGGCATAAAATAAATTATACTTTCATATACTAAGGCCATACTTTGCACTGAAAATGTTTTTAAGCCCCCAAGCTTCTAAATTTTTCAAAAAAGAAACCGCAAATTTGAGGTAATGTGCAAGACGGTCCCATGTTAGGTGGAACACGTGAGTGCGCAGCTGGCGGTCCGCGGGGCGCCAACTGCTCGCAAGATTTGTAAACGCGCATTATGCGCATAGAATCGCGAGAGTAGTTCTTGCTTCGCGTCGTCTACTACTTCCCCGCCCTAGCGCTCGGCGCCCGCTAACATCATGCTATAATTAAGTAAATATAAGAAGCCACCTGTGCTCGTTGCATGAGTCACCGGTATCCTTGTCTGTTATTAAAGGCAGCCGGCTGGCTTGAGTGATGTGCAAATTTAAGCTTACGACTAACATTTCTGTGAGCATTGACACTATGAGTTACGCAAGTAATTGGCTTCATCATCGCTTTCACAAAACTATACAACTGCGGGTGCAGTTCTTCGCTGAACGAACTTTTGGTGGTGCCAGTGCGTATATGTGACATGGCCATGCCACCTGAGAATGAAAAGCTTCTCATAGTCGAGCTCTTTACAGCCAGCTTGCTGTCGCTGCCGCGGTACATAGGCCACTGAAGACCATGACGCTGCTTATGTGCCCCTCCCCATGCCGTCACCTGACTTTAACTTAATATTGTGTGGGACAGAAATAAATATGCCTGATAAACTTTCTCTTTCCTATTTTACGCACTTCATTTCTCATGCGCGCACATATTAGCAAAGCACTGTACTTTTGCCAGAACTGCATGTTGTAACTATTCAAAATATGCACCTTCTTCAGATGCTGACTCTTTAATCAAAAACTCACATGATTTAGAAAGTTAGCATTAATGTTTGCCGTGATGTAAAAAGTCAGAGCCAGAAAAGTGGACTCACGCCGTATTGATCCTTCGAAGAGAATTCATCCTCAAGTGTTTTCTCAACTCGCCACGATGGTATAAGGGTTATGGTACTTGACAGCTGGCCTGAGGTCATGGGATCATACCCGAGCCATGGCAGCTGCATTATCAATGAAGTTGTGAATGTTCGAGTCCCATGTACGTTGATTGCGACCGGAGGTGGTTGAATTTTCTGGAGACATCCACTGTGTCGCTAATTATTGTAGCGCTGTTGAGCGATGTTATATTCCAACATTTATTAGTCTTAAGCGTTTATTAACATGCTTTTAGATATATTCGCATGGCTTTTCATTGCGTATTGCCTTTAATCGAAATTTCAACGTTGTAGTTGTGAATCACATCGTTCCAAAACTGGCGAGATATCACACAAGAAGCGAGCTGGACCTTTTCTGTTCCTGCTAACTACTTGACGGGGCGCCGGCAGACCAGCGGTGGCTTCAATTTCTCCATGAAAAAACGAAAGCACTCGGCGAGCGCAGGGGCAGAAAGTACCAGACGAAATCCGACAAGTGCCGCCTTCGCGCTTTTATGCGCGTGCGCTATGTTTACAAATCTCGCCACTAGTTTGCGCCATGCGGACCGCAGCGATATACGTTCACGTGTTCCCCCTAACACTGGACCGTAAAGTACATCTTAGTCCACACTGAGACAAAAATAAATCACGTGGCACACAAATGTGAAAAAAAAATTCTGCACCTCAATAACACACAAATAAATAGCTTTTCTCATGAGCCAAGCTTTATTATTGCAGATTTTTATCAGGACATGAAATAAACTGGTCTCCTTTTTTTCATGTTTGACTGAAAATGTTGTCGAAATACGATAGTTTCCCGCCTGCAGCAAGTGAAATGAAACATTTGTTTGATGTTCTGCGCGAGAAAACCTGTGAATAAGATTCTGGAGAGAGAGAATAAAAAAATATTTGTGACCAAGGAAGGAATGTCGGTGAGTGGGATCCTTAGTTCTGGATCCCATTGGCACGGGCCGCTGCTCTCGCTCGTCTCACGAGGACCTCTTGCGTCTTCAGATCCGAGCTGGACAGAGCTGCCTCCCAACCGACAATGTTGTGTTGTGCTCTGCGTTGTAGAGGTGGATTGTTTGGGCATTTCCATACTATGTTGTACAGGGTGCCTGTTTTATTGACGCAGAACTTGCACTGTGGTGCATTTGTGTCGGGATCTATCTTAGACGGCATGTATGGATTGAGGTAAGACAAGGTCTGCAGGCAACGCCATGTTACCTGAGATTCTTTGCTGAGCTTTGGCCCCGGGGGCGGATGTTTCCGTCTTTTGAGTCTTTGATGGGATGTTTTAGGATATCTGTGTATAGTGGGCGTGTTATTCTACCGCACTCCACACTTGTCAGCCGGTATATATATATATATATATATATATATATATATATATATATATATATATATATATATATATATGTATATGTATATATATATATACATATATATATATATATATGTGTATATATATACATATATATATACTAGGAGCCACAACTTCCAACTTCAAGGCGCTCACACTTTCATGTCATTTTTCATACTCATGGCACTTGTTCAATAACAAACGTATATAATTGTCATTTATGATGCATGTAATAATGTTACACGCGATGTTTTTTTCACTTTAGCTCACAAATTTCCACATGACTACAATTATATTGATGGCGGCTTCCTCAACAGTAAATATTTTAACATTGATTGAAATTTTTATGACTAAAACGGCTCACAATGAATTCAGTTTTTAAATGCAAAGCACTCCTTCAGGAACAAAAGATATTTTGCGCACTTCTCTTTACTTACCGTAGCTTCTCATTGATCTCTAGTTTACTGCTTTATTCGTCACTGCTTTGCAAGCTGCCTTCATCACTCAAAGTTGCCTTATACAAGACCGATCAGATTTATCTGAGTATAAAGTATAAACCTTTCCTGGCGCTTTCAGTACGGCAAAATTAAAATATTTAGAAAGATTAGTGGCGGTCATGTGCTCACAGCAGCTTTGACAAAGCAGCGGTGATAGCAATCCTTTCTGGTGAAAGAAAATTATTTTGCCAAAGCAGCAAATGCTTCGACCAGTCCATAAAGAGTGTGTTCGTTCCCATTTATACCTGCATCGGCAAGTTTTACTAAAATAAAATCATGAACAAGTGATATAACTATTAGGGCACTTGTTCAGCGCTAGCCTGCTCTGCCGTGCTATTGTACCGGGAAGAAAACGCCGCAAAAAACCTACAAGGAAAATCGTCACTGCTGAAACGTTGAAAAATCATCACTACGATGTACCTTTGCCTTGTAATACTTTTTTTTCTGGCAACAATGTAATTGAGTGATTACAAGTGATGAACGAAAACTTTGCCTTAGTTGTTGTTTTCCGCAGCCTGCAGCAGACTGTGACCACTAGCTTTCGAAAGTGGGGACTCAGCTTCCCTACTTTTTTCAGTGTGAAGGCATGAGCCGCCCTTGCCTCTCCCCCTCCCCCCCCAGCTGATACACCTATGTGTTTATGTTAGGAGTGGCTCTATACGCATAGCCGAGGGTGGGTGCGATATGCCGGGGTTGGAGGTCGGGAAGACGGATTCTCGGGCCAAGACATGGCCGAGCTTATTGCCTGTAACTCCGCAGTGACCGGGTATTCATATCAGCTGTTTGCATTCGCCCTCTGAGCGTGAGGACAAAAGTTTTGTAAGAAGTCGATGCGCAATGGGGCTAATGTAGCCTTCACAAAAATTTCGGTAGGCTGCTTTGAAATTTGCTAGAACGAAGGTGGACCTTGGGTTTCGTAGGGCGAGGGTAATTCCTGCTTCTTCCATACAAGTTGTGCCTGTGTCCTGGGCTAATATATGATGAACCTGTTTTCCACGATGAATGACACTTGCTGTATATTTGCCGTTCACTGGTCTAGCTGCATCGAAAAAGAAGGCTCCCTCAGTCACTGATTATTTGTCGTGAATTTTCGCCCGTGCCCGGCTTAGATGTTCGTGGAACTGTAGATGCATGCTGCGTGGTAATGGTTTGATAATGAAGTTCTGCCAACGTTCATGTGGGATACGCTGCTTTCCCCTTCTCTCAATGGGGGCTTCGATGCCAGGCTCGTTTTAGTGATGGCGAGGCGCATGAATTGATTCGTGTGGTGTGTATGTAATAGTTCTGATACGGTATTGCGGAACCCCATTTGAAGCAGACGTTCCGTGAGTTTCCACGTGGGAAGTTTAAGAGCCTTCTTGAGAGTCATACGTATGGCTCTGTCTATTTTGTGCTCATCTGCTTTCAAGGCCTTCGGATAAGGAAAGCTATAGGCAATGCGACTGATAACAAATGTCTGAATGAGTCACATTATGTCGTGTTCATTTATCATCAGTTTTTAGCCATCCGACAAATCATGCGAGAGATTTTTAGGCAGGGCGTTTTTTTGTTAATGTAAATCAAATGAGTTGTTGCCCCGAGTGCTTAAGTGGGCTCTAAAAATTCGAATGTTTTCAACTTCTTTATTTGCGTTACATTGAGTTGTACGTTGAGGGATGTAGTGTGAGATGCCTCATTTATATATACAAGAATTTCTGATTTGGTGGTGGAGCACTCCAAATCACTCTTGCGTCCTATCTTTTTTACCAGGAAGGCGGCCTGTTGGAAGGCTTTTTCTATCTGACCCAGGTTGCTAGACCGGCTACAGATTGTGACCGCATCAACATATATGGCGTGGTGTGCGTGCGAAATATCATTTAGGGCCTCCGTGAGGCGCGTGAGGGCGATATCGAAGAGGAGCGGGGAAAGGACAGCCCTTTGGGGAGTACCGAAATCACCCACGGTGATAGGTTCAGATTTAGAGTCCCGTATCGGGATAGTGACTTGTCTGTCTGTAAGAAAGTCCCGCAGATATGCATATGATTTCGGACCGCACTTGAGTGCCCGTAAGCATTCCAAGATAGTGAAGCGCCGAAAATTGTCAAAGCCAACCTTGAAATCAATTGCAAGAATGGCCCTTCCTGCTTGTGTGGTACCGCTGGGTAGGTTGACAATCTCGTGTTTCAGTTGGAGGAGGATATCCTGCACTGGCAAATGGGGACGAAACCCGTAGATAGTGTCAGGCAAGAAGTTCTTTTTTTCTAGATATTTGGTTACCTTATTTGTATGACCTTCTCCATCACTTAACCAGCACGTGACGTGAGGAATATGGAACGGAGGTTATCAATATCGAGTGCTTTGCCGGGTTTCAGGATGATAGCTCGGCCACTTTCCAATTTATGGGAAGCGTTCCGGTGTCCCAGTACTGATTCGTTTTATCTACTAGCAACTGAGTGATGTGATTGCTTAGGTTAGAGAGGAGCCCTATCGATACCTGAGTGGGTCCCGGTGTGGTACCTTGCCTCATGCTTTCTATCGCCGCTTTAATTTCAACCACCCTAAACGCTTTAGAAGTTCCGGATTATCAGGGCCGTCACACAGGGGTATGGGTGCGTAAAACTGCGCAGTGTTGACATACTTCGCCTGTAGGGCATCAAGTCGGTTCGCATTGTTACCAGGGAAGCTGTGTATAACCCTCTGAAGGCTTCTTCTGGTCGAGCCTCGGGTACAGTCGGGATCAATGAGCTGACACAGAAGGTGCGAGGCAGATTTCATATGAAGAGATCCCATAATGGAGTAGCATTTTGACAACCAATTTTATTTAGTGAGTGCTATTGCATATTTGTCCACGTTATCGGTGAGGGTGGCAATACGTGTCTTGAGTCAGTGATTAAGACTTTGTCGTTTCCAGCGTTTTGTGAGTTGGTGGCTGGCATCTCATAAATCCAAGAGATGGCTATCGACCACTGGACCTTCAAGTGTAGGTGCTATAGTTTCGGTAACCTCGTTCTTAAGTTCCAGGAAGGTGCCGGCTCATTCCGAGTAAGATGTGGGATTTTGATGAAAAGGAAAGTTTTCTGTTTTGCGGAAAGCTGCCCAATCTATTAGCTTGACTGCCTTTTGATGTTTCCTGTGTCTGCCATACGATAAGGACGTGTGAATGATGAAAAGGTCACTCCTGAGGTTCTCTTGTGAGTTCCACCAGCGTGGGTGAGGAAGGTTGATACCCATCGTTAGATCGCGGCTTGTATGCCTCGACACACTGTTACCCGTGCAAATCAGATATTCTTCGGTGAGGAGAGTGATGCCTTGAAAGCCATGAGGTCGTACAGTTTTCGTCCTTTGTTGTCCTCTTGCGGATAACCCTTTGAGGCATGTCGGGCGGTAAAGTCGCCTATTATAGGCAGCGGAGCACTTAGATTTCTTTCCTGGCTTTGCGGAAGACCTCGATGAAGGTTTCCTTATGATACTTGGGTCGAATTAAAATATGTTATGCACGTTCACAGGCTGCTGAGAGCGCTTGATGGGCAAAAGGCGTATAAAGACGTACTCAAGCTGCGTGTCACGTGGGTCAAGATCTACCGTTACCACAGTGCAGGTGTTGTGAACTAAAGTGCAGACCAATGTATTGTGTTTGTTGTCATGTGTTGTGTACAAAAAAAATCTGATATCGAGGATTACAGTATCTTGTAGTGCTATGATGGCGGGTGTGATCAAACGGGCCTATGTATTGTTGCAGTGATGCCCCCTTATGGCGAAAGCTTCTGCAGTTCCACTGTAATACGTTTAGGCTTGGAGGGAGCTGTGTCATTATGGGTTCAAAGAAGTATCTTCCGAATCCCCGGTTTTATGCACTGTCGCGGAAATTTCACGGCTCCCCGTGAGTAGCTTAACAGGTGTTCTTCCATGCCCGTACTCCAGCTGTGAGACGCTGCGCTTGTGTTTGCAAGTGAGGACGTCTAATTCAAGTAGCTTTGGCAGCACGGCATCCTTGATTCAGGCCAAGCTTTTTTCCTTAATTTGTTGTATGGAGGCTGAATGTTGGTCCCGTAAGTGTTGTAGCTCCTCACTGGTCTGTGGTTTTAGAATTGGGTGTGAGCACTTTGACAACTGTATTTACAGTTCGTTCGATCTGGTCTTGGTGGAATTGCGTGCCTGCATCCAGCGAGGAAGCCTGAGTATCTGTTTCCATGGGTGCCATTGTAGGTAGAAGCTGGGTTTTGCTGGGTGCCGATTGTCTAGATGTTGTGACTTCACTAGATGTTCTAACTGCTCTATCTTGTGTTGTTTCATGAGTGTCTGTTGTTGTTTGGCTATTATCTTTTTGAGTTGTGTGATTGATTATGAGTCGTAATCGTTCCTCAATTTGGCGGGACAAACAATCTCTGCCCAGGTTCCCAGTGGCATCAATGCCTTGGTCATCTGGGGTGGACCCTCACTGCAGCACAGAGGTTCCTGGGTGGTTCCTTGTTGTAGAGCTCGTTTCGGTCTCAAATTGGACCTAGATTAGGACCGTGATTTGGACTTACACTTGGACCGACATTTAGATAGGGATGGAGCACAATGAACCACTTTAGCTGAGTGGCCTCGGGAGGTGCTGCGTCGTTCTAGCCGTGAGCGGGCCCCGTTGTGGTTCGTGGATTTTCGCTCGCATGCGTCCCCGGGTCGTTGATGCTCATCGGGATGGTGTGTCCACTGGGCTTCAGTAGCGCTTGGAACATTTCTCTTATATATTTTTTATCTTCACACAAGTGATTTGCATGTAGTAACACATTTATGTTTAATTTGCAGCATTGTGTTATTTAGGTTAGATCTGAATTTACTAGGGGCAGACGCTTTGCCAGGCTTTTATTCCTTTCGCCGGTCTCCCAGGCAAAAAAGGCAATTTGTACAGCTCTTTCTTTTATTGTACCGCTTTTCCTTTTGCCTAAAATAAACTTCAACTTCAACTTCAAACATTCCCTTGCTCCGGTGATGTGAGGGCCATTTTAGAGCAGACAGCCGGCTAGACACTCATAGTTGGCAATGTCGACATCTGCCTTCCCACATTTTCGACACCAGCTAGATGGTGTCATCGGATTGGCGCACACACCGGTACGGTGACCGACCTTGTCATAATTAGAGCAGGTTGCGATGGTCTTGCGGTAGCCTTGTAAAATATTGGAGATTCCTAAATCGGGGCGCGTGCCCTGTGCGCCCATCTCTGAGGTGATAAGGCGTAGAACGCAAGACGATGGGTAGGTGCCGCCACCATGTTGTCTTAGCAAAGCGTTGGAAACACTTGCCGTTTCGTGCAAGCGTTGCATAGCCAGAACAGCGTTATGATTAAAGGCTACGATCCCTAAAATTACTTATGTATGCCTTTTCTAGTAAGAAAATACACATACCTAATAGTGACGTGTTGTTTCGTGCCTCAGATATTTGTAATATTTGCTTTTTATTTGACAACCGCACAAGTATGAACACTGAACCTTGAGCAATATTGGTGGGTGCTTTGGATGGGGTTTGCTGTTTGGAGTATTATTTGGTCAGTTTGATGCCGTTTAGGGTACCGCTAAGACTAGACAAACAGACAAATGTACTGACAGACAAACGGAAAGACCAATATTTTTGCATTGAATGTCCCCATGAAAGGCTATCGTCTTTAAAACGAGCGCATTTCTTGGAATGTCTGCATGTTTTAATGTCAGGACTACTATGTTGATGGTTCTAAGACGCCGGGCCCCTACCGCTTTGTTGCCTGCTAAGACAGCTAGTGTTTAATGGGAGCTGCAATGCATGGTACTTCGTGGAGCTTCGAAACCATGGGTATGACACGAATTCACCTAGTCTTCGTACTTTCCGTTATTTTGGCTTCACATGGTTTGAAGTTGCTTTGTCACACAACAAAAGCCAGCAAAATTTGGTGGGTACGCTTCACCATCTTAACCTTTTAGGCTTACCGCTTCAAATCGGGTCAAGAAGTAAAAAAGTGGTTTGTTTGTTTTTCTTGAGAACACAACAAAAACACAGCAATAAACAAAGCCACACGTCCATTTGCCACCCGCAAGCACAGAGACTAAGAAAATTCGTGCCATACGCGTAATTCATATGGTCGTTGAAGGATCACACAGCCAGATTCCCCTATAGGTAATGTTTGGAAACCCTATGTGTCCAATATAGCGAGCACGTGGCGTATCGCCGAAGTCAGGTCAATACAATTGGGCACTGCGGATGTGGTTGGATTGTAGTTGTTTCGGTTGACAAACAGGAAAGCAGACAGAGCAAAATTTTTGTGTCGAAGCTGTTACTCAAAGCTCCATGGGGACAGCTTTATTAGAAAGTAATAAAGCTGTCCTTTAACGCAAAGAGCCGTTCAGGGCCTACCATGCGTCGTCGTGAACTCCTCCACGGCGCAATTAATGTCGCCTTGGTCTCATCAAGCGTGACGCCCAAGGGATGGTATTATGCTCTTCCTTAGTAGAGTATCCTGTAATATAAGTGATTAGCAACGTTTTGTAAGCACACGTTTTTTGAAGGAAGACCGTCTTCTTTGAAATTGGGGTTCCTAAAGTTTCGCCTTTATGAGTTGAACGACATAGCGATACATAGTCGCTAGTGCGTACTCCAAGGAAATAGTGCATGAAATCTTTTTTAACTTGCGATGCACCCACTCAGGACCTTCTCTACCCACTACGTGGTCTCATAATAGGCGCAGTAATGTGTGGGTTTTTGTAGTGGGTGACCAACTATAAACCATGATGTCATCAAGATAATCGCATGTTCTGACACCGGTGACAACGCACGCTTTCACCACGATTTATTGCTGAAATATTGCAAATTCTATTCTGAAGCTTGATAGAGGGCGCATGTGTTTGTAAAGCATGAAAGTTACTTTCACTGCATTTCCAAGCAGAGGAAGTCATTTTCACTGCATCCCCAGAGAGAAACGTGCCTGCTGTGGACGACAGCGCCGAGAACATTATTTATGCCAATGATGCAGAGACTATGGCACCAATATGAATGCCGCGATCAGCTCCGGGCTGAAGATATTGGGCTGATACCTCGTCGCTGTGTTGGGAGGTGTGATAAACACGTTGCGGGTTCTCGTAAAGAGCTTGATTGTAGTATGTCGCGCGCTGTAAGTGCACTAGCACGGGCTGGTGGGGCTTCCGCTAGCATAGGAACTCACTGAAAATTGGTCGCCATTACAGTTGCCTTTCCCGTCAGTCGGTTGCAAGCAGCCTGGTGCCGTCCGTTGGCCGCGGCGGCGGACTCACGTTTGCGCGCTGAACTCGGTCGAGTTTGTGCAAAAAGGCTGCATTACCGTCGGTTTTTTTTTCCGCGCTGTTCGTGGCGGCGGCCAAGCGTACGCTCGCTCTACTGTTCGAAGTTCGCTGGCGGCAGACACTACGCGTGCAGCGCCGTGTTTGGTCTCGTGTTCGCTCGCTCGAGCTGAACAACGTCGCTCGTTTTGGACTCGCTGACTTGTTTGCGGCACGGTGGTTCATGGAGTTGTGACTGCGGCCGCCGCTCCTAAGCTGTTGCACTACGGGGACCGAAATGAGTGTGACGATGTGTGACATCATGGTGAAATTATTAGCGTGTCATATCTCACATATGTTTTGATTTCACCTTGCACGTATATCTCATATGCATTTGTATTCATTCTCTGTCACGTGTGACTCACTATTTTACATACTTATTGTGCAGCCGTGGGCGCACACCATGCTGAAGACTGTGTGCGCTGGCGTCTGCGATGCCTGTCATCTATCTTTTTCGTCAGAGCAGCTTCAGAAGGACTGTGCGAGATGTGAACGTAAATTTGTTTGTGTGTCATATTTTAACGCTTGTTTTATATTAACGTGCACGTACTTGTCATATGCGTGCATCTTCATCTTCTGTCACGTGTGTCTTGCTATTTTTACTATATTATTGTACGTGCAACCGTGGGAACACAACAGGCAGAAGGCTGCGTGCGCTGGCGTCTGCAGTGCCGGTCATCTATCGACTCCGTTGGAGGAGCTCCACAAGGAGTGAACAAGATGTTACAACAAGACAGGTCTTGTACACTTCACCATGACTTCATTTAGCAGAATGGCTAAACTTCATGTGTATGTAGAAAAACAAAAAATTTCGATATCTGTTTTGTCTCTCGTTCTTGCCGTGACTGCGAAAGCAGTTACACATATGTGGCTAACTACATTTTCGCATATTCTTTTCTTCGCAGTTCGTTGCTCACTGCGCAGACAAACAGGCGAGAAAAGTATTGGGCCTTGCGAAAAATAAACAAAAAACAATGTTTGAACTGGGGAAAACAAGTTCATTCGATTGGAGTATTTAGTGGATCAACGGTTTGCCCGGCAAGGTGCAACTACGAGGACTGACGGTTGCTCGGTAAGTTAAAAATGTGGGGATTAACAGTTGCTCTAAAAGGTACAAATGTGAGGACAGTCAGTGCTTTGAGGTGAACTGTGGGACCAACACTTACTCATCATCATCATCAGCCCGACTACGTCCACTGCAGGACAAAGGCCTCTCCCATGTTCCGCCAGTTAATTCGGTCCTGTGCTTGCTGCTGCCAATTTATACGCGCAATTTTCTTAATATCATCTGCCCACTGTCACACAGGTCCCGTTAATTAGGGAAGCGATCGCCGGGCTAATTCCAAGGGCCGAAGTATCGGCCCCCCGAACCGCACCACAAAAGCGTGGACAGTTTAGAAGTGGTCCTTTTTGGCGCGCCAGCGCACGCCGGCTGTGGCCCAAAAACAAGTCCCAGCCGAGAGTTGATAAACAAACAAAATTATATTCTCAATGATGGCAGATCGAAAAAAATATACAAGTATGCACACTCCATAATAGTTGAGTACAATATGTCACCAATCAAACAACGTACTACACAGTACAATCAGCCACACTCAAAACAGCGGACACAAACAACAATACACACTACAATGCAGTCGCATGCATTGAACAACCAAGACACTTAAAGACTAAAGCGATAGAAAACCTATTCAGTCCAAAGTCCTTGTAACAAAAGTCTGAATGATACTTTTCCGAGAATCACTCACTCAAGTCGAGCGTTGTTGTCGTTCAGCTGCCCCCTGAAGTTTCTCTTCCAGGAAACCTCGCGTCTTCAAATGGCCACTCTCCAAGCTTCGAACTTCTTCGCCGGAAACCCGTCGGCTACACACACGCAGCTGTTGCCACGCGTCTTCGCTCGATAGCAGTGAACACACTCTTGCCTGTAGCTCGAGTCGTCACCCCTCAGGTGCAAATCATCTTCGTCTCCTGCCTTGTCTCTACGGACAAAACCTTCGCCGACTACACGGCAGAATCCCTACGCGCTCTGGCGCTATCTTCCGTCTTCTCCTGATGTCTCGTCTCGGCTGCTCGGTTAAATACCTTCCGCGCGACATTCCAGAAAGTTCTCGTCAGTTCGTCGGCGCGATATGCAGCGAAGGCTGGGGAGAGGCGCGAGACTGTACGAGGGCCGTCCCCGACAGATGACTCAACCCGGCATAACACGCTCCTTTCCTTCTAGAAGTTTCCAGTGCTTGCTCGGCCGCCGATGTGGGGTGAGGGGGTTTGTCGGCGAAGCCACGCTTCCGAGGGGAGAGTCGCGCGCCCGGGGAGCCTTGTATGCTTGTTTTCTCTTTTCTTTTTTTTCGTTGACCTCGCCGCGTCTCTCCCACGCGTTATCGCAAGGAGATGGCGGCGCGCCCATTTTCAGCGCTAGTTCTGTGACACTGCCCCCCACTTTAAGAATATTATCTCATAATATTTAAAACCACACAAACGAGCGCGAACAGTCACCACACACTCTGAAAGACTGTAACGCAAACCGTCGCTTATGACACTTCACATTCACAATAGATCGCTCAATACAATCGTACATTGCAGTTCAATTCCACAACACATGAAATATAGCCACAGGTACATGACTAAAACACTTCATCACACATTCCAAACAATACAAACGTACAAAGTTCTGTGGTTACAACAATTATACAACACTATACATCACATCATCGCACGGAACACTTTGACTCGCTCGACATACACTTGTGACACAGAATAACAAGAACATTAACACAACATATGTCACTCAGCCCTGCCAAACACATTACGATTCCACCTCAGCACCTATCCTGTGTATTTCGAGCTGCGCTTGCGTCCTTTCTTGCGGTGCACGCTCGATCTCTTCTTGTTTTTCCTTGTTCTTTTTCGGTGAGCCTTTTCCAACGACGATATCTGAGGCGGCGTCTCTGCCATCGTTGTCACTTCCGACACCGTTGACGGGTCATAACGTTCAACGGGTCCTGTTGGTTTCTTTACCAGCTTGTTCATGTCACGGCATTGGGCCTGGCTGGCTGACTCCGTCATTTTTACACTGTCGGTCGGTTGGGGTCGTGCCGACGTACGTCCAGCTGCCCCGCACGTGAACTCATTGAACTCGATCATCTTCTCATTCGCTATCTCTTGCGCCGCGGCTTCACCTTGTGCTCTAGTGAGATCCGTCACGGGATGCTCCTCCACTGTATCTCGCGGTCGCTGGGTTGGCGAGGGCTCTATCTCAGGGTCTTCTCCCAAACATTCCGGATCATTCGGTCCTCGCGCCCCATCGATGTTTCCGATGACAAGGTCGTAAAGGGGGGTTGTCATACATAGAGCGGTAACCTTCCCGCTGAAGTACGGGGTTTCAACCTCAATCTCTGCTTCTGGAAGCATCCGAACCATACGGTCAATTAGGCAAACCGGTTTCGTTCTGCCCGTCAACTCACTTTCCCGTACCAAACTACTCCGCACGATAACCGTGAAGCTACCGGTGTCTCTTAACACCGTAATCTTCTTGTCCGCAACTTTTCCAGGCAGCGTTGGCATTCCCTTCGTGCCACCGGTTGGCTGTTTTGACATTACAGCACCCACAATAGGAATTTTCTCCCCATTTTTCAACTCTACGAATATATTGGTGACGGCATTATTACCGGATTTCAGTGCCGCTTGCACACAGGATACCTGGTGTGTTTGACTCGCTCCGTTTCGACATGCGTCTGCTTTGTGCCCAGTCTGACCACACTTAAAACATTTTAATACCGTAGGGCTCATGAAGTTAGTACGACAGTTGCTCGCGTGATGACCCACTCGGTTACACAGAAAACATCGTGGAACACTCTCCAGTGCACGCTTCTTTTGTTCGGGTGCCGAATTTTTCGAATCTTCGAGACACTCCTTCTTGACCTTGGCCAAATTTGTGCCACCTTGCGCTTCCAAGAATTGATCAGCCAATTCGAGCATGCCTTCAAGAGACTCAGCCTTCCTCTCTTTCAAGTACAGCGACAGGCTTGGATGGCAACTAGTAAGAAATTGTTCAATAATCAGGAGCTCTCTAAGCTCATCGTACTCCTGCGCTGTCCCTAAACGTTCAATCCATCTGTCGAAATAATGGCTAAGTCGGGCGGCGTACTGCGTAGCCGTCTCACCATCAGCTGGCTTTCCTGTTCGAAATCTGTCCCGGAATCCTTCCACAGTAAATCTAAATCGCTTCAGCAAAGCAGCTTTCACCGTTGCGTAGTTGGCTGCATCGGTCGGCGTCAGCCTACCGTACACACTGAGCGCTTCACCACTCAAGCAAGTACTCAAAGCAGTTGCCCATTGATGTTCCGGCCAAATCTGGCTCCTTGCAATCGTCTCAAATCTGTGAAGGTACGCGTCAAGGTCGTCCTTCCTTTCATCAAATGCTACAAGCAGCTTGCTTGGGTTCAAGCGGAATCCGTCGTCCTCCCGTTCGCTGCTTTCAACTCTAGCTTGGACCGGAGTTTCACTTCGCTGTTGCAAACGGAGCCGCTCGAGTTCTATCTCGTGCTGTCGCTGCCGTTCCTTTTCCTCTCTTTCTTCTTTCGCCCTCTCAGCTGCCAGTCTTTCTCTCTCCAGCTCCAACTTCAATTGCTGCTCTCTTTCTTCTCTCGCCCTTTCGGCGGCCAGCTTTTCTCTCTCCAGCTCCAACTTCAATTGCTGCTCTCTTTCTTCCTTCAGCTGTCGCTCCTTTGCCTCTCTTTCTTCTTTCAGCTGTCGCTCCTTTGCTTCTCTTTCTTCTCTCGCCTTTTCAGCTGCCAACCTCTCTCGTTCCAACTCAGCTGCTTTTTCTTCCTTGGCTCTCTCAGCTGCCAACCTCTCTCGTTCCAACTCAGCTGCTTTTTCTTCCTTGGCTCTCTCAGCTGCCAACCTCTCTCGTTCCAACTCAGCTTCTTTTTCCGCCTTGGCTCTTTCGACCGCCAGTCTTTTTTTTTCCAGCTCAGCTGCCTTTTCTTCTTTGGCCCTCTCTTTTTCTTCTTTTTCCTTCTGGGTGACCCACTTCCGTAGTTCGGCGCCAGAAAGACCCATCTTCTCACCAAGAGTGACTAACTTTTCGAGATCCATTGTGTCTCGCAACTCGCGAATAAACCCTTGCCGCGTGCAAAAAGTATCTGCCTAAATCAGTCTATCGGAACACTCCCCTGCACTCGTTAACGAAAACACTGAACAACACACAAAATCGTTCCGATAGCACTATCAACAACTCGAGGCTCTTTCTCACTACTTTAGACACACTGTGCACCAAAAGGTCCTGTGTCGCGGACGCCAGAATAATTGTAACACAGGTCCCTGTAATTAGGGAGGCGATCGCCGGGCTAATTCCAAGGGCCGAAGTATCGGCCCCCCGAACCGCACCACAAAAGCGTGGACAGTTTAGAAGTGGTCCTTTTTGGCGCGCCAGCGCACGCCGCCTGTGGCCCAAAAACAAGTCCGAGCCGAGAGTTGATAAACAAACAAAATTATATTCTCAATAATAGCAGATCGAAAAAAATATACAAGTATGCACACTCCGCAATAGTTGAGTACCATATGTTACCAATCAAACAACGTACTACACAGTACAATCAGCCACACTCAAAACAGCGGACACAAACAACAATACACACTACAATGCAGTCGCATGCATTGAACAACCAAGACACTTAAAGACTAAAGTGATAGAAAACCTATTTAGTCCGAAGTCCTTGGAACAAAAGTCTGAATGATACTCTTCCGAGAATCACTCACTCAAAGTCCAGCGTTGTTGTCGTTACGCTGCCCCTGAAGTTTCTTTTCCAGGAAACCTCGCCGAAGTTTCTCTTCCAGGAAACCTCGCGTCTTCAAATGGCCACTCTCCAAGCTTCGAACTTCTTCGCCGGAAACCCGTCGGCTTCACACACGCAGCTGTTGCCACGCGTCTTCGCTCGATAGCGGTAAACACACTCTTGCCTGTAGCTCGAGTCGTCACCCCTCAGGTGCAAATCATCTTCGTCTCCTGCCTTGTCTCTACGGACAAAACCTTCGCCGACTACACGGCGGAATCCCTACGCGCTCTGGCGCTATCTTCCGTCTTCTTTTGATCTCTCGTCTCAGCTGCTCGGTTAAATACCTTCCGCGCGACATTCCAGAAAGTTCTCGTCATTTCGTCGGCGCGATACGCAGCGAAGGCTGGGGAGAGGTGTGAGACTGTACGAGGGCCGTCCCCGACAGATGACTCAACCCGGCCTAACACGCCCCTTGCCTTCTAGAAGTTTCCAGTGCTTGCTCGGCCGCCGATGTGGGGTGAGGAGGTTCGTCGGCGAAGCCACGCTTCCGAGGGGAGAGAGTCGCGCGCCCGGGGAGCCTTGGATGCTTGTTTTATCATTTTTTTTTCGTTGACTTCGCCTTATCTCTCCCGCGCGTTATCGCAAGAAGTTGGCGGCGAGCCCATTTTGAGCGCTCGTTTTGTGACACCCACCTAACCTTCTCCTTCCCCCTAACCAGCTTGACGTCTCTGGGAATCCAGTTTGTTACCCTTAACGACCAGCGGTTATCCTGTCTACGCGCTATATGCCCAGCGCATGCCCATTTCTTCTTCTTGATTTCAGGTAAGATATCCTTAACCCCCGTTTGTTCCCTAATCCACTCTGCTCTCTTCTTGTTTCTTAAGGTTAGACCTACCATTTTTCTTTCCATTGCGCTGTGCGTCGTCTTCAATTTATGGTGAACCCTCTTTGTAAGTCTCCAGGTTTCTGCTCCGTAGCTAAGTACCGGCAAGATACAGCTGTTATATACCTTGCCGGTACTTACTCATATACTTGCTGGCACTTGCCGGTGCTAACACTTACTCACTCTGGTGTAAATGTGAGGACTAAATGTTAGTCCCTTGAGATCGTCTGTGGAGACTATCTGTTAGAACCGGTGCCGTTAGTCCTAAAAGTGATTAATGGTTGTGGCACCCCCATTAGTCCCCAAAAGTACGAACACACCCTTTTAACGCCCTTATGCCTTAGAGTGTCCACAAAAGAGGAATCAAGACAACCACTCGAAATGGCATGAAAATACCATTGGTTCAGAAGATCAGAGTCTTGGGTCTCATCATCAAAGCGAGGAGAACAAATGTGGAAACCGTAACGCGCCTGAAAAACAAGTTTATGGCGGCCGTTAGGCCAATACAAAAAGTATCCAATAAACGAAGGGACATTAACAAAAAAAACGTTGTACAGTTCGTGCGGGCCTTCGCGATCAGCCACGTCACATACGTTGTGACGTTCGTCCACTGGAACAAGGCTGAGAAAGACAAAGTCGACGCGCTGATTAGAAAAGCCAACAGAGCTGCGCTGGGTCTACCGCAGCACACAAAGAAGGAAAAGCTGCTACAACTCTGACTACATAACACTCTAGACGAGACCGCTGAAGCACAGAGGATAGCACAATTGTAACGATTATCTGTAACTATGGCGGTTAGAAAAAAAAAGATCTCCATTATTACCACGGAATGACAAGTCCTTAGACGCAGATTTACCTGGACGTCAAGTGCGCGATAATTACGGAAGACATCCCCCGATATATGCACCCTGTAGACAACGTTGAGAGATGAAAACGCCGCACAAAAATGATCCTAAATATACGTTGCGCGGGAGGGTGTGCTTTTTGTAGATGCCGCCTGGTATTCCCGAAATAATGACATCAGTAATAGGGTTATGCACGGCTCCCTCTTCGCAGTGTCGCTAAGACACGAATGGGAAGGCCATGACCGCAGTCTCCGTGAGGATCTGATCGTCAGAGGCAGCGGAAGAAATGGTCATGGCACTGGCCATAATCAATGATTGAAAACATGACAGATTATAATCAGTGACTCCGAGATGGCGATTAAGAATTTAACAAAAAAATGGGTCTCTACCGAAGCAGCCAAAATCCTCAACCACAGAGCAGAACACTTTTGGAACGGCAAAATTGTACCCAAATACCTCAAGCGGATCCCGCCCCACACAGAGGAATTAAATACCAAAGACACGACAATCCCTTTGCGCCTCAACGAGAAGGCCCACCGAATTGCGCGAGAAGCAACCCACCTCGGCTCGAACTACGACCACCCGGCACCCCGTACTCACCACAGAAGGGCGGATGACTCTGATGGAAGAGACGTGGGCTATAGAGGTGATGCGATGACAATGTAAAATATGCAAGAAAAGATGACAGATACAGACTGTTCCGATACCATGACCAATTGGCACGCCACAAGAAAAGAGTATTCCCCACCACACAAACAGCTAGGCAGATTTCAGAAAACAGATTTTCAAAGATCGCAAACCAGAACCTTTTCAAATCCAGTACACCTGAACAAAGTAAGCTCTACACAATAACCACAAACAAGCTGTACCCTGTGGCACTTATTCTATGGCACTGCACAAAGGTCATGGTAATATATGGAGAATCCAATATAGGACCGCACCTTCCCGAGAAGCATTAGCTAGATGCGCTGACTATAGCTAAGATCTGGATGACCAACTTTGGGTGATCAAGCAAGCCCGGAGAGCGGTGGAAAAGCTACGCCTCACTGCACAAAACGTGCGGTGAGGCGGGGTGCCTTGAGCCCGGGCAGATAACCTTGCAGGATATTTTTGTTTTCGTTACTTTTTTTCAATTAGGTTTTTTTTCGTCCTTCCAGCTCTTATATCTCGATTGGCGTCCTCATCGCCTGCTCGTGGCAAATGGCACAGAAAGTGAGCATTTTGGCCCATACTTAGGCGCTCTATGGTGGTGTTGAGCTAATCGTGTAAGTCTGTTCACTCTTAATAAAAATGGCGCGTCTAACTGCACGATACCTGTAGGCACGTATAACGTGCGTGGATTGTCTGCGTGGTGTAAACAGTGTCAGGTCAGGCGTCTTATTGAAGAAAAATACTTGGACATGCTTGTTGGCCAAGAGACAAATTTTGAAAGTGAGAGCGCAACCCAACATATTTTAGCTCCTCTTGGCACGTGATATAATGTGTTTGTTAGCCATGCAGTAGGTACTTCTGCAGAGTGTGCAATAGTTACTAAGAAATGTTTGAGCATTGCTGAGGAAAAAATTGCGGTAGCGCAAAACATCGTCTTTAGGAGTTGAAGACGATAGCAACACCCTGTTTGTAGAGCGTACTTAAACAGTTTGTGCATGAAACCTTTTCGAATTCACCATGCACCCACTACGTGGCTTTAAGGCGATAGGCGCAGCAACATATGTACTTTTAGTAGCAGAGTACTGGCTTTTAACCACAGAGCCTTCATGATAATCATATAATCTTACACCCGTTGGCAATGGACGCTTAACCACACAATACTGCTTCAATAATTCATGTTTCATGGTGAAGAATATATACAGGACGCATGTATTCGTGAAGCATAAAAGCTGTTTTAACTGCATTTCCAAGCAGAGGAAGTTCTTTTTACTTTTTTCACAAGCAGAGGCGTGGCCGTGTGGAAAAAATCTGCTTGCCACGCAAACAACCCGACTTCGGTTCCCGTTCGGACCCCAACAACCCTACTTCGGTCCCAACTCTGCTTCAGGAATTTGTTATTATTCACTTATTTTTTTTGCATCGTTCTCAATTGCTAGGTCACATATAAGATGATAAATTTTCGCTCACAACCAACTATGGCATTAACAGTGGTTAGCTCTTTGTATGAAAGGTTTGTTTTGTGTGATTTTATCTATGAAGGGGCAAAGATAAGAATTATCTGCGTGTATGCACCAACAGTCCTTTGTGATCGCTTATTCTTTTTCCATGAACTGTGTCCTTCTTTTGACACTAATAGGCTACTGGTTGTTCTTTGATAATTTAACTGTTTTCAATGCAGATGATCGATCTAGCTGCTTAGATTGAAAATGTGACAGCACTGATTACTAAAACAAAGTATTACCAGTATTCCCTACCGGATGTTGCTTTCTCTGCTAAACGCTGATTGCAGCATCATTATACCCATTTGGAGAGCTCTTGTTACGCAAGATTCGATAGAGCTTACGTGGTATTATAGATGGCAAATGTTTGTAACGATATGGTGTTGAATAAGTCTCATTCATTGACCACGCACCTGTCTTGTTCTCATTAGGCGAGAAGAAGATCTTAACGTGCATTTATATGGCACCTCTGGAAGTTAAATGCCAAGCTACTTAGCGAAATTAGGTTTTAAGGTTGCTTCAAAGAACAATTACACAAACTCGGCGCCCTATCATTTAGAAACTGGTCCGAAAATCGGGAATACCTCAAATCTACTGTGACAATGTCCGCCATGGAAATGGCTGCAGAAATACGGTACAAAGAACGAGTGCGAGAAAACTGATTAAAAAAGTTGGTTGTGGAATACAGCAAGGAAGAAACAGACAACCCCGGCTTTTATGGCAAAGTTCCTTGAGAAACTAAAAACAAACTCGAGGCCATTGACGTCACTACATTCCAAGGTGCGGTTGTAAGGGCTTGAGCAGACAGGTTACTTGCTGATGAAATGCCTCATCAGCAGTTTCTTACTACTGAAAAAAAGTATGCGCGTACTAAAGCCATCACACAATTTTGATATAATGGCCATTTTACCACTAAACCAAAGCATATATAAGGAATACAATTACAGAACATTATCGCGAATTATTTTCCGATCACACACCCCAAGAAGCAACTCTCTAATGAGACTTTCTAAGCCTTTTACCAATGCTAGATCGCCAAGATACAGAAAGTTGGTCGGTTGTTAAATCTGTGGGAGAAGTTGAAGTAGTTATAGAACAATTGCAATACGGTAAACCTTCTGGCACCTGCGGGATAACGGCAGTATTTTACAAGACTTTTAGGGCAGAGTTAGCCACTGTTCTGCAAAATTGTATTCGCTGAACCATTTAACAACTGCAGCCTACCACTTTCATTCAAGAAATCACACACTATTCAGCTCCAGAAAATAAAGACCCAGTAAAAAGGAAATATGTATATGGCTATAGACCGATAAAATTGACGAATGTCAACTACAAAATACGAATGAAAGTTCCGGCGATGCTGTTGAAAGCAGTCATGTGTACATTGGATGGCCCTCACCAAACCTGTGGAATAAGAGGAAGATAATTTTTATGAACATACATGTAACACAAAGCATATTTGGGGCTATGACACTAACTTCACAAAGGCTTCGATGTTGGAAATTGATCTAGTGAAAGCTTTTGATCTCGATTCCCCTAGCATTTTGTTTAAATTGTTAGAACATGTTGGCGTTGCTTTTGCGATACTGCAGGGTGTCGAGATGGCTTACGGCCATTGTTGAACCAAGTTGATTGCGAACCGCGAGTTAACTGGAACAACTATTGTACGTTCATCTGCAAGGCAAGGATGCCCCCTTTCACCTTTATAATTTGCATTGTACCTTGGACCTCCATGTGTGATTATTACTAAAAATTCAAGTATACAAGACGTTCATTCAGTTGCGTGTGAGGTGAAGATACTGGCATATTCTGACGATGTTGCAATATTTTGTACCAATCAGGACAGCATACCCACCTCAATGAACATTGTACGAAGGTTTGGCGATGCTACAAGTAGCATTATGAACAATTGTGTTGACAAGTGTGTTGGCCTGTCTCATGGAAACTTGGAAGTGTTCCCCGTGGTGCACGAAGTAATTATGTTCAAGCATGCAGGTCTAACACATACCTCGGTGTGCCGATGTACAACTGTTAGAAAAACGATGATCTGTGGGCCGAAGAAACCAAAGAGCTATCTGTCCTGACTCAGAAGCGAAGGCCATGATATGTACGGCTTCGCTCGCGCGACAGTATGCAACATCTTCTCGTTATAGCGGCTGGTTTACTTGTTGCAAGTACTGTCGTGTTCCCGGCTCAATAACCAAAGGATTCATAGGCTTCTTGCTGCTTTTGTGTGGCAGTCCCAGTACGAATGGACAAGCCGCTACAACCTCTCCTTCAAGGGCTACTCACAAGGTCCCATACCAAATTTCAGTTAGACCATGAAAGTTGTTCGGCGTCCGATGCGGAACATTTCGCCTGAAATTTTTTTTGAATCAGTTCATTAGGTGCTGAGAAAACTGGCTTTGAGAAGCGGTGCGAAACGTGGATAGAAGGAGGCGAGCTCGAAACTCTTCCTGCTCCTTCGCGTAGCCTTCGCAAGGCAAATCTTTTCTGCACTCTCTCGGGCATCCGATCAGGAGGTTACGAGCGCGTGACATGCCCGAACAAGCCAAACCGCTGTGCATGCGAGCGGAGATTTTGTTGTTGACTAGCGTTGTTCTGAGGTCGATTGCCTGTTTCTGCGGGGTGGTTTGGAAATGCTAGCTTACACGCTGTAGAACAGATGAGCGCAATGAGTGCGCGAACAGGTAGGAGCGACGCGCTGACCGCGGGAACACGAACGCGAGTGAAACGCTGGAACATCAGCCCCACATCTCGTTGCAATTAACGGAAAAACTGAAATACGCGCACATTTCCTTATTGCGTCTCGTTATTTATATCAAGTTTTATCCATCTATGTAAGCAACAAAATACACAAACTATCATCATCATCATCATCTTCATCATCATTACCTTGGCTACGTCCACTGCAGGACAAAGGCCTCGCCCACGTTCCACCAGTTAACTCAGTCCTGTGTTTGCTGCTGCCAATTTATACCCGCAAAGATGGATGGTAAATCTTTATTTCGTGAGAAAGCAACTGCGGAAGATTCCGTGTTAGATGGTCATCAACCCAAGGTTGGTGGCCACTTGCGCGGCCCACTCCACGCCCCTAACTGTACGACTGGGTCTGAGCTGGTCAACACGGCCTCCTAGTGCTCAAGAGGGGGATCACGCATAATATCCACCGACGGGGGCACTATGCTACATTCTCAAAGTATGTGACCATATGTTGCCACAGCCTGGCACCATTCGCATTGCGGCTTTATCTCCTCAAGGTATATTTTACTCAGCGCGTGAGGGTTTGGAAAAGATTGCGGCTGCAGTTTTCTCCAAACGCATTCCTGCGCCTTAGTTAGTCACTTGTGCAGGGGCGGATGAAACCTCCGCTCTTGTTTTTAATGATTTGTTATGTCATGAAAGGACACCAGCCCTTCTCTCGCGGACCTGCCCGCAACGGGTGGCTTACCTACCCAGCTGACGAAACCTCTAGCATTCAGGTGAGCCGCCTCGTTCTCAGGGTTCCAGAGTGTGCTAGTACCCAGACGATTTCTGTTTCTCTAATTTCTCATCCCGTGGCCCCATGCAGAAATCGTGCGGTGGTCGCCGATATTCTGCCCCTCACCAGATTTCGCACGGCTGTTTTTGAATCATTGAGAATCAAGTCCGACTGCAAATTAGTTTTAGCTAGCGCTATTGCTGCTTCTTCTGCAGTTTCTGAAGAGCGGAATTTGACTGATCTATAGGCGACCAAGCGTCCTCGCCTGTCCACCACTACAATCACAAAAGCGTCTTTGTCCTTATATTTCGTGACATCTGTATAGACTGCCGCTTTGTACTCGCCATACTCAACGTGTAAAGCTCTGGCTCTTGCCTCCCTGGCGTATGGTGAATCGAATGCATTATTTTGGGCAAATGCTTTATGTACAGGGACTTATGTAACTCTCGCCACACCTGAATTTTAGTGTCCCCGGTGGAACCCTGTGCTCCAATGCCTATACTTTCTAATATGATCCTGCCCACTTTGGTTGTCGAGAGCCTAGCATTTGTTATACGCCCACTCACGTTCCGTTAGCTTTCCGCTCACGACTAATACCGGATGCTTTTCATCATTGGTGCTCTTCTGACTGAGCATGCACCCATCCCTTGGTCACTTGTGTCACACTGCAGAATGAACGGGCGTTCGTAGACTGAAGCTCTTAAAACTGGTTTCTCGATCAGCACTCTTTGAGAGGACGAACGACTTTTCTTTTTCGTCATTTTACGCTACCCTCGACGGCTCATTTTTTCGCTGACTGTGGATGTGAGGGCTAGCGATCTGAGAAAAAGTTGCGAAGGTAGTGCTGGTCTTAGCCAGTTGACCTTAAGAGCGAACGAATGTCAGTCTTAGTTAGGGGCCTTGGATACTCTAGAATCGCTGCTACTATTATCTCATGGGGACGCCTGTATCCATGGCCAACAGCATGTTCCAAGTAAATGATCTCAGCTTTACCTAGCTCCCATTCTTCACCCTTCAGAATTAAGCCGGCAGCTCACAATCGTCCGGAAACGTCCCTCAGGTGACTCAGGTGTTCCCCCCCAGCTGTGAGAAAATGCAGTTGGGTGATTCCACGAGAGATCGACTCGGGTCCAAAAGTTGATATTTTAGATTTTATTGAGTATTTTATATTTCATGCACCTCTCACCAGGTAGCCCGAAAAACAACTTCGTTTTATGATTAACAGCATAACTTACGAGAAAAATATATCAAACTTCACCAACACGCGGGCACCAATTTCGTCACCTGTCATTTTGGAAAATTGCAGATGCTATAAAAACACAAATATTTTTGTTTCAAGGGAGATATTTTTTACCTGAAATGCATGTCTAATGAAGAATGAATTCATACGGTTTCAAGTTTGTAGACCTCTAGAAAAAAGCTTTTAAAAATGTCTAACTTCGCGACAGTTTAAAATAAGTTACGTGTTCCCCATTTTTTTCTCCGAAAGTAATGCAAGCAGCATTTTCAATCTTGACACGTTTTAAAGATATAGTGTGTTCATTAGGTACATAAATTATTGATGCCGTAGGGCAAATGTAAATTTCTATATATTTCCTGATAGTTCTCATGTTGGCAGAAGTGTACTCCACTGAAGTTTGAAGAATAAGAAAACCACATCTTCGATTTTTATGGCTCAAGGACATAAAAAATAAAAATAGACAACCGAAGGCCATCATACCGTAATATAGAAAAACATGTTGCATTATTTTGTTTTTAGCGGCAATATTCGTGGTAAAAATCAGAGCTTTTCGAGAATTCACGAATAAGTTGAGAAATCTAGAGATCAGAACGGAAAAACGGCAATGAGCTTCAAACGCGAGTAAACTTGACCGCATTTGGTGAAGAAAGGCTGTTTTAGCAGATAGGAGTAACTATTTTGAACACGTTATTCTACAGTATCTGAATTCACTCTTATACGTAGAGCTTTGAGACTTCTAATATGTGGTGCCTCTCCATTACTGACACACAGATGGAGCTGCTGTGACGGCCATGTGTTTGCAACACGTTGGGTAAGAGAATTGAAAGTTGAGTGAGTTCATAAACGATTCGTAACAAATTTTTATCATTTGGGGCACGAAGACTGCGCCATTAGACTGAAGAACACGCTTTAGGACAAGTTGTCATCCATCGTCTGCTCTACGAATGAATTGCTCTGCGCCGCATCTCGGAGGCAATGCTTTAGATCATATGGTTCGAAGTAGGGAAAAAGATTACGCCTCCCGTAATTTTATCGACAAAAACATTGTGAAATTCATTTTAACGTACTACACTTCAATTTTTCATTCAGGCAGACAGGCAGGCAGGCGGGCAGGCGGATGGGCAAGCAGGCTGGTGGGCGGGCGGGCAGGCAGGCAGGCAGACAGACAGACACACAGACAGACATACCAACCAACCAGGTTTTTTCTGATAGTAACATACTTAAAAGCCGAGTTGTAAAATGAAACGCTGGTCCTGCTCTTGCCTCTGATCCCATTAGCCCGTCTAGGACGTCGTAGCTGCGTCTTGCGGAGCGCTATGATGGCATATTTCCTGCCTGGGAGCTTCCATGATTTCATGTGGCGTCTGGGATAGAGTGTGCTCCCAACACGTGACAGACTGGCAAGGTGGGGCCTTGTGCCATCTCCCTCTTGCCGTGAGTCAAACCATCATGTGTAGAGCAATGTATAATTTCAAGTGTATTTAAGATAACTGTGAATATTGTTTTCTTACTTCCGGTCGTTGCTGTAGTCGCTTCATTCGCCTGCAATTTGGTGTAGGGCCTTTTTTATTAAAAAATGGCAGCATATCCACGGAGTGAATGATGGAGAGTGGGGCGAAGCATTCGTCCATCCATGCGTCCGTCTGTGTGACCGTCCATACGTCTGTTCGTGCGCCCGTCCCTGCGTTCGTTCATGCATCCGCCCCTGCGTCCGTTCATGCGTCCATCCATGCATCTGTCTGTGTGTCCGTTCGTCCATCTATTCAACACTCCAAGTCCCACCATCTCGCATCTTTTTATCATATATTCCCCATATAGAAGCACCGCCATTCAGTGGACATTCCAAGGACTAAACGAGAGGTGGCACACGCACACTTTCTTACGGCTTGTGCTTCGGGTCTACTTCCCACCTTCAACCACCTTGAGTTCATGGTATATACTAGTTCACTGTATTCATGGCACTGCTGCCCAATGCTCGCTAAACCTTTCTAAAACCAAGGAGGTTACGCCCAGCGAGTATAACAAAGCAACCTTTTCCTGTCAGATAGTGCTCAATGTACATGCCTGTGGCTGCTAATGTGAAATGAGAGACAGGAGAATTCAGCTTTTAATTTCTTACGGCTTGCGCTTCGTATCTGCTTCCCCCCTTTAACCACCTCAAATTCATTCATGGTATATACTAGTTCATTGTATTCATTACCCTGCGGCTCCACGTTCGCTAAACCTTTCTAAAACTATGAAGGTTACACCCAGCGAGTATAATGTAGCAACCCTTTCTTGTCCGATAGTGCTCAATGTACATACCAATGGCTGCTAATACGGATCGCAGCGTGCGCGTTGGCTAAAAGCCGAATGCTCCTGTCTCTCATTTCCTATTAGCAGCCATTGACATGTATATTGAGCATATTTTTTATCGTTAAACAATGCACAGAAGAAATCTCTCACCGGCACCACCTTAGAGGTGAAATATTATACCTATTTCGGGTATGTGCCACTGGTGGTTACGTACTACGAGGAACGCACAAGCCACGCCATAACGAGCTTCGCCCCTAAAATGTGCAGCCGTTGCCGCGGGTCACCACGTTATCTTTTGCTGTCAAGATGTGCTGTCTTGCTTCTCTATACAGCTATCCTGCCTTATGAAACGTTTTTGTGAAGGCAATGTCGAGCCTCACGTCCACACTTAACGGTAACTAGGCTGCCGTGCTTTGTTTCTAGTTTTGGAACAATTACACTCAGAACTTTGTTCTTTTTGTCGGAAGAATTATTTTGCCATTGGGTGAAGCAATTTCTGTGACAGTGATTCTGCCATTTTCTGTCGGTGCTCAATAGAAGTGTATGGCTCGTTTTTCATCTGGCCTAGTTTTTGTAGCCCTGTCACTAGATAATGGTTGTCACGTGTATCTGCCTTTACCTTTTGCTGTATGTGCATGCCACTGTATCTGTACTTGTTCTTGCATGCAATAAATTGCACCATCTCCCGTTAGAGGAAATTATGCGTAAATGCGAGTCAGAGCGTGCTAGTGCTTCCAATTGAGGTGGCGATGATGCTGGCGTTCATTGTGGCGTTGTGGACCAATGTTTTCTACAGGGAAGTGCCGATTGCTGCTAATAGGCAATGTGAAAAAGAAGACTCTGATCGCACACAAAAAGCCGCAGTCCACCTTTAGTTTATGCGCACTGTGGAAATCTTGTTGTTCAACAACGCGCAAGAGAAATCTCGCACGAGACTGCCTAAGTGGTCAGGATGCAGTTCTTATGTATACGGGTGCGCCAGTAAACGTTTGTGCTGTGCGAGCAGTAGCAATCTGCTAGCAGATACTGCCTGCGCCAACGTTGCGAACAGGAAGAGAGGGAGCATAAGAGTGGAGAAAGAGAGGGGCAAAACGCGCATGCGCGTTGGTAGTGTAAAGGCCGCGAGGTGTGAAGCCTAGAGAAGAGAGAGGCAAGTGAGCGTAGGCTAGCAGACGCTGTTTGCCTCGGCATTGGGAGGCGAGGGAAGAAGGAAAGGCGCGCACGCGCAGTAAGGATGGTCCCGCCACACAACAATAGGTATGTTAAAATATTTGAACGGCTAGTCCATTAAAGGTACTCGAATATCTGCTCAATCATAAGTGATTTCTGCCTTTGAATCAATCCAAGTATTCGAATAAATCTTTTCCATTATTCGAAAATTGTAACCACCGCCTCCACCCCCCCAATACCGCCCCTTGGGCAGCGCGCTTGAAAGGAAGGTGAGTGATGCCGAGACACAGAACTTGAGTGCACCTTATGCCTTACACTTGTGGTAAGAGTGCTTCCCATAACAAAAATCGAAACTGGAAGTAAAACCGACAGCGAAAAACAACGAACGAAGACGAAGGTGTGTGCGGGGTCACACAAACGTTCACAGAACTTGAATATCCTGCCGCCCAATTATTGGCTAATCCCCCTTTGTGGGTGTGCGCCAAAATAACAACGATCATCATCATATCATGATCATAATTATCTTCATCATCATCAACAACAACATCATCAGTTTCCATCAATTATCCAGTTTCTTTTTTTATGCGCCCGTGGTGTCGGTAATAAAAACCTCAAGTCATTTTCGTCGAGTCTCTGTTATTAAATCTTCACGTTTCTCTTTAGCGTTTGACTCCTCGAACCCTATGCTCTATGCCGGTTGACTTAGTTTTCGATGACATTTTTCCAAAAGTCGTGAGGTTACTTCCAAAGCATTTTCTGAAAGGCCTCCTTCAAGACTATCTCAGGCATTTTTCTAATTACGTAATAATTTTGACGGAGACAACGCAAAATCTTCAGAAGGGGGAGTACGTATTTTTTTTTATCAGCCTAATTGGCCTTTGCGCTTCAATAGCCTAACTTCACGCTAATTTATCGCACATAATTTCGGGCTATTACAATAGCTCTTCAATACCAAAATTCCAGCGATCAAAAGATTGCTCAGAACGGATGATTTATCTGCCTGTACACATTTAACATGTGCAAAGCTGTCTACTCTTCTCAGGATACTTTGGTCCCTTGTACAAAGTAGCCAATCAGGAGTTTGGTTTCTTTGGGTACCCGGGCATGGTGAAAACGCACTACATGAAACTGCTGACTTGATCGTTTCGGCATCTTTAAATTTCCCTGTAGTAGCTAGTAGCTCCATTAGTAGCTCGACAGTTTTCTTTTATTACTGCCGAACGATTTAAACGCCTCTTATTCTTAAAAATCAACGAAACATCACTCCTACAGTCTGAAGAATTCCGGCACTTGTCTTTCACGTGGAACACCGCAAAGTGCCTTTCCCGTCAATGTGAGGTGACCCTCACAAGCTTTCGCTGTAGAGTTTCTCGGTGAAATCTTTGTCTCCACAAATCAGGGTTTTCATCACCTAACCCATGTGCAGTTTGCAATGAACTGGAAACAATAGATCACTTTCTTCTCACATGCCACCTCTTTGCCTCTCTGCGCCGAATAATTCTTGAGAGATAATTGTTTGGAGCCATTAAGTTGGGTATGGGCCACAGTGATATTCTTTCAGCGCTACATAAATGAATTCAGGGAACCGGAAGGATACGCTGCTAGTGGTAGTGCCAGATATATCCAATTCTTTTTTCCCATTCGTCATTTTTGCTAGTTTGTTTGATATATTCTGGTTTAGTGAATTCTTCTCCACTTCTCTCCTTTTTAAAGAAACATTATTATTGTTTTTATCTAATTTCTTCCTTTTTTAGCAAGCGTTGTGTAAAAAATTTTTATTATAAGGTACAGTGCGCCCAATCCCCCTTGTCGGTATGAACCAAGATGTAAGTTACAAGACAAGGTGTACGTGAGGGCGTGAATAGCGACGGACAGAGAAAGAATGCGGCCAGCTAGCAAGAGCCCTAAATGTTGGGCCTCAGAGGACAGAACGGACAAGCCAGTGTCACCAACCCGGCTGGGACGAGTGTGGCGTCTTCCTGAGACAAGTGGCAGTTCCGGGCCAGGCCTCACATGATGTTCCTGTGGTGGACGAGCATGCGGGCTAGGGCGAGCCGCTGATCCTGTCTAGACTCGGGTCCGGTGCCACCAGTCACCGAAATCTTGGCCACATTGCCATGTCGGAGCCGGTACGGCACAAGCACCAATTTAAAAACTACCTCGGTGTTCTGTCGGCCGCAGCGTGAGGCCGCCTGGTCTAGCACGAGTGGGTGATGGTCTGCTCGTGTGCTCCCGTGCTCTTGGCAACTAGCCAGTGGTGAGGTTGCGTCGTCAACGCCATCGTCTTCAGCTGGAGCGTGAGTGGCACCCGACGAAATTATACTTCTGAGTAGTGAGGACGCGTGGGTTACTCACGTGCACGTAGACATAAGGACTCTAGGACTGAGTTATGGAGTCAGTGTGTTGTACAGTGTGACCGGACAAGGTGGGCCGGAAGGCAGGAAAAGCTTATATTCGCAGAAAGAAGACTGCATACCAGCAGCGCGTTCAATGCTCTCCGCTTTTCACCGGTAACTGTGGGGTGACACCCAGGCTTGCTTGACCATCTTGAACCCACTACCTCTGAAGCTGGAGCTCACATCCCACCCTATATAAATGTCTAAGTCGCCTTGGAAAAAGAAAAATACTCTTGTGTCAATAGGTCGAAGCCCAGCAGATGTCGAGATTGCGTTCGATTATGCTGGGGTGGTCGACTTGGAGGTTGGGTTGAGGTTTCATGTGCGCATGATTGTAAGGTGTGTACATCTACAAGATCAGCGGGGTCTGGGACATGTTCTTCTGAAGGGGACTCATCCGAGTTAGGATTAGGGGTCATGACAGGACTGGGAGGTTATTTCTCGTGTGGAAAGTAGTCTTCCTCGCTGCTCTGCCTTGATGACCTGGCTGTCGTATAGCTCGTATCGTATATTTCTTGTCAGGAAGTTCGGTGTGTGTGCTTGCTTTCTTGGAACTATACTTGGGACAGTGCATCTGCTGGTCTTTTTTGTGCTTGTGCTTGTGCAGTTTTTTAGCGGTTGGGACAGCCCAATGTTGTGCCACTCTTTTCGGAGTTCAAGGTTGTCTCACCATCATTCGAAAAGTGATACTTGGAAGTGGACTTCAAGGCATTGAGAGACGGTGTTGATGGCTTTCTCTTCTTGCAGTCTTTGTGTAATTTAGCGGGCACGACGGCAGAGGTCCGCTTTGACATTTGTGGGCTAAATGCAGAGAACCAAGTAGACGTCATAAACGAGCACTCAAAAAAGAGAGTGCCGCCAAATTCTGGCGACCAAGCGCCAGAGAGGCGCCTCAAGGTCAACGATAAAGAAGAAAGCAAGCATGCAAAGACTTCGCGGGTGCGCCATCTCTCCCCCTCGAAAGCGTAGTTTTGCCGACCAACCTCCTCATATCGGCCGCCGAGCACGCCCTGGGAAGATCTGGAAGGAAAGGGGCGTGGTGATGGTGAGTCACGTCACGGGTCGCGGACGGCTCTCGAAACGCATCCCTCTTTCCCCAGCCTTGGCCCTGTATCGCGCCGACGAAACGATGCGAATTTTCTGGAATATAGCGCGAAAACTATTCAAGCGAGCAGCGTAGAAGGGAAAACAGGAGAGGAAGAAAGTTTGCGCGTGAGTGCGTAGGGTCTTTCTGCCGTGTCAGCGAAGCCTTTTTGTCCTCAGTGATAAAGCAGGAAAGGAAGAAAGTTCCTGTCGTCTGGAAGCGGCTATCGCTGCTAGCAATGCGCTTGGGCAGCTTCACAATTTTCTTGATTTAACAGAAATTGGGCACGAATCTAAAACACAGCGAGGTTGATATACCACAGCAGGTTTTCTTCATTGCGACCCCAGAATTCCGAAAGTCCACGTAGCGTCAAACCAAATAACGTGTGCTGAAGCTGGCGCTTGGACAATGGCATCATCTGTTGAGGAATAGAAAAACTCACAAATGTGCAATCTATGACCTTTGAGATTGTAGAAGTGCCCGTCGCCACTCGCTAAGCCTATAACATTGTTTACTTGAGTGTGGTTTCAAAAAAACGGAGCTGAATCGATCTGAAAACTGCGTTGTGAAAGCCTAAAAACAAGAATCTAAAGCAAATGAAAGCATCAGTTCAGATCTTGCAACCTTTAGAGCGCACGGCGGCCGCTAGATATATTCGAGGTGGGCGGCAATTCTTTCCGGCAGTGCCGTCATGTTTTTCGGACCCAATGCTGGTTCCTCCACGGCACTCTAGTCTGTGGCTGTGCCGACTCAAACAGTGTTATAACACGAAGAAGCGAAAACTCTTTCTTCTACATCACGGAGCCACAAAACTTTTCTCTATAAAAATGGGGCAATATTGCCGGGAAGATTGAATTTTCAAAACGCAGAGAAGACTTGAAATATTTATTTTCTGACGAGACTCTTTGTAAAAATCATGAAGACGGGCAACGTGTTCTGAACATCGCAATACATCTCGCTTCGCAATAATCTACGCTCAAAAATCACGTAGCCTTAGCTCTTCTCAACGGAACTGATGAGACAGTGTATAGTACGCTACATGTGCGAAGACATTAATATATACTAAAGGTTATTAAAACTTGGGTTGCATGCTACCGAAGCTCACCGACAGAGCCATCACCCAAGATAATGATTTCGCAGAAGTTAACGACGTCTACTCGTACTTGGTGTCCTATTTAATGATGGGTCAGCATTTGACCGGTATTTGCCACTCACAACTTTTCACAATGTCTGAGCACGCTTCAAAACAAAATTTCAGATATACCCGTATACTTTTGAGCATGAAGGATAATCATCTAGAAAAAAAGTGTAAGCGTAAAGTGGCCTTACAATATTACAAATAAGGTCTGGGTCATGTAGCTAATAAAAACTGCTGTTTTACAATAGTGTAGTGATTTCTAATAGGCTGTCACATGGTTCAGAGAAGCTGTTGGCTTGTCAAGAATACCACTTGCAATCCTACGTGTCCCACTATATTACATCTGATCCAAGACAAAGACCTACAGCGGATTTACACCTTAAGTAATGGTACAAATCACATAGTATCGACGATAAATATTTTACGTCAACAAGTAAAAATGAGTTCAGCCACTTTAGTCATAATACGTGTGTCTCAGAGCTGGTTCAAGAAATCAATCTAGTTTCTGTTTTGATCACAACAGCAGTTTCAAATAAATTGAGACAAAAATGGCTTTATCATTTCCAAATACGTTGCATGATTTGCATAAAAAATGGCCTAACACGTGTCAAATTATCTTTCAACCTTATTAATGGCGCAAATTCCTAATATCAGAAACATAACTTGCCTGCGCGTGTAGCCCGTCAAATTTGTGAAAGAGATACCAGTGTGGGCATTAGAGATATCATTCAAATAAAAATAAGCACAAAAAGGGTGCTCCCTTGTAGTACCCGTAAACCACCTCGCATATTTGCGCAGACAAATCAAGTAAACAAACGCATTGTGAGCAGCATGTCGTTACTATCAACTAAGCCACACATGTCAGTACTTCGACTCGCTGGAACACCACAACTTCTTAGAAACTATCCCTTCTCCTTACCGGGCTCTTGCATTCTCCGCAGGGACTTCTGTGAATTAACCAAACGCGAGCGGTGCTGCAATTGGTGAAGCAAAAAACTTACGAATTCCGGTCATTCTGTAAGCAGCTGCCCACACTCCTTTTTGTTGGTCGTGTTGCCGGAATGGCGGCTCTTCACCTCTGGTGGGTGTGCCCTGGCATGGCATGTCAGCATACGGACACTAAGCTGACGATCATTTAAAGAAGTGCGCGCAACACAGTGACCGTACCAGCACGACTGATAGGAGTAGGGGCTGGCTTGGCAACAGCGGTTAGCCAACAATCAGAGTTAGATGGTATTTTTAGCAAAACGTAAGCGATGAAGACTAGGAGGGCAAATAGGTTTGGGAAAGAGACCAGTAGAGGGTAGCGAAGGACGGAGGGAAAGGAGCGATCACTGCGTTTCGATCATTAAATTCGTCTAACTCCACCATTATGTCGCCATTTTAAAACTTCTCACTGCCATAAGTTCGCTGTAGACTTGTTCACGACTTTTCCATCACAATTAAAATTTGACCCCAGGAGCGTTTAGGGGCCCTTTGTATATATGACCAAATGACTGAATGTTGCTTTGTGTTAGCAGTACGAATTACATGTTGTAAATACTTGTTAGACCTGCAGGCAAAGGATAGTTTAATTTCGTAAAAGTTGTCAAGATAGCTAGTGAAACACATATGTGTTGCACTTGCTAATGACAGTTCATGAGATGACCGTGATGTGGGTTAATGACGAGACAGTAGGTAATGAAAAGACAGTAATGGGGGTGAATATACTCAGAAAGCAAGTTGAAGAGAAACCTCCTTTTTTCAGTGTAGATGTCGCTAAATATGAGTGAAGTAATAGGTACATACGATACAGGATTACAAACAAAGCGCTAAATACGTAATATGGGAAGACAATTTATTATCTTACAGTAACGCAATTCAAAATACATTTCAATAATCTCAAGGTCTTTTTCAGGCAATACACGCAACTTCACCGACATGAGTAAAAAAAATCATAAACAATTTTCCTAAACTTCTCTTATCCCTGTCATATAGGGCAAACAGAAACTTTTGTTGCTATGTGTATGAGATTTTCATAAGTTTATTCATTGTAATACTGCTTACAATAACAGCAAATTATGTTTGAGTACACGGGGAAAGTTCAAGAGGTAATGATTTCCGCAAAAAGTCTGACCAGTAGCAAAGGTTATTCTTGTATTTTATAACGTGGAACGAAATAAAATGACCTGTACTTTTCCTCTTGTGGATTGCAAGGGTGCGTAAATTGAGGATTTGTTAATCAAATGAATAAATATTATTATTCTTTCATGTACATAGTATACCAAAATAAAATGTCACGATAACCTAATCTTTAAGATAACCTGCACATTTATCTTTGTTCTTACCTTACGTAACCGGTACATTTTTATGATTGTAAATCTTTGTTGGAAAATCTCTAACTACACTTTTTTACTGTGTTCTGTAACAACGAAAACTGCGACTAAAAGATATGTATCGCATAGCGGTCGATTACTGTGAGTGAATTTCTCTCGTCTCACGTAAACACAGCGTCTGTACTTCGAGGAGCCCCATTTCTCATAGTATCTCAGGTAAAAAAGGGGACAATTGACAGACTTCTCACGGTAGCCCGGACACTTTTTCACCATGGTCACCAAACGCCACCGGCTGGTAGTCTAGGCTTGTGAGAACAATAGAGCAAATGTTATAGCGTAGCACGTGGCCTGCAATTGTAAATAAATTTTCAAACTCAGCTACAAATCGCTCCCACTTTTTTCTTTAAATAATGCCACATACCTAAGTACCTGCACCATACAGCCAATCGAAAGACATTGGCTTATTTTTTCATCATGACTTTCTTTCTACCTTGGCCACCAATCACGCTCAAAGTAAGCCTCACATTTGAAGACAAATACGTAAATGTAGATGTAGATCCTAAACTTGTGGCTAACACCCACCCTGAGGAATCAACCAAGAATCGGGTATCTTAACAAAAAAAGAGAATGTATATATTTAAATACTGGTGAAAAAAGTAACCAAAATATACATTGTTCATAAATTCTTTTTGAGAAAAAATTACAATAAATTAGTTCTTACTGAAGAAGCACTGAATGATTGATATCAAAGAAAGTTTTTCTATAGCCTACATGGGTTAACTAAAAACCTTTTGTTATTGAGGTTATTAAATAAATATCTTAGACTGTACAATGAAATTTTGTACGGCGGTGCTCACTTTCCCGTTGCTGTACTTTAGGTTGTGTACACCTAGGGATAGTAAATTTGACGTTGTCAAAGCTAAGCCAAGGACTAGTAACGGTATTTCGAATGAAACCTTTCTTAATGTTGAAAACTTTCTACATGAGATCAAAAAGTCCTCCACTGTTTCCTTTTCTCCCCAAAAAGAACAAAAGGGGCAGGGAGTCAAGCCTGCTCTATACAAATAAAACTTTAATGGAGCAATACGACAGCGTAATCAAGTGATTAAAACTTCCTTGTATTGGTTATGACATGAAGAAGCTTTCCAAGGTGGCATTAGACGGTTGAAATCCAGAGAATTTTTTAAAGATGGTATAGAAAATTCTCGCATCCTCAATTGCTTCTGAAATCTAGAAGCTACTATAAAAGATGTAGTAGGAGTAATATTGATACCTGGTCCGTCTAACGCCGCTTTCGCTTGTGCATCAGCTGTTTCATTTAGAGATATGCCTGTATGCCCCGGCACCCATAATAATCGCACCTGGGATAAGTGATTCGGTACTAGGAGTATGAATTCGCCTAATGCTTTCGAATGACCAGATGCCGTGAGCGCACTGCAGACTGACAAGGTGTCGATTATTATTACGGTGAAATTCATTGATGTTGGCAGTTTTCGAAGAACCAATACTGTGGTTTCAAATTCTGCAATAAAGATAGGTGTGAAACCTGGGTTTCGGGGGGAAAGGACCAGTTTAAGACAGGCCAGAATACACCTATGCCACTCTTTTCTTCTCGCTGTGCAAAGTCTGTCACAATGATGACATGTGCTTGCATTGCTAGCAGGTAGTCCTGTAAAGTAGCTCTTAACAAACTACTCGGCAGGTGTTTAGCAGATTTAGAAAAAAAATGTCATCAAAGTATACTTCGAGAGAACTTTTCGAGCTACAAATTGTCAGGACCTCCCTAATTGGCGCGGACAGAGGATCGAGAAGAGACTGTACAAACTTTGCTTGAGGTGTATGAAACCTAGGCCAATGACAATAAAAAAATAAACCACGTTGTGCAATAAAATTTGTTCATTTTACGCCTCAAAGGAGATTCAAATGCCCTCAAGTACCTTTGTACAGTCAATATTTTGAATCTGGTGAGTAGTAAGGAAATTCCAGCTTCTCTCTATAAAACGTTATTCGCTACAAATTTAGGTAGTCCTAAGCACATGCGCCGTGCTTGCTTTTCCAGGATAACAAGGAGGCGTAGCTTATAGGCATGTGCCCCGGAGTACAAGACACATCCAAATTCTAGAATCAGCCTCACATACATGCGGTATATTGATAATAACGTGGCTCTGCGCATTCCTGATCTTCTGTTGCTTATCCTCCGTAATAAGCCGACTATCCGAACACCCTCTGCAGCAATATATTCGATGTGATTTCACCATAATAGAGAGCTCTCATATATCACCCCGAGATATTTGATGATTTGCCCTTGTGGAATGGTATCAGTTTTGTATGAAAGAGAGATATGTGTACTGGGTCTTTTATCGAAAATACTAGTAATGCAGACTTGTTCACGTTTAGAGATAGATGAATAACGTCGAGCCACTGCTCTATTTCAGATAAGCACACTTGGAGGTTTCGATAGAGAGCGTGAATGTCATGAACTAACGAAAAGAACGCGATATCATCAGCATATACATACGTCTGAACATTATCATTGCGTGAGATTGAGCTTATTAAAATATTGAATAGTACCAGAGACAGAACAGCGCCCTGCGGCAATCCTTTTCGCTGTTTATAAGTACTTGAAAAAACACCATCTTCCGAACAGTATAATATTTCCTAAAAATTCTGTTAGCCATGCTTCCGAATTATCCGGCAAATTGATTTCTCTTAAACGACTGACTAGTACACTATGCTAGACAAAATCATACGCTTTTGTTATGTCCAGGGTAACTAGAGCAGCGTGCTGCTTTTGACGCCTCTCTAGATGTATGCGACTCTTTAGGTCAATATGCGCTTGCCCAAGGAACATCCCTGCCTGAATCCAATTTGACATTGGCGAAGAACCCTTTCTCTATCGACATATTTTCCTATGCGAAAATGCGCTACTCCCTCTATTACTTTGACAAAATTGGACGTTAGTGAAATTGGCCTGATATTGTCTAAAACGTACCCTCCATCTGGTTTTATGAGAACAGGTATGATTTTCGCGAATTTCCATTCAGGTGGAATCCAAGCTTTTTTTATCGAATAATTTATTACTATAAGTACATCCTCCCGTGACTCATTGAATAAAATATTCAGCATTTCTGAAGTGACATTGTACGGACCTGGAGCCGCCATCGGATGTTTTCTCGTAACCTCTTCCACTTCCTCTATTGATATTTCAGTGAAACTGTCACTTGAAAGCGAGATTACTGAAGGTAGATAAACATTAGTCAAAAATCACTTTTCTAAACCTTCAGCTATGCTTTCCGATGAGTGATTCAATTCTTTAGGTGATAAAATTATAGATTATTGACTTACTGCTCGAGGAATCAGTTTCTTAGGTCTGAAATATCCAAATAGAGCTCTTTTGTTATTTGATATCAAAAAAAATTTGAAATGCTTTTCATCATACTCTGCCTTACTTTAGCCACCGTGCGTTTAAAAGTACTTGCAATGATTTTATATCTAACCAGTTTTTTGCACACTTACTGTGTAATAGCTACTTCCAGGCAGCTTTGCTAGCCTAATATCCCGACTACAGTTATCATTCCACCATCGCGACACGGGTACTTGTTCCACTGATTGAACCTCCAAATACACTTTGCTACGTGACTCCTGTATAACTTAACAAATGCTCCATGCTTTTTGCTTTACCGCTGCTTCAGACATATACTTCATGAAGCCTGGCAAGCTCCTTTTAAGAATACTGTAACTTATGCACGTAACTTTTCTAGTTGGAACAGATATTAGTGGGCATGAAATGTCAAGTGTAACTAAAATTTGATCGCTATTAGTCACAGTGTCAACAGTCGACCAAGATGAGATGGCAAGGCCTGATCCCGAAAACGTTAAATCTAAAAATGAAGATTACAACCCTCTGTTAAAAGTGGGGACACCTGAGTTATGACAAGTGAGACCCTGAGACCAGTTCCATAATGAAGTACCGCACGAGTCTGTCCTTGAGCGCCAAGTTAAGTGACGAGAGTTGAAGTCTCCCGCCAATAGGACATTTTTACCGCTAATAGAAATTACATTATCCAAAGGGTTTGTGTCATGAACAGTTGGCGGATAGTATATATTTGCTATGCGAAATGTTCTACATGAAGGAAGATTCAAAGCAATTATTAAAATTTCGTACTCCAGCGATAGGAGCTGAAGTGTTATTTTTTATTTTGTGGATCTCACAGAGACTAAAGTAAGTAACCCACCCCCTCTTGACAATTAATCTGATCTGGAACAAAGCAAGTATCTTGTAGCAATATTAAACTCGGTCTTTTTTCAACAATGAGACAAGATAAATCTGTGGAAGCTGTAAAAATAGAACGGAAATTCCACTGTAAGACTTTTACAGCTCAATGGTGGTATATAGCAACAGTCAAAACAACCTCCTCTAGTATGCTGGTCTTTACGACCTTGCTAGTCGGAGCCTTTTTTGCTTCTGTGCGTGATGACCCGGAAGAAGGGTTTAAGGGAAACCAGCAACGTGTTTGGGCACGAGAATCAATTTCAACATCAATGTTGACACTTGGATCTATAGTAGGGAGGTGACCTTCTCTCTGTAGGCTTATTAACCACCCGAGTGTCTTCTGGGAGCACTCTATCGTCTTCCGTGCTGAATCCTGCCTTCTGCTGAGATGTCGGCGTAGAGCTTCTCTGGGGAGAAGCTGCTGAGTTATTTATCAGCTGAGTTATTTGTCAGGTGAGCAGACATTCTGAGAGGCTGGTAAATAACCTGTCCATTGCTTTTGATACTGCCTTTTTACTCTGGCCTCAATTGTTTGGACAAAGCTAGCATCTGCCATTGCGTTTTGTGGATTGGCAATCCCAGCATACCCTTGTGTCTTTTCCTTGATAACTGTCTTTGCTTCTCTTCTTGAGCATCGTTGCATGTCCATTACTTCCAACAGTTGCTTTTCGTGAAATAGAGCGGTACAACTGGAATAATATGCTTTATGAGTATCCTCACAGAGGCCGCACTTCTCAGCTTGAACCTTGCTATCAGCGCTTGAGTGACCCTTACCACAAATGTAACACCGAATTTCAGATTTACACCCACCAGCACAATGGTCAGAGCGCTAACAAATTTTACAATGCAGGGGACCCGATTTTAATGGTTACACCCTGAAGATTAGTGGCCAAGCTTTTATTTCAGTTGAGCACGGTGTTCCGGCGAAATTTGCGATGACTGACTCGGTGGCTACCCTCCCCTTGTCTACAACTTGATTGCACAGGTAGATATTATTATCTGAACCAAGGAGCGTTTCTAAAGTTTTTCAGATGAGCTTAGTTGTGAGTCAACTCAACGCACAACGTCTTTGGGGCATGAAAGATGAGGTGGGACATATGCACTCATCGGGATAAAGGCAAACGATGAGCATTCCAGAAAATCCGCTACACAATCTTTGTCTTGTGATCTGCACATGATACCTCCGCGGCCAAACTGCTATACTTCGGTGATGCTTTCGTACTCACAGTTTATCACCCGAAGCTGCTCGTGAATCGCCTTAGGGTTGTACAATGCTAATGATCTATTACCCAAAGCCACCAGTGAAACGGGAATGCTGCTAATGCTATTGCGTAGAAAGAGATCAAGGGGAATCGCATCTGATCGAAGAGAAGCTGTCTATGCCAAACTGCCTTGCCCAGGACAATTACTGGACATTTCTGCGATTCCTTGACCATCGCTCAAAGTAAACCAACACAAGATAACAGATAAATTAGACTCAAAAGATATCAAGCTACCTGACCCTTAACAACAGAAACCATCAGAACAGAGTACCGCGCAAACTTTTCTTTGGAATCTTTGGAAGCAATACGACAGCGGCCTCTCCCTTGTCCTTCTTTCACGTCTTCTTCAAACGCAGAGCACAAATGCGTGCTCAAGGTCAAGTCAAGTCAATTGAAGTCAAAATCCTTGACGTTGTGGGGCATACCCAAGCTGGGGGATTGGCCAAGAACCAAGGTCAATACGCCCGCGAACGCCTCTTTTTTCTTTCTTGTAAGTCTCTGCGCAGCTTTCAGTTCGCTCGCCATTTACGAGAAGAGTGAAAAAGAGCTTAAAGCACGAGGCAAATTTCCATTACTCCGTTTGTATTTGAATAATTCTAATGATATCTTTTGGCAGTTGATTCATGAGGCCATAAGCTCGTCATTTTTCTTAGAAGCGTAGTATCCACTGAAGACTCACAAGAAATTTCGTTCCTATTGTTCATGCAGTGGCTGACGACGATGGGGATTTATGCCTGAAGTGGGTATTCCATGTTGGTAATGATGACAAGTAGCATGCTTTTAGAATAGGTTGGACCATTGGACGACCCACTTGTTACGCCAGTCATGTTGTGTGACGCCTATTTGTTCTATTGGTTTTCTAAAACGGTTTATTACTCATAATAAAGCAATTCCTTTCCCGACATCAAGCCTGCCTAAGGCAAGTTTGCGGAAAATCCTCAAGCACCAGTGAGGCTGCCACTGCAGTGGTAGAAAACTAGGCTGGCACTCAGTGAAGCCGGGTTCAAGCCCCACTGTGTCCTTAGTACGAGGTCTTTTTTTTCGTGCGATAGTGGTTAAGGATACCGGTTGCGTCGGTCGTCTATGGCACCGCGTGTGGTCCGAGTTTTAATCTTATAACAGCTTTCGTTGTAAAAAATGGTGCAGGGTTTTTTAACAGCCCGTAGACAGACCAAAATATTTATTTCTGATCTCTTCGGGTAGAGCACGAAAGTGAAACGTTTATGCACTGAAGTATTCGAGCATTTACTGAGCCCTTATTTCGCCCTTACGAAGCTTTGCCATGCGAGGAGTTGTATTGTCACGCGAAAAACTACAAGCACCTTCAAACATGCAATCATCTGCTTAATGAGAAAGGGCGTATGAAAAGAACAACCACAGGATGAACGCGAACTAAAACATTCACTTTTCTACACCTATGGGGACCCTGAAACAGCTTTGTCAATTTCGTACTAATGCATTGGGCTGGTAAATGATGTCATAAGGATCATTTGAAGCCTGATTTAAGCTCTTTGCATCAACAGTGGAGCTTGTTACAAGGCTTTCAATATCTCAATTGCTGGAGATCGCAATGACACAGCTGAACGAGTTCTCAACTTCTCACACCCTTTACATATACAAGCGTTCTATTACCCGTGTCACCCAGTTACCAATCTTTTCAATTCATTACAAGGTTTATTGTGCGAGTTGGTGTACGTTTATCACCTATTCATTTTAAGGCGCCAATTAAAGAAATACAAAACAGAGCAAGAGCAACAGCGAAGAAGGGAAGAGGTGGTGAGGTACAATGAAAGGGCGGCGTGGTCAGTTGGTTGAGTCAAGCAGAAGATGGTGTTTTTGAAAAAAAGAAGAAATTACATAACAAGGAAAATGGGGTTGGTGGAGTGTGGTGTACCCGTGTCGCTCAGTTGTGCTTGCTGGAAGAAAGCATCTCTTATGGAGAGCTCGAAATTTCTAAAATGACTACTTGGAAGTGATTTATTGATGTGTAGGGTTCAACGTCCCAAAACCACCATATGATTAAGAGAGACGCCGTAGTGGAGGGATCCGGAAGTTTCGACCACCTGGGGTTATTTAACGTGCACCCAAATCTGAGCACACGGGCCTACAACATTTCCGCCTCCATCGAAAATGCAGCTGCCGCAGCCGCGATTCCATCCCGCGACCTACGGGTCAGCAGCCGAGTACCTTAGCCACTAGACCACTGCGGTGGGGCGACTTAGAAGTTATCAGCTTCCGTTTTGTACGTACCATATCACATGGACTTGAGAGCCCATTTTCAAATGTTTAAGAGCGAATCTCTTTAAGACGTGGGTCGTGCGTCTTCTGTATGTAGTAGCAACCTCTTGTTTTTGTCATTGGAAGGTCGGTACTTGTACATGAAGAATATGTGATGTTTTGTCACGTTGAAATTTTTGTAGCTTTATTATTTATTTTAGCTGGAAAGCACATGCTATACCCGATATAATTTGTTTTCCTCGTGTGTTTTCGTCATAAACTTGTAATAAGAAATAAGTATCGCTAATTGAGTTCTATTTTCGCTAGAGCAACTACAAGATGACGAGTCCAGATGAAGAGTCCTACAAGAGCTCAGATGAAGTGGTGGAAACAACTAATCAGACGAAAAAAACAACTGCTGGTCTCGATCACATTCAGCCTATTCACCTGAAATGCATCTCTTACGTCATCTTGTCTTCATTAGCTCATATCATTAAGCTTACTTTTAGAACATGCATCTTCTCATTGCAACTTAAACAGGCTAAGACAACTCCACTCTTTAAAAAAGGCAATAAAACGTCTATTAGTAATTACCAACCTCTTGCTATTCTTTCATCGTTCAGCAAAATTATGGAGAAATGTATTGAAAAACAATTATATAAATATCCAACTACGTTTCTTAGGCTATCTACTCAACAATTTGGTTTTCTTGCAGGCTATTCAGCAGATTTCACCATCCTCTCATTCGCGGATCATATCAAACACGCGCTTGACTCTGGTTGTCTTGCCGGAGTTTTGCTGATTGATCTCTCTACCGCATTTGACTCTATCTTCCATAACATACGTTTAGCTAAACTTAACTCAAAAGGTGTCGTAGGTAGTGCGCAGGAGCTGATAAATATCTACCTATGTGATATACAAGAAACTGTTTCTGTCTGTAACATTCCCTTATCTTTTATATCTATATACAAAGGTGTCCCGCAAGGTCCGTACTGGGCCGGCTGTTATTCTTAATCGATAATGATGACCTAACCTAGTTTTTAACACACAGTCGTTCATTCTTGAATGCCGATGATACAACAATACTTACTAAAAAAAGTTCTATCAATGTGCTTACTAATAAATTGTCCTCTCACTTCTATAACAATCAGAAGTGTTGCACAGCTAATGGTTGATCAATTAATACTAACAAAACGATTCATTGTCTTTCATTTTAGTCATAACGCTCTTTCACATACACCCTCTATTACAATCAATGACCACAGACACCTTAGTACTACTAAGTGCACAATCTTGGGAGCAGTCATTGATGATTATCTAAAGTACCATTATTACATTTCACTTGTAAGACAGAAGATAGCTCTTGTTATCAGAACACTAATCAAAGCACGATCTTCCTAAACTTGCAGACTTTACTTAAACTCTACTACTCCTTCATCCACAGCCATATTACTACTGAATCAGGTCATGGGCGAAAGCTTACCCATCTCATATCTTCGATCTTGACCGTCTTCAAAACCAAGTCATTCGCATTATAACATTCAGTGCACCGAGCACCAGCACGTCCCTACTTTTTCAGCAACATATTGTACTAAACGTGTGTACTTTATTCAAATATAAACTGGTATTCTCGTATCCAAGTGTCTGAACGGTTCAATAGCTGCCCATGCCTTGCAGAAATTTCAATCGGTAAACTCTAATTAAACTAGGTTTGCCTCCAAAACAATTTTTCACTACCACATGCACGTAGTAACTGTGGTAAACTCACTACCATATTTGCTGCTATTCCATTTCGCAACTCAATATACTATCATCTCATTTCGATCAATCATCTCGTTTAAATCACTCAATCATCTCATTTCGCAACCATAACTAATCAGTATTTTCATATTGGTGTTTTCTTACACTTAAAGCTATTATTATACTAGCTATTTTTACATGTATTGCTCATGTAGCTTTGAATTGTCTGTTAAGCTGTGTATTAATAATAAAAGTCACTTTTTTCGTGATTCTAATGCCAATTTAATGTGTGTTTCAGTTTTTTTCCTAGCATAATATAATTACTGAACGCTGTTTTGTAACCATTTTTCTGGAATTTATATTGCATGTTTGCCTTGTTTTCATTCCTGTCAACGCTTCTAATTGTAGTTTTGTTGTACCTATAAACATGTATACTACTTATAGGAGGTCCCCTCTCCGCCTGGTGCTATGGGACCTCCTTCTGTGTATACTAACCCCCATGCGTTTATATATTTTGCAGCAAATGAAGATTATTTGATTGATTGATTTATTTATTTATTTAGTGATTGATTGAAGAGTTTTGCGCCAGCTCATTTCTAGAACTGCATCTGTTCTTGAGGAAAAAAAAGTTAAGCGTTTGTAGTCTTTGAGAATCAGTCTGCAATTGCCGCGGCCTCATCAAAGGTGAGGCCCATGGGACGGCTTTATTACCTCCCACAGTAGGGTACCTCGTGCTCTAAAGCGTTAACTTTTTTTCCAAGCATCAAGTACTAAAACTCGTAAACACTTTTAGGGGCGACGCTTCTTAAGCCGTTAGTGGTACGTCCCCGATGTATGTAGCAGTAGTAGTAGGTGTAGCCATCTCTCGTTAGGTCCTTGGAATGTGCGCTGGATGGCAATACTTGTACCTGATGAAAATATGCGAGATGGCGGTGTTTGGAGTGTTATCTCTAGACAGACAGACAGACAGACAGACAGACAGACAGACAGACAGACAGACAGACAGACAGACAGACAGACAGACAGGCAGGCAGGCAGGCAGGCAGGCAGGCAGGCAGGCAGGCAGGCAGGCAGGCAGACGCATGGACGGGGCCAGTGGATGATTCATGCATGAATGGCCGATAAAACCTTTCGAAGCTTCGCTCAACTCATCATCATTCCCTCCGGGGAGATACTGTTATTTTTTTTTTCTTTTCTCGCTGAGGTGCATTAAACGTGTGGAGTATGGTACGAACTTGTATATCTTCTGTCTCTTGGAAATTGCTATTTGAGTGGAGGATATAACGTTTGAGGTCGTCGTAGTTGTGACGCGCTACAATAAAATGTTGTGCCACTGCTTTCTGTAATTGCTCCGCCATGTCTGCGTGATGCACGTTTAACCTAACACAAACCGGCTGCTCTTTTGTGTGCTGTTTGCCTTTGAACATTCAATCACCTAGAACTACTGTAGCAAAATCTGCATTTTATATGGTGTGCATATTCTCTTTCGGTGCTTTCAGCTGTAGGGACATCATGAATGTGTTTGCAAGTCTCTCGTCTTGGGCAAGAACAAGATGTCATGTGGGTAGTGGAATGAGGGTTTACTTAAGCATGAATTAACATGGCCTAAAATTTGTATTGCAGCAATAAACGACCAATCGCACTTTCGGAAATACTTTTAAGCCACTGGTGGGTAGGTAATATCGGATAATATTCGCGAAGGACACAATTTTTTCGCAAGCGCACTTGAATATATGGTGAGAAATGCTCGCGGCTGGCTCGGCTGTGCAGACAGAAGCGGTAGAATCGATGTAACCCTCCTCTCTTCTGCAGCGTGTTCATAAGCACAACAAGTCTCTCTGAATATATTTGATCAGTTAGCCTCTCGAGTTCACTCAAACTAAGGTGCCTCCATTATGTGGTAAAGAACTTAAATTGACCCAAAGCGCAATGGTAATATTTACTAGTTCGTTCAATCTCCAAGCATTTGGACAAAACTGATTTTTTTACACTCGTTTATTATCCCCTGCCACGTTTTTTTTTTGACGTGTTTTTGTTGTTTTTGGGGTAGCGTTATTTCCTGTCTAAGTTACGTGCTCCCGAAGAAGCACGTAACAGTCGTTCGAAGGAAGCATGAACGCATCTCGTAAACGATGGTTGCGACTCAACCCCAACGACGGCACAAGAGTAAAGATTTTCAGGGCTGGCCAGATTATCTTCAAGGTTCCCGGTAGATATACTATGATATCAGCGCACGTTTGGATGAGTTGTTCAAACTGTTGGAAGTGCGTTCGGAAGCTTGGCGCGCGTTTTCCAGCACCGGCGATTTAGTTGCTGTTGTGAAAGCCACTGCTTAGAACCACTTGACACACACTCATTTCTTATGACCCCACCAAAAACACATAAAAAGAACGTGAACAACAATCCAAATGGTGATTGGTAATCACGTTCATGCAGCTTCTGTTCATTGAGCCTTGACGGCCAGTACGTTAGAAAATGTAAACAAAAAAACTCCTACACCAATCTGCTTACGTTCTACTGAAAATCTGATCTTAATAAAGGCATATTCAATATTCAAGAATTACTCCTTTATGTTTCAGCGCCATGTTTTTTAACTGAACGCTCAACAAAGCTACCAGTTAATTATTAGGTTCACGTGAGAAGCCTATAGAAGCGATGGAATCGATGTAACACTCCCCTCTTCTGCAGCATGTTCATAAGCACAACAAATTTCTCTGAATGCGTTTGATAAATTAGCCTTTTGAGTTCACTAAAACTAAGGTGCCTTAGTTATGATGTTAAGAACTAAAAATGACTTCAAGCGCAACGCTAATATTTACGAGCTCTTTCAATCTCCAAGCATTCGGACAAGCTTTTTTCTATTTTTACATTCGTTCATTATTCCCTGCCACGTTTTTTTAATTGTTTCTGAGTCGTATCTTCTTTATTACACATTTATTTTTATGTTTCTTTTTTATAAGCATGTAGTATACCTTTGGAATTCAGTTATTTATTGTAAACTCCTTGCAAAGGCGCAGCGAAGCTCGAATCACTGTTCTAATGAACGTACTTCGAATCGGTAGCAACAGATGGACGGGGCTCTGGGCTATAACTGTTTCGAGCTTCGAGTTTTCTACTTGCAGTCAGTAATGAAGATCAGATTGCAGGGCCTCTCAGTGAGATCGTAGCTCTGATAAGTATGTCCTTTGCGAATGCTGGAGGTGATGCTGCGAAAAAGAAAAAAATTATAAAGTTTTGGTGAATGTTGGTGAGTGAGTTGAATGGATCAGTTTTCACCTGCCCATTTTTTCAATCCCCGACTGGTTAAAGTATATGTCTCTCTCACTTGTATTTATTGCAACGTCGACTTTGCAGCTGTTTGGTATTTCCATGGTTGCGTTGTAGGTTCAAGTTCTAGGAGGTTTCATCCTAAATTGAAACACAGAAAAAAACTGCACTTGTACAAATTATCTTGTCGAACAGGTGCTCACAATTTTCGCTGAAATCAGCAAATTTACAAAACAGTGCGAGACACGCACGTCCAAGTAGATTTTAAAACTTGAAGGCAGGTAAAGTATTGCGGATCGGTGTATAGTTCACTGTAGTATAATGAACGTGACTTAGCAACAGAATCGAGAAAAAGCAATCATCATGTCCAAGAGTAAAGTGTACCAAAAAACAGGGTATATACAGTGTCTGCCTATGAGACCGATCACAAGTATTTATGATCGGAGTGGATTGCTAATAAAGCTGGAAGGGTTCCTAGTACAAGGAGGCTTCTGGCCGGGACCGCTCGCCAGAATTAAAAAAAGGAGTTGTCGTTTAACTACGGCCAAAACGACAATAAATGCTGTTTTCTTGTAAGGACCGTATGCTGAATTTGCGGAAACTTCACGCGTGATACGGGGTGCACAGAAAAAAAAAAGAACGTTCCGAGTTTTAGCATGTTATAAATCGGAACTATTTTGCCAGTTCAAATACTGTCGTACAAATTTATCTGACTTAACACGGCGTGCACCTATTCACAGACTGCTAGACTATACTATCAAAGGAATTAGAAAAGCAACGTCTTCTGCAGTAGTGACAATCTATTTTTATAATAGGAATTTTCTACCTTGAAAGCTGTTATGAGATCACTTTTCGGGTCACGCGCAGCTGTTATTTTCTGCCGCCGCCGCCGCGGGTGTCAGTATCCATATCGCGCGAATATAGAAAAAATACCTTGCTATAAAAACAATGGTTATACTGGCACTCGATGGAGCAAAGCACGTCTTATTAAGAGCAACTACGGGCAGTCCAGAAGGTCCACGATGACGCCACGAGGCTCGGCCTGATGGTACCGACGTGGACGCGGCCCGCCTCGGTCTGAAAAGACCGGGCTTCAGGACACAAATAAAGTTTTGTGAATGAATGAATGAATGAATGAATGAATGAATGAATGAATGACACAGGGGGGGCTTGAACCCGGGTCCGCTGGGTGCCATTCAATATTCTACAACTGAGTTACGCCGGTGCTTGTAACATGTCATCAAACTTTCCTTAGGCAGGCATGAACTAGCTAGCACCAATGGCACAGTGGGGCTCAAACCCAGGTCCGCTGGGTGTCAGCCCAGTATTCTACCACTGAGCTACACCGGTGCTAGAGACTTGTCAAACTTGCCTAAGGCAGGCTTGATGTTGGGAAAGCAATCACGGTAATACGACTTATAAAGCGTTTTACAACAGCGAAAGAACAACAACTCGTCGCACAATGCGAATATCAAAACGAGTGGGCCGTCTAATTCTACAAACCATCACAAAAGCTTCTTCGAGTTCGCCTAATAACTGTCGCGCATACCCACTTCAGCCATAGTTCCTAATAGTCGTCAGCCACTGCATGACAATTGGCACAAAATTTCTTGCAAGTGTTAAGCGCATACCACGCTTCCAGAATAGTGATGAAAATAGCATAGCGAATGCCGGCCTACTACCCAAAAGTTTATTATTAATACCCTAGTGGGTACCAAGCAAGTGTGCTTGCAGTAGTTACCAAATGAGCGTTTTGAAAAGGCTCAGAAAGGCTGCTCTTCTAGCTTTCGCTGTGACTGTGCTGCACCTACCGCACAGGCCTGGCGTTTTTTTAGGTATAGAGTGATTAGTGCTTCAGGCGTAAGGACATGCATTTTGCAATATTCCACGAATAAATTTATTGTGAAGTGCCCTATTTAAAATACCCACACAATTTAGTAGCTTGATAGGCGAAATGCTTGCTCTTAACAATTAGAGCATTGCATTATCGCGGATTGAGCTCCATGGAGCGCTAAACAATTTGTGGGCAAGAACAAGACATGTTTAACCACTGCTAATTTGCTGGTAGTTTTACCGGCCTTACTTGTTCCAGCACACTTTCGCCTGCTAGTTGCGTTTTAAGGAGCATGATGTATGTCAAAATAGATAAACAGACCAAGTTTCTTTGCACTGTATGGGACACTCACCTCATCAACATCGAATACAGAAGTGAGCAAGTGCATCGGCTTGCCCGACGTTTCTTTCTTTTCGACACTAATATTAGAAATGGTATTGTTTCAATGACGATCATTATGCTTTTCAGTCAGTTCGGAGGGGAATCACAATTACACCAAGAATATTAAAAGCGCTGTTGTTTGTAGCAATAACCTTAGAATAGAGCATGCTAAAAACATTACTTCGACCAACAGTTCACATTTTTTAAACAAAGTTGCCTACTATATGTACACAAATGTCATACGTGACGCTCTATGGCACGTTCAAAGCTGTGTGCGGGTCTGATTTATTACAACGTTCTGCTATAACGCAATCTCAACCCCCTACCGCATTTATGACAGAAGAATGTCAAGTAGGTAACACTCAACAGGACTTTTTTAACACTTGGCAAGACAACCTGCGTGTTTGTGAAATACTAAGGTGCCGTTTTGCAATGACTACCAAAGTTAAGTGCTTCAGGTAACCAAAAAGCTCCAGCTACCCTATTGTTTTGTTTAGAGATACTGCAATTACCGGAGGGAATTTTAGCAGAATTGAAAATTTATTCGGGAAACACGATTGCGTTCTGTGTGTGCAGGCGAGCTTTCTTGTTTTTACGAGTTGTGTTGTAAAGGTACGGGTGTTGTTGTTGCAGATAAAGAAGACTGCATACCGTTGCACCAGTTCACGTCTTTTTATGTTAGTTTACATGAAGAGATTTCAAATAATTTCGGCATATTGAAGTACTGGGAGTATAACAGTTTTACTAACAAGCGAATGGTACGTGGTCAGAGTTTCAGGGCTCCCATAAGGGAAAAAATTCAATATACGGTAGGCATTAGTGGTGACTTCTTCTATTTTAGGTTGTTATTTATGTGGAGACCAAGATACTTATATTCTGTTACCTCAGCCAGGAAAGTATTGTTAGCCGGGTAATTGAAACTTAGCTTATCTTTTTTGTTTGTAATGCACATAAAATAGTTTTCTCAAAATAATCGACATTTCTAAATCTTTGCCGTAGGTAAAAATTTCTGAAATGCATAATTTAGTAACATTTGATTGGAATGACCATCAATTTTATCATCGGGCACAGTTATCGACTACTAATTTATTTTGAACACGCCGGTTACTTATCATATTATTTAAATAGAGCAAAAAGAGAAAAAGACCTAGAGCCGAACCTTGGGGAACCCCAGAGTCATCGGAAAGATTATCAGAGTGGTGATTTTTAAAGCTAACTAATGTACTAGGTCCAACAACGTATTAATACATCTAATTATCCAGTAGTGGATATTTAAAAATAACGTTTTATTTATGCTGCAGTTTCTGATAAGACACTGTCGAAAGCTGTCGAAAAAGCAGTCTATAAATAGGATGTATCTCTGTTTAGCGTTGTTTATATTGGTTGCGAAGTCATGTACTGTTTGTACGAACTACATGAGTTATTGTAGAATAACCTTTACGGAATTAATGCGGATAGATGGATAGAAATTTACGTTTATCAAGGAATTCCAAACAATATTTGTGAATGATGTGTTCAGAGGTTTTGCATGCACTTGAGGTTACTGAAATAGGGTGGTCATTTTCAATGTGCTGCTTATTTCCGGTTTGTGGAGTTGCTTGACTCTGGCCATCTTCCAGACGCCCGGCACCTGGCCGAATTCCAAGGGTTTCATAAACAAGACTGTCAAATATTTCGTCACCCAATCTGCATAGCATTCAAGAAAACGATTGCAAGTGTCATATGGGCCAGCAGTTTTTCTTATATCTAGATTGAGTCACATAATAAAAAGAATCACAGCATATCTACGGAGTGAATGATGATGAGGGGGGCCGAAGCGTTCGTCCATGTGTTCTTTCATCCGTCCATGAGGCCGTTCGTACGCCCTGCGTCCATCCGTGCGTTATTCTGTGCATCCATTCTTCCGTGCGTGCGTTCGTTCTTGCGTTCGTTCTTGCGTCTGTTCATCCGTGCGTCTGTCCGTCTGTTCATCCGTCCGTGCGTCTATCCATCCGTTCGTCCGTGCCTCCATTTGTTCGTCCGTCTGTCCGTGCGTCAAAGAAACAGACCGACCGACGATGGAAGGATGCGGCCCTGCAGAGGATTCGCGTTTTGCCGATAAAACCCTCTGAAGCTAAGCCCCACTCATCATCATTCACTTCGTGAATATGCTGTGAGATGTTACTACATACGTGCATATATATAAGTGACGACTGACCCCCGCCTTAACGAGCTTCACCCCTGAAACACCTAGTTCAGGGATCACAAAGTCAGGTATAGCAGGCAGGACGACGTCGTAAATTGGTAAAATGCCATTATTACTAGTTTACAGAGAGGTTTGAAACGTACGTTGAATACTTTTGCGATTTCTTTGGTGTCATGAATCAATCCACTATTTACATTAAACACATCGCACTCCTCAGACTTGGGGCTAACTATACAGAATTTCTCTGGGGCCGACTTCATGCAATAAGGTAATAAGTAACCATAATAGTGCTGCCTGTCACTACAGACTCGATTTTTAAGATTTACTGTTAGTACATAAAGTTCGTTTTATCACAAGCAAAATCTCTATCTTTGATTGGTTTCAACAGTCTTTTTAAGTGAAGTGTTTTGCGAGAAATGAAGGTGTTTACATGTTTCCGCTTTTTAGTTACTCGCGGTACAAAAGAAGTAATGCAAGTGTTTAATGTGTTTTATACTGGGTCCAAACTTCAAATACATCTCACTTGCTATTTTCAAATTCATTTAAATTCAACGTGAAGATATCAAGGGATTGAAACGTCATCTACATGAGAGAAATCAGGGAAAGGTAAATATTACACTGTTTTGTGTAATAGAGTGTTGCATAGGCTTAAGACCACGGCTTGGTGGTGTGATATTCACGCAAATACTTTACAGCTTGCTCGAGCGTCCACTGAGAAAAATTTCTCCAAAATGAATTAGGATAACACCTGATTTTTTGTGCAATCCTATATACTTGAAGAGAATCACCTGCTAACGCAATTTTTAGCATCGCTTCTCTGACGAACTGATATTTTGAGTGTTAATGTTGACCAATGTACATTAGGTAAAAAAAGTCGCCTGAAAAACCGTTGCGATCATTGGGTCAAGATCATATGCGTGCAAGTACTTCAGCTTCTTAAATATGGAAAGTGAGCGTGTAGGAGGTTTTTATAAAGCGCCTATAATGTACCTGATACCACTAAATAAACAGTACAAAAAGTACATTCAGGGTTGTATATATTTCCAATGTTGATGATATTCAGCGACGACATCAAAAATAATACGGAGACCTTCACCTCTGCTGTCTAGATCTTCTCTGAACGCTCTGTAGCAAGAGGGAACAAACACGCTGTCATATTTTGAGTCATTTAGCCAGTTCTCAGTCAAAACTGCGACAGCGGGATCATGTGAGAGGACGAGAGTCTCCAATGAAGCAACCTTGTTAGGTACGCTCCTACAATATAGATTGATTATCTGTAGTCGAGCATTGAAACACACATGTCAGCCAGCCGTTGATTTGGTTATATGAGAGCGCACCTTCCTCTTCTTATCCCAGTCGAACGATGTAGTAAATATGCTCGATTTATTATACACTAGTTCTACTTCCATACCATTCGCCTTCTCTCCTGCCGTGCTCTTCCATAATTTCTGCCTAACTTCACGAAGCCGTTTTGAAAAAGTCTGCAGAAAAAGAGAGATCTGTGCCTATCCCCTTATGGACACTTTTTCGCGATAGTCGACGATTTTCAAAATCACAGGACGTGACTTTTTTCGCTGTTTTTTTTCCCCATCTATGGCATCATTTTCCATGCCGCCTATCTCTTTGCCAGACTTCTTCATTAAAATTGCTTGTTATACACTTTTAAGTAGCTCACCGTTTGACTTCGCACTTGGCTCATCGGGACCATATATAGCTAATCTGTTTCTACAACCTTGGTTTTCTAATGATCTATATAATCTCGAAGTGCCTATACCTGCGACTCAAGTTTAGATGATGATTATTCTATATTTTCAACCCTGAAGGCCATGATGTTCGGTTTTTGTAGTAGTTAATTGATGTCTTCAATACATTCAGTTATTCTAATAAGTTACTTTCTAACATTTTCTGTGCACTTTGTTTGCCCTGAACAGCTGAACTAATAAATGTTTTGCCTTTCAATACTTCGAATAACATTTCCCTATGGCGGCACTAGGATTTGCCTCGATATCACCACAACATAATAGGTCACTGTCAGCAGGGATAACACAATTTAATAACAACTTTGTACACAGTGGGCTAGTCAACAACACAATAAACCGGTTATTGCTTCGGTAACACTCCCAGACAAATAGTCACTAGCTTGGGTAAAGAAGCAATGTTGGTTTCTAAACGTGTTGCCGCCAGTGCTGTCGCTGAAACCTCTGTCACAGAGCTGAGTCGACCGGTTTCTTATAGACGGGGAATTTACTACGTGGTTTGACGTAATCGTCGATGGTATCAGGATGGGCGTAATTACGCAGAATCCATCAGGTAAGCATGGGTGTGGCTGGGTCGAGCTCAACAACGTAGTTCATGAGTACTGCCGCCATGGAAATATCAAGCGCAGTTTGCAGCATTGCGACAAATTCTGGATAATGACGCAAAACGAAATTCTAAACAACAAGTTTCCCCCTGTGCTGTCGCCGAGCCCACCGTCACAGAGCTGAGTCAGCTGGCTTCTTATAGATGGGGAATGGACCACGTGGCTTGATGTAATAATCTGTGGTATCAGGATGGGCGTCCTTACGCGAAATTTTTTGGGACAATTGCAATCCCGTGTTAGCGTTGATATAGCTGGGTTAAGCCCAGGAACGCGTTCCATGAAAACCACCGCTGTGGAAATATCATGTGCAGTTTTCAGGACAAAAACCTGAATAACGAAGCAAATAGGATTTCTAAGCATCTTGCCGCCAGTGCTATCGCCGAAAAAATCTTTGTTCTTTCAATTATATTGTGCGAATTCGCTTTTATGGGTGAGGGGCAGGCCACCACACTCACGAACTCGAGAAAGCCATGTGAATTAAGAATCGCTAGCACAGTGAAATAATGCGAATGAGCATCATGCACCTGGGTAACTGAGGCCGGTGCGTTCTTACCTCCCGTATGTCAAGATAAGTCACTGATGCGAAATTATAAAGCATAAAAAGCTGCATTGGCATATTTTCCATCAAGAATCACCCTTGTAGGTGCATAATATACCTTATTTTAAATATGTCATTTTGGTGAAATTTTGTGAACTTTTTGTTTTAGCTCTCTACTGGCATCAGAGCTGCTTTTTCGAATAGAACCAGGGTATATAGTACTACGTAGCCACGTTCGATATATACCACACATACAGAAGCATTTACTTAAGCTTACTTTTGTTTTTAGGTTTGAACCGAGAAGTTTTCTTTTTTGATCAATCGTTTTATTTGCTGGTCAAAACCACCATTAAAACAATTTAGTTGAATATCACGCTTAGTTAATGAGTCCTCACACAGCTGAAGAAAGTTGTGGGTACAAAGATAAAATACCTGCCTTTTTTAGAGGAAGGCGACAACTTTTGAACCATCGCTAATTAAAAAAACACAATCAAACCATTGGTCACTGTCTACTTGAGTATGCCACTATCATTCGGCCAACGTTGAGGTCATTTGTCAAAAATTACTGCTACAAGCATCCTACAAGTGTGAAAAATTTTCGCTAATACCCGTGATTCATTGTTAAAAACGAGGCGTGCTCATTTGTCATCAACGAAGACATCTTGTGTAGCACTTCTCCCAATGACCGATGTACTAGTTTATTGCATTGTGCTTAAACATTCAGGAGTTGACCAAAGCTTTTCGCCAGGTTCACTAATCAATTCTAGGTTTTTAAGCACCAAAGCCTCGACGTATGATGTGAGGAGCGCCACGGTAAGGAACCCGGAACTTAACAAGACCTTGGTTTCTCTATCGAAAGTTTTCTGAACGAACTGCTGTGTTGGTTTCTTGCTGTACGATGAATGCAGATGAACCTTTTGATATTTCAGCAGGGAAACTTTTGTGTTTTTGAAATTATACTGACAACATTGCAAAAAGGAACAAAACAAGAAATAGGAGTAAACACAGAGAAGCGCGGATCAGCGTTCGTCTATGCTCATGCCTATCCCTTGCTCCTTCCAGCGTTGTTGATTGATTTATTGATTGAAATGTGGAGCCTGACGTCCCAAAGCCACCATATGACTATGAGAGACGCCGTAGTGGAAGGCCCCGGTAATTTTGACAACCCGGGGTTCTTCAAGCTGCAATCAAATCTGGGCACATGGACCTACAGCAATCTCGCCTGCATCGAAAATGCAGCCACAGCCAGCGGGATTCGGTCCCGTGACCTGTAGGTTAGCAGCCGAGCAGCTTATCTACTATACCACCGTGGTGGATCCTTCCAGCGCTGTTCTCATTATATTTAGTAAGAGTTGTGTATAGTTGTGAGCCTACTGAAACACAAAGAGGCCATTGTTATCTACCTAAGCACAAACAAAATCAACATTATATGCGGCACTCTGGAGACGGTAGAATGCAAATATGCATCGTAAGTTGAGAGCCTATAGAGCAAAAAAAATACGGTAATAATTTTATAGGCAAATATTTCAGCCAATTACGGAACAGGTCATATCATAGGGGAAAGCCGGCTGACCAAAGGCATATCGAATTTCACCAAGTAAAGTTTTGTAACTACGGTTTCATCCTCGTATTTTCAATACAAGAGCGCGGACATAAAAACACAGCATATTCATAGAGTGAATACTAGTGAGTGGGGCAAAGCGTCCATCTGTTCATCCGTCAGCGTATCCGTCCGTTCGTACAAGTGTCTATGCGTTCAATCACGTTCGGGATTGCAGACGGCGCGTGGGTAACACCGACGGACGCGAGCCAAAGAATCCGAGCGCAAGCGTCTTCAACGCGCCCGCCGCTACGCTTCGTCTATACCCCACCAATGATCCGCCACGTACGGTGACTATCCAGGAGACCGCGAGAAGCACTCGTGCTCCGCGTACCAAGGCACAGCCCGTGCTGCAGTCAATCTGTGAGTAGTGATACAGCGCCATCTAGAATATCGTCATTCTACTGCAGTTTGTATGTACTTCTAAGAGACAGTGCCATCAATTATACTGTTCAGGAAAGACTGCCTTCTTTTCTTTTTTTCTCTTTTTCTCTCGGTTACGCGTGACGCATGAAAACGTCAGATCAAGAGGATCTTCGCCCATAGAGATATTTGGGTACTATGCCTTCTGCCTTCTTTTAAGCCATAATGTCTACAAAAATGAGTGTTTGTGGACACAGTAAGCAGCGTACTAAAAAAGTTAGCACACAGACTTGCTATTTTGACTAGGATGCTGATGAAAGTTCCCATCGGGTGCAGTCTAGCAAAAACGTAGTTTTTTAGGCTCCTTTTGGGCAGTAAGACATTGCCGTGACTCGCGCCGTAAAATGTCATACAGCCAGGAACAAGGAGGACCAGAACGCCGATGTTTGTACTTCATGAACTTTGTACTCTTCGACAGAAACGAACCTTCTTAATGCTTCATAAGTTTCGCGTTAGCTGTCTTAATAACACGGGTGTATAATAGCTGCAGGCCTATGTAACATGGTTAGCGAGGGGTCAGCTCTCGTGTGCGAATCACCGCACTTATGTATTTCCATTCGCTTTACTTATGTACTTGCACTCTTCCAAGCAGTGTGCCGTACTTCACCAGCGCTACCATATGCCCTTCCACTTATTGAACAATTACGTCCCATGTTGCACTTAAAGGGCAATCTCTACAACTTGCTTTATTTGGTCAAATACGTCGCACAGCTCAGCAAGTGAACTTGAGTGGGAAAGTTCGGACTGTTGGTATCGAGCAAAATGAATCATATTTACAGGTGTAAAATGGGATGGTGACGCGAAAGAACACAGCGCATGGAATTCCCTTTGTTTCGGGAGAATTTTGATCGCATAGATTGTATACATTTCTCTGCAAGGTTGGCGTTTGGTATTTGCATTGCACGCCAGTATATAAATCAAGCACTTTTCATTTGAAGCCTTGGATATGAAGCAGAAATATTCTAGCAAGAGAGCTGTTTACAAGAAAACTGTTCCTTTGACGTTCCACATCTCGCAAACGCTTTTGTAGAGGGGATCACTTTTACAATGGAGGAGGCCTTAGAAACATTCTTAGTAAACTAGTAACTGATTCACCTGACAAATCAGTATCTTTTTTTTCTACGACGTCTAGTGCTGGAATACAGGCTTCTTTCTGAGTCTTGGCTATTGGAGTAATGAGGAACCACCAAGGTGAGAGCACGTTTTATTAGATTGGCAGTGTTACACGTCTATTCTAACCCCTGTGGTGATACGACGACACGGCACTGAGACCATGCACGCCGAACAATAAAAATAAAGACACGCATTCCCGCTGCCATGTCCGCTGCCAAAGCTGTTCAACACAATGACAAAGGTTATCGGAAAGCCCAGCCTGTCCCTTATGCTGTTGATAAACACAACTGAAAAAAGAAAGCCACCTCTTTTTTTCTTCTGAGATAAATCTAAGGCTCTAGGAGCTGCATGCAACTGACGGGATCTGCAGTGCCTCCAGCATCAGAAGAACTGGAAGTGTCCTTCCCTCGGGTGCTTTGGCAGTTTCTACGGGGTCAGAAAACCTTTACCAAAGTGAACGGGTGCTGTGGCCTCTTTATATGGCACCAGTGAGTGATGCAATAGCGAGAAAACAAAGTTTAGCGACCTATGTTGTCATTCCAACATTCTAGTGTAGACACGGACGCTATCGTTTGGCGTTCTATTAGGTATTTAAGGCTTTTGCACTTAAATAAAATCAGCCTGTCGGCCGCATTAGCGCATGTGCTCGCCTTCCTTGGGGAGAACTGTGAGCATACGAGTGCGCGGCGTTCCCCGTCAGGGCGGCTTATGGCTCATCGCAGTGTCCTCCTGCTCACTGGGTCAATGAATGGAGCATATATCCCCCCCCCCTCTAGGTGGCAAAGAAGGAGAATCGTTTCGCCACACCCCTTTTGCGAAAGAGCCGTTTTTTTTTGCCTTCTGCCTGCACTCGATTCGCTAAGTATTTACCTGTCTAGGGCTCTTGGTTCACTCCTGCGGCCTGAATACGAGAGCTTGATAAGTCGGTACCTTTTCACACATTCTCATATAAGTATTACAGAGTGCGTTAGTAATAAAGTTTTGGTTATAAAAATACGCACGTCTGATGAAGATGCCCTATGCAAGACTTTATACAAGATACTATACATTCTAGCGAGCTTTTATAAATGAAATAAACGCTATATTTTCGAAAAACAAAGAACATCGCTGATCTCTCTGCATACAAATCAGCATAACACGAAAGTAAAACGTCTATTTGCAGAAGTAGCTCAGCGTTAATTGTGCATTTCAGTATTTTTTGACACAAGCGGGAATGAATGAATGCCATAGCAACAAGTTTTACTGTCACGCGGAGAGCCGCAAGCACCTCGCAATTGGCATCGTACTCTTTAATGACCTATATGGTAATTTCTTGATATCTACCGATTTCATTCAGCCTTTCTCCTATGTTCTCTTCTGTACCCTGATGATATGTGCCACATCAAACAAGGGTCAGTGATTTAGTTCATCAAAAAATGAATTGAAAAATTGATAAAGAATTACAGAATTACTAAATCGTGCTTTGTAAATGAGGGTATCGTGTGTATGTGACGTAATGAGCCTGCTCTTTTACAAACCTACCTGGCCTTGCAATCGGATGCAGAGTGCGTTTTCATCAACGGCGCGACTACGAAGCGAGCACCGTTTGCCTGTGTTAGCTCCAGAACATGTTCGCTGACATAATGATAGACAGTAAGCACGCACACCATTAAGCAACTAGAAGGCGAATGTGGGATACAGCAGCTACGTCACGCCCCAGTGGGTGTTAATAAAAAGGCGATGCTTGCGCCCTCTATTAGTTGCTGCAATAGTCACTGAACTAGTCACCGGTTACCTCAAACGTGCTGGTAGAACTCAATTGATTCTGCGTTAGATGACATCGCCAGCTTCCTTGTCCGGTGATACACGATCCATGTCTGCTTTGTTTACACCTTGGCCAAGCGCAGTGGTGCCTACACGCCTATTTTGTGACGTCATCACATAAACACCAAGCTCCCTGTTTTGAATTGCTTTTGGTTTAAGGCGTATTGCTTATTTAAAGTTATTGCTGAGTCTTCAAGAAAACGAACCCACACACACTCCTAATACTCCACAGTACTCCTAATACTACTTTAAAATGGCATTATTACAATATGGTAGAAAGTTCACCGAAATTTCTCCTTAAGCAGAAAGGGCGCAAAATAAACATAGGACGAGTGTAGGCTAACAACTGTCACAGCTTTACACCTATTTCGCCATGCTGAAACACAAATGAGGACGCAAGAAATAAAGTCGCAAGTGGACAGAAGATGAGCGTAAACTATCAACTTTCACAATTGTAACTTGCACGTGGGTAGTTCACTCCATTCGTAAGCACGGTCTTTCTGGCGAGAGCAGTGAACTTCGTGCTTCCTGTAATTTCAACGACAACATGCCGCGAAAACACAAGACGAAGGAGCGACCTCCACCACGGTATACGTGCGTGCGCACGAGTGACCATACCCTGTAGAGGCGACCGCGTATACAGTGCGTGGGCGTTAAAATGCACTCTGCGCTCCCTTCACGCCATCTCACTAGTCATAATGAAAACACGCTAAATACCTGAGATCCGAGTACCACTTACTCTAGATGGCGTATATAGCTTGCAGTTAGTTATATAAAAAAATAAGCCCTCTGGCGGAGGCAACTCTCGCCGCGTAATTTGGAGTGAGCATTAAACAATTCCTTTGAGTTTTAAATGCGAAGCATTCTTTGGCGAACTTCGGCAACTTTGAGCCTATCTATCTATCTATCTATCTATCTATCTATCTATCTATCTATCTATCTATCTATCTATCTATCTATCTATCTCTCTATCAATCACCCAGCTACGACTTTGATGAGCCCTCCTGGCCGTTTGGATAATGGTATCTATACCAAACATGATATGATATAACATGACTGTATGACAAACATACCTGACTAGTCACAATATGAAAATCATGCGATGCATCTCATCAATGTCATGATAAACATGACATGGTCTTGCTGCTTTTGCGGTGGTTTCATTCACATGATATGTTGCAAAACTGGTATGGCAGGACATGACTGCATGGCGAACACAAGCGACTGACCCAACATCAAAATCAAGACATGTGTGTCATGTAAGAACATGAATACATGCCACACTCATGATGATCTCGCGGCCATTTCGATAGCTTTGCATATACCAAATTTGGTATTACGGGACGTGAATAGATGAGAAGGTATGTGACTGGTTCAAACATGATAATCATGAGACGCGTGTAATGTAACAACATGAATACATGCCATGCTCATGATGCGCCTGCGGCCGTTTCGCTAGCTTCACTTATACCGAATTTATTCATACGGCACGTGAATGGATGACGAAGGCATGACACTGGTGCGAACATGATAATCAGGAGATGCGTGTTATGTCAAAACATGAGTGCATACTAGGCTCACGATGTGCTCGCAGCCGTTTCGCTAGCTTCACATGTACCAAATTCAGTATTACGTGACGCGAACGGACGACATAGGTAAATGACACGTCCAAACATGTTGATCATGGTATGGATTTTATGTAAAACATGACTACATGCTACGCTCATAGCGCGCTCGTGGCCGTTCCGCCAGCTCCGTATATACCAAACTTTGTATCAGGTGACGTTAAAAGATGACGAAGGTAAATAAAACGTCCAAACAGGATAATCATAACATTGAAGTGGTGCACAGCATAATTCACCCCCACTTCTTAATGTTGTGCTTATTTTAAAGTGACCTATCATCCATCCTGATTCGTGCTTCGCATATCATCGATTCCCACTGTACGGGGGGTGTGCCATTTTGTTTTTATTTTGGTGTGTTGGCGCATGCTTTAGAGTCATACCTATGAAACAAAATACGTCAGTGGAGCCGTTCTGCACCCTGGCAAAGAACATTTTCTTCTTAAGCAGTCAGAGGACGCCTGCACTTCACCTCCAGGAGCAGTAGTATTAGCATAATCGGGCGTCGTGCAAGCCGCCATGTCAGTTGCTAGCCTAGCTACAGATTTTGGTGCATGCCTCAACCATGCTGCAAGGGAGCGAATGACTGCGTGCGTATCTGTCGCTGTTTAAGTTGTCCTGAATGCCTGCTGCAAGTACAGTCAAGTGCCCACTCCACCATTATTCTTCCTTCTAGGAATCTGTGGAAGATGTGCAACGCGTCCGTAAGGCGACTTGCGAACTTGAGCAATACCCTACATTGTGGAATTTCTTGCGGCTGTTGATGATAAACATGCTTAAGCGGTTTAAATGGGCCTTTAAAACACCCAGCAACTCATTTGTTTTGACACCAAGCGAGATTCTGCGCTTCTTCCATGAAACAATATTCCTTTTAAACTATAAACTCTTTTCACAGTATTGCAATCATTCATTCTTGTTTTGTTTTTTCTAAGTGGTTTTCGGGAATATTGTGGTTCTGTGGCAGAACACGTGCTTGCCACGCAGAAAGGTTTGTTTAGATTTTCAGTCAGATGGAAGATTTTTTTTTTATTTACTTGAATGCAAAATGAATTATTTGACGTGGTCAAGATGATAATTTTACTCTCATATTGAACCACTTTTATGCGACATTTTTGTGAAACGAACTCATTAACGCTATATATTTGTTAACAAGGGCTTACTACAAGTGTAAAGTTCTTCAATAATTTTCCTTATGGCCAAATTGATACTTGAACTGGGGCAATTTCATGCTTATTACTCGTTTAAACTAAGAATAAAATATTCATTAACTGTACAATAAACGTGAAGTCCCCTTCGCATGCTTCAATGAATTTTCATCGTCTGTTTACTTTTAGGCGCTCCTTCTCTCCGCTTCATTGTCCTACAGCAAATGCCATGTGGCAGAATTGACGTCAATTTATTATGCGTAAAATATCTGAAAGCAGTTGTACACCAAATTTGTGATGAAGAACGTTTATTTGAACTTGATTGACCATTGCGCACTGCTTGGAAGATAGGTCATATTTAAATTTTTCATAGAGCGACAAGCTTTGGCCTACGGCCCGGTGGCTACGGTCGCCAATACACAGGAGGTTGAACTCCATTTCTCATAGCTAATTACTACTATCACCTCAGTCCAACAAGCTCCATTCAAACAGTGTTTCAAGCATGTTTGAGCATACTGTAATCACCATCATTATTTCTTGTTCTATTAAGAGCTGTTTTATTTATTACGAGTACATAGGAGTCTTCAAGGTATGAGGAGAGTAGACGCCCATTAGTCATGCTAGTTCCAAAGAATGAGCAATAAAAGAAATGATTTATTAAGCGTCAATTCAACAGGCGTTATTTACATCAGTTATTCGAGATTAACAAAATATTTTAATAGCCTTGACGTTGTACTTGTAAGATATATATATATATATATATATATATATATATACATAAAATGGCAGATCCCGCATACAATGGGAATTGATGATATGCGAAGCACGAATGGGGATTGGTGATTGGTCACATTAAAATCAGCACAACGTTAAGAGGTGGAGGTAAATTACGCCTACATGACTTCCGTGTCATTATTATCATGTTTGCACGCTTCATTTACCTTTGTCATCTAATAACATTACCTGATACCAACTTTGGTATAAATGGAGCTAGCGAAACGGCTGAAGCGTGCTATGAGCGTAGCATGTAGGCGTGTTTTACATGGAATCTATATCATGATTGTCATAATTGGACTTGTTACTTACAATCATCGTCCATTGACGTCATGTATTATTAAATTTAGTATATGTATAACAACTGAAATGGCCGCGAGAACGCTATGAGTCTAGCATGTAGTCATGTTTTACATGAAACGCATGATATGATTATCAGGTTTGGACGTGTCTTAGATTTGTCGTCTATACCCTTCCCGTGACACCGAATTTTGTACATGTGGAGCTTACGCAATGGCAACGACCGCGTCATGAAGGACCTAATATACTCCAACGCAACGTTGACGCACACGCAGGCTCGGCGCAGCGACGCCACGCTAGCAAAACACGAGCACTCTATAGTGTGACGCCAGGCGCGACCGGCACCACCAGCGTCCGTCGGTGCGGCCCGGTGCCAACCGGTGCGAAATATGACATGCTGCATTTTGCGCCAACGACGTTACTTAGACTGCACCGCGTCTGCCTCTCTTCGTGACGAATGAACGCCGTGTGTGCTGGAACGCGCCTGCGTCAAAGCAACGGAGCGTGGCGCACACCTGGGCAGATCCACTGAGCTCTACTATAAGGGGATATCGGCGCCTGGCAGGGAATTAAATAAAATATAACAAACGCCAGCGCGCACGCGCCGGCTCAAGTCGAAATGTATTGGTGCCTTGAGAGTGCCGTGTACTATTCTTCTTACATGACGCGCATCTCATAATTATCATGTTTGCACCGGTTACATACCTTCGTCCTTCATTCACGTGAGGTAATACCGAATTTTGGCATGGGTGAAGGTAGCGAAACGGCCATGAGCGCATCGTGAATGTGGGACATTGACAGTTGTTACATGACACGCATATCATGATCATCATGTTTGGACGTGTCATTTACCTATGTCATTCATTCGCGTCACGTAATACGAAATTTCGTACATGTGAAGCTAGCGAAGCGGCCGCGAGCGCATCATGAGCGTTGCTTATAGTCATGTTTTTACATGACATGCATGTCATAACTATCATGTTTGCACAAGTCACATACCTTCGTCGTCCTTTCACGCCCCGTAATATCAAATTCGGTATATGCCAAGCTAGCGAAACAGCCGGAGCTCCGCACTACGGCGTCTCTCGTAATAATATCGTGGTTTTGACACGTTAAACTTCACATATCAACATATACCAAATATGGTATCATGTGACGTGAATAGACGTCCAAACTAGATAATCATGGTATGCGTGTCATGTAAATCATGACTACCTGCTGCTCCCATAACACGCTCGCGGCCATTTCGCTACCTCCACATATACCAAGTTTGGAATCACGTGACGTGAATAGATGACGAAGGTAAATGACACGTCTAAACATGATAATAATGATATGGAAGTCATGTATGGCATAAATTACGTCCACCTCGTAACGTGGTGCTGATTTTGAAGAGACATATTGCCCGCCACGTTGGCCTAGTGGCTAAGTTACTCGACTGCTGACCCACAGGCCGCAGGATCGAATCGCGGCGGCGGCGGCTGCATTTCTTAAGCCCCGACTCCACGCACGCGTTCGCGCGCGAGATTCCACGCGCTCACGCGCCTATGCGCTACCTCGTGACGGCCGGAGACGGCGCGCCAGGCGAAGCGCGCGCGTTCGGAAAGATCTGGCTATGCCAGATATTTTTACACGCGCCGGAAGTTGCTCCCTCGGCAGCAGCCAATCAAACGCCGCTGCTGCGGGCTTCCGCTCCTCTTGTCTCTCAGCCGCAATGGCCGCCCTCTGCAAGTTGTCGGCGATGGCGATCGAAAACGAAAAACTAATCTCTTGTGTGGCCAGCCGGACGTCCTTGTGGCTGGCCACGCACAAGGACCACAAGAATCGGCAAGTGAAAGAGGCCCTGTGGAAAGAAGTGGGTCAAATAATGTATCAGGGGAAGGCCAGCAAAGGTACGTACGGCGCGTCTCCGCCGGCTTGACAGGTTGTGTTGAAAGCAGTGGCTGATATTTCATTTCGTCTACGCAGAGTGCATCACTGCGCTGCAAAAGCGCTGGAAGTTTTTGCGGGACAAGTTCCGAAGGCTGTTCGTGCTAGCCCAGAAAAAAAAGAAAAGCGGCATGGGCACGGAAGACGCCGACACCGAAGATGAGGGCGATGAAGGGAACCCGCCTGCCGACAGTCCAGTGCAGCCGGATTCGTGGCCCTTTTACGAGCAGCTGTTGTTCCTGCGCGACACCATGACCTTCCGAGAGTAAGTTTATTGACGCTTTTATTGGCATTACGAACTAGCGAAAGAGAAAACCTCGCGTATTTTTCGCGTTGAATAAAGTAGCTTGTGATTGTGAGCCTTGCCGCTTTCGGGAATGCTGGCGAAAGTTGCTAATACGCCACAAAATTTTACACGAAACGCGACGAGTAAAGGTAAGAACGCACAAAGAGTGCTTCTTGCGTATGTGTACACACTGTACACACCCAATGTGCATACTTTTGCGCCGTGCCCCGCGTTCCCGCACCAGAATAGTCTTGATTATTGAAAGCTAAAAATTGCTTGCAACAGTACCAAAACCGCATCTGTAACGTGCGGTGTAATGCGAGGTTTAAACTAGGGATGCTCTAAAAGTGGAAACCTACAGTAATTAAAACTTGCTTGATTATGTCACGCTGAAGTCAACAAAAGTGAGCATGTTATTGCTCACAGTGATTGGTGGGGCCGCACATTAGAGAAGCAGTTTTGTCCAGATGCAGAAGTGATTCCCTTTCAGTTCTTGGAAGCGTATAGAAATTCTACACTACTCAGATGTACAAGTGGTGCCAAAGGTGCCCAAACCCTGTTGCATACAGTCATTATGCTGGACATCTTTAAGACAGCTGTAGAGGATGCAAACAGGGGGCAGATCTTGCACATACATTATGGGAATTGCTTCGAGCTATCTCTTAGAACCACATCATTGTTAGTGATGAGCAGTGGGAGACTGCTCCTCAGCTCAGATCCGGCAGATCAGCTCTGGGACATTCAGTTAGCCGAAGACTCTGTTAGGACCCAAAGGCACCTGGCTGATGCCTAGGATGGAAGGCTAGCCCTACGGAACTGGACAAAGAAATCTACTTTCCCTCTCCCCCCTTACAATTAAAAACAAAACAATTATAGTGTTCGCACACACTATGCTATAGTGTAACAAGCATGCATTTATTAACAATGGGAATGTTGGCATGTTTGACGTTGCATTAACGATCGCCTGTGTAAACACACTTACTTGCTGAAAGGGTCTGCCGGCAGCCGCAAGTTAAAAAAGGAACTCAGAATGGCATGCGAGATCCATGAGGCGTTCTGTATAACACAATGCAGCAATGAGTGTGCTAGTACACAAACTATGGTTGTAAGAAGCATACATTTATTAACAGTGGGAATATTTTGCCATCTTTCAGGGCAAACATTGACACTTTTTTACACACCTATACCCTAATACATACACCTTCATTTTTGCTGTGCAGGACTTCTGGAAATTTCGAGTCCCAGAGGAAACAAAGAAAGGATGTTCAACAGGTGGCACGGCAGGAGACCCCGGAAACCCTTTTTAGAGATATGTGTCCCAGCCAGTTTGACACCATCGAGTTAAATCAGACTGATGACCCCGTCGATCTCTATCCAGCGCCGGCGGTGTCAGTTGAGTGTAGTCCGTCGCTACTGGAACCAGGAATGTCATCCCTTGAAGCGACGCAGTCAAGTGAGTCGGCACCATCACCGCTGGGAACTGCGTCAGCGCTTGGGTTGGCGGCAACGTCACTGGAAAGCCAGGGGTCCAGCCTTGCCAGCATGTCTGTGATGCAGCCACCCAAAAAAAGACAAAAGAAAGACGACAATGACAGTTTGCTTGTAGAGCACCTTGGAAAACTTACAAACAGTCTAGAGGACCAGGACGACCATCATTATTTTGCATTGTCGCTTGTGAAATCAATGAGAAAAGTAAAAGAGGAAGACCACTTGCGCATGCGCATGAAGATTCTGGAAGTGATCCAGCAATTTAACAGTAGCTGAAGTGTGGTGCTTCTTGTCCTTAGAGCTGACAAAGCGTGGGCATAGAGATTGAGGCATGTTGCAATATGAGGCATGGTGCAATATGAGTGGGCCAACATTACATGGCTAAACATGATTCTGGGTGTCTTTGCTATTAAAGGAGAAGTTTACCTTCAGCAAAATGGGTGCAGCCCCTGCTCTTCCAAGCGCTTCAGGGCCCCTTGTTTGGAGACTCCGGGCTGGTGCCACTGCCACGGTACCTCTCCAGCGCTGCTGCAAAAGTAGGCCGAGAAAAGCGTCCTGGCATCCGCAGCATCTGCACTGAAGTTCCGTGACTGGGATCCCTGAAGCGGGAAATAGCAGGGGTCCACATGCCCCTGCCCCGACGTCTGCTGGATGCCCTGCCTCCACCGTCCTGGAACCACATTTCCGAACCTGTCCTCTTGGTCGAGTATCTGCTCCGATTCCTCATTTAGGATCGCTAAGAAATTATGCAGTACACATGCTGCCTTCACTACATAATCCACATTCTTGGGGAGAAGCTGAATGGTGCGGAGCAGTATGCGCCACCTGGCCGCTGTGATGCCGAAGGCGTTTTCAGCACACCTCCTGGTAACATGAAATAATAGTACAAAACAGGTTTTAGAAGCAGCCACCTTTCAAAGCCGATTCATTAGACTATTCTTTAAAACTGCAGCTACAAGAATGGCAACGTAAAATAGGCACAGTGCTCATAAGCTCGCGTTTTTTTGAAGTTGAAGTTGAAGATTATTTAAGGCAAAAGCAAAAAAAAAGAAAGGTACAATTTGCCTAGGGGACCGGCGAAAAGGCATAAAAGCCTGACAAAGTGCCTGCCCCCTGTAAACCCAAAACCCACCAAAATAACACAGTGCTCAGTGTAAAGTAACGAGTCAATAAGAAATTAAGCATAAATATGTTTCTACATGCAAAACATGTACAGGAAAACATAAATGAGCGAAAATTTGCGCAGGAGATGAAATCTATAAAGCATATGCGTGTCCGACAAATGAAGCAAACTGTAGAGGACATAAACAAACACTAATGTAAGACATGTAAAATACCTGAAGAAACTTTACACTTGATTACAAGGTTTCAACAATCAAGAGACAGCAACATCAATAAGGAATATGTTTGATCGATAAATGAAACACAGTTTAGATAACATAAGCAAACCTTAATGTGATATATACAAGAAAATACTTCAGGGAATATGAGACAAAGATGGTGACGGTGATTATGTTTGTGTAAATAGGAAGTGTTCCTGTATCTTCTTTTTAAAAATGCCATATGAGACTGTATTGTCAATTAGAGAAGCTACAATCGGTTGTTCGTTCAAGAAATGCGAAATTTGATACAATAGTTTTTGTGTGCCGTAATTTGTACGTGGTTTCTCATATGTATACACCCTGTGCCGTAGGTTGTGACTGATCTCTCGGGAGATGCCTCTGATAAAACCCTGTGCGATCAGTTCGTACCTGTTTATAAATAAGCATTGCCAATTTTTGTTTCAAGACGTTGGTTACCGTAAGTATTTTAGAATAAAAGCCCTATGCTCATTAATTGTACATAAAGAAATCCTTTGCGCTTATTTCTGTACGGCCTTCTAGAGAAGCAACGTGAACCGCTAATTCAAATAAGCATTTATGTTTGTAATGTAAGGTTAATCACAAGTCGCACAAGCTGCTACGCATGCCCTATTTTTCTGAGCTGGGTAAAGGACACTTGTTATTGAGATGGGGTCACAAACATTGTGCACGGTGCACACCTCAATTTGACTTGTGCTTGCGAGATCGTTTTGTCATAATGATGGTTTGTACTAAGTGTGGTGAGCTTTTTATGTGCCCCTTCTGTTTTTAGATGTTTTTCCTCTGAACTGTTTTTGTTCAGCTGCTTTGTCCGCAAGTTAGAGCCACTGTTCTTGAGCTACGGGGTTGACTATATGCACTACATTGTGAAATTAGAGCCACTGTTTTTAAGCTATGCATTTTGTGTTCATTGTTTTTATTTTTCTTCATCGATGTCTTGCTGCGAAGTGTGCATTAAACGTTATTTCAAGTGCTTTCTGTGTTTGTATAACATTGAGTATGGCAGGCTCAGCATACCCAAAGAAAGTGCCTGATATCATACCGTGCTCGGCTTAGTCTGTAATTGAACACTCTTCGTTCATCTTCAAGGAGTCTAGCAGGGAAAGGGCGCATAAAGTCGCGCCGCAGCTGGAACGCTTCATCCCCGACGAAAGCGTACGGCGCCACCTTTGTGGTGCCTGGGAGCTGCCCCAGTGAGGGGATGTCAAGCTGCCCTTCGGTTAGGGCCTTCCCAAACTTCGTGTTCTTGAACACTCCGCCGTCACTCTGGCGGCCCTCTACCCCAATATCGACCAGCACGAACTTCGAAGAGCTGTCGACCACGGCCATCAGCACAATGGAGAAAGTACCCTGCAGCAGTAGGCGTCAGACCAAACATTAGCACATGTAAAGTTGTATGTGTAGGTGGGACCTACAATAATAAGCGATTACAAAGAAAAAGTATGACAAAATTTACAAAATCACCTATGCTGGCCACGCATTTATTTGTACCAGCTCATTGTGAAAGATTTCTGGCATGCACAGTGATAATTTAATTTAGCTGTAAGGGCTCTGAAAAACACCTCTGTTGAAATTAAATTTCAAAGTAAACATCAAATCAAGCTGTCATAAGTACCTGCCGCAGCACTGGAAGAATACTGCATACATGAAGTATTCTGGCAAAACGACATAGACCACGGGGCTGTATTTCTTCGTTTTGGCAAACTGCGAGCTCAGTCCCCTTCTCTGTCTCCCTCTCTCCCCTGCTTTCTGGAGCCCATGTGCACCATTCAAAAGTGGTACATAAGAAAAGAAAAAGTATAGCATTGCAGGGCAAGGCTCTGGACGTTGTCCAAGCATTTTAAATTAGAAGGTAATTTAAGAAAGGGGTGAAGAATTTTAGGCAACTTCCTGCATTACAGAGTTTGGAAGCTTTTTATACCACTGCACTTAGCAACATTTCTTTTTTAATTGTCACAGTTACGCTACTGGCACCGCACCCCTACAAATGGGTGGTGCACATTCGCTGTCTATGTTGCCACCACACATTCTCCAGCAGACAAGGGCACACTACCGTTCCCGCATTAATGCTGTTCGTTTCAGTATACGTGCATAAATGGCCAGACTGACTTACCTTGTAATTGAAGAAGGCACTTCCAGATTTCGGCGGGCAGGTGATGGCGACGTGCTTCCCGTCAACAGCCCCCAAACAGTTTGGGAACTGCCAACGCCGGGTGAAGTCGCCAGCAATCTTGGCCCAGTCAGCCTTGGTTGGTACCTGGAATAAATTGGAAACCAGGAACAAACTTGTAGGCCGAACAGACCTATTTTTAGCTAAATATCTTTGTGAGGTGGAATGTGAGAAAATGACATTCACTTTTCTCTTGTGCATGCTCTTTGGGCATGGATCCACGGCATGGTGAACCAAATTTTGTACAAGGTGTAAGCTTCCAATCATGCTGAAGGCATGGTGTCACTTTTGTTGCCCAGTTGTACACGGTCAACGCAGTGCATTTTGCCACCCCATTTTTTATTTCGACAACACAAAGGTGTGATTACTGCATTTTGAAAACCAGAGTAATCAAATAGACATAGTTCACCAGGCTTTCAAAGCCCATAGAGATATATTGTATTTGCTAATCACAATTGCCTTAGGCACTGTCAATAATAAAAAATTTTTTTATTTAAACAGAGTCTTCGAAGGAATTGTTTGTACTGCAGATATGAAGTGTACCATTTACAGAAAAAAAATTTTATACAGGCTCTGACGTTACCCACCTTCATAAAGTGGTCCTTCAGACGAGCCCAAATGGCTCTACAGGTCACGTGAATGCTTCTCCGGGCAGTTTCAATGCCGACACGGTAGGCGAGGGCCACATTGCAGATGTCCAGCCCTGAAGCCAGGTAGCTGCAACACAGAAAAAGTAATTTCTCCTCCGATTCACAATACATGGCCAGCACAACTGCAACAAAAGTGTTTGATAACATGCAAACTCTGAACAGGATTGCCTCTTTAGGTAACAAGCAAATGGCAATATTGTTTTCTGACACGAAGGGGCATCTATATTAAAAAAGTTTGAAGACTTGGCCAATGTGAGAAAGCATGAATGATTGCAACGCCCATTTCGCCATTTCACAATGCAAAAGCCATTTGTATAAGCTGACGTATGCTTCTATGATCTGTTCACTGACATGTTTATGTTCTTGCATCAGCATCAGAAGGCAACCTGTACCAACCTCAAGGTTATTGCAAGCCTTTCGCCTGGCTCCAGGGGCTCTCGTATGAAGTGCTGCCGTGTCAAGTCCGCAGCAACAAAGCCCAGCAACTTGTCGAACAGCGCGGGTGACATGCGGTAAAACTTAAAAAAAACTGCTGGTCGCCTTCCCGCATTCGACGCATCTGTAGGGAGAAATAAAGTGTACTGTTGAAGATGGACACAACCATTTTAGTTACTTGTACACAGGGTAAGCCAGCTCCAATGGGCTATGAAAAGGGTAGATAATTCAGCATGCATTTATAAGATGCACAGGTACCATCTTTAAGGGAGCTAGCTCATGTCGCAGCTACAAAATCTGGTGAATAAAATGGAGCATCTAGAGCACTCTGGAATTTTATTTTAGTTTATACCAAGCGCATTAAACGTTTTCTTAGCGCGGCACACATTGTTTAACCTCTTTTGCGCAAAAAGGAACACGCTAGCTGCGGGTTACAAGGCGGCGGAATGCTTCGCTCGCGCAAACAAAGCGCCGACAACAGACGAGAAGCGAGCGCTTACAACGTGTGCACCCCACTGTTGGTCATGACGCTATACAGCTTTCAGAAAACACAAACAAAAATTCTCGTTGTGACTAACCAACTCAGCTAACCATGCCTACAATAATAGGGCTAAGCATAACTGCGAAATAGCAACACGATACTCACGGCTGTGTGGTACAGGCCTTCCTGTCTTCGCGCCAAGAAGACAGGCCGCACCCAGCAACGGTGCTCTCGTTGCCTTCGCTGCCGCCTTCTGACGATTGCCTTCGCTACTCGCGTAGCTAGCAGGAGCAGATGGCTGCGAGTCAGCGTTGCGACCATTTTCTCTCGATGAAGCAGGATAAACGGAAGCGGGCTTGAAAAGAGCGGTAAGCAAAACCAGAGGAGGCGATGTCGAAACACTGCGCTACCGAGTAAACAAAACCGCCGACTTGGCTCGGATGCTCGGCTCGGCTCGTGGCTAGGCTCGGCTGCTGTGTGTGTGTGTGTGTCAAGTCGGGTCGATAGTTCGCGTTGACAAGAAACAGTTTTTCGGCGTCTCAAAACAAAAAAGAAATGCTTTTATGCGTTTTAGTAGCTATTTTTGCGGCCTGTTAGTAGTGCGCATGTGTGTCTGTAGTCAGGCAGTTCTGGCCAGTGTGGTCTAGCGACATTGGGCTGCGCAAGTCGAGCGCGGGGCGGTGAGCGTTCGCGCGCCTCTCATGTGGTTGCTCGCCCTCCCCGTTCACAGGCGCCCCAAACGCATGAGCGCGCCAGCGCGTAGAATCTCGCGCGCGAACGCGTGCGTGGAGTCGGGGCTTTATGGAGGCGGAAATGTAGGCCCACGTGCTCAGATTTGGGTACGCGTTAAAGAACCCCAGGTGGTCGAAATTTCCGGATCCCTCTACTATGGCGTCTCTCATAATCATATGGTGGTTTCGGAACGTTAAACCCCACATATCAATCAATTAAAGTGACATATCAACCTTCCTCATTCGTGCTGTCCATATCATCGATTCCCACTGCACGTAGGATCTGCCCATTTTTTGTTTGCTGAGCGCTATATTGAAGTGACCAACAACTGATTTTTCTCAACCCACTTTTGTATCGAGTAACAGAAAGCTCACCTGCAGCATAGGTATCAAAACTATGTCGCTCCAAAAGCTTTGCGGACTTAAACAGTTGCTTAAGTGTGCTGAAACGTTGCTCAAAAGCTCACAAGAACGGGATCGTTACGTCGAGCCAATGCAGTGCCACTTGATCGCATACTACGAGCGCAGGCTTGTATTTGCATTCTGAAGGGCTGCTACCATTTAATATAAAAGCCAACATCATTTTATTATGCTGAAAAAAAACTGTCGACCGCACACGATTTTGTTTTTGCCCCCAGAGAACCCACTTCATTTTTCTTCACTTTCAATGAAGAAATAAAGCTACAAATCCATGAACAACCTTTCCATCAGTGCTGTCATCTCGTTTCACGCTCTCGAAAGTTGTCAATTTCTTTGATGAAAACTAATACATAAAGAAGGCAAGGAAACTGTAGGAGATATTTTTGTTGTTAATAAATGTATATATAAATGAAATATTGTAGACAAAATTTTCTTCTCTATTAGTTCTCATGAATTTCCTTGTTTACAAAGGAAAAACGAGCCCTTTAAATTCGCAACCTGGGTCATCTTCTGGCAGACTCGACATCTAAAGATACTTCACGAGGTATTGTTGATCAGCTGCCAGCGCCTAAAAAAAATCTGGTTCATCGTGACGCTAACCTGCGAAAAATGGGCCCCGTATCTGCGTTCTTCAATGCAAATCGCGTCGAAAGATGATAACCTTCTGCCGGTCGTTCTACACGAGTCCTGGTGTCTTCTATGGTCGCCCGTGATGCTGTTCTCGTTCCATTTGCATCCCAGCGTAAAAAACGCTACGGAGCTTCTATTTTACCGCATTATCACTGCTGGAATGTCACGTGTTCATACCTCCATGCTATTGTAGTAATTGTTTGCTCATGTGTGGTACTGTAAAGCATAATATTTTGCGCAAAAACTATTTGTGAGATCTCTGTGTATACTATTGCGTGGCAGGGTAAATATCTCTGCACATGTGCTACTGGTGCGCCGAAGAAGACGCCTGTCCCAGGAGGCAACTCCGTATCTTTAACACCTGAAGCGCAAAAAAAGGTAACAACGAACGAAAGCGCTTCAGCTGTTGAAGACGTGGAATAACAACCAGCCCGCTCCCAACTGTAACACCATGTCGTCGGTAAACAGCTCGTTTGCTCAAAGCATGGCATTTTCAGCTAAATGTGAAAAACACTACGGTCTTCATAGTTCCGTGCGTAAGTATTCTCTGGTGAAGAAACACCACCTAATACTTACGTGGTTATTTATTATAATGTTGTGCACATGCACGAAGACAAAGAAGCGTATACAGTGAACGCACTTGTCGCCCAGAGCGGGAAAGGAAGAAGAGGATCAGGAGGATCTTTAACCAATCGGCCACTTCTGAGCTGCCCCTCACGACCTAATAAACGGCCTCTCTCAACGTCTACCAGTCTCTTTCAAACGTAACAGAGTGGTGGAGGTGCTTGGTAAGCGCTTGAACTACGGAACGATCACTGCCAAGTCTTCGACGAAGCCGTCGACTTGCCGGTCTCCCACCATCTGCCGTGAGTGACTTCGACATGCCCGAAGAAGCAGGCGTTTCCAGGACGCCACTGTCTGGCCTGATTCTGTACTACCGAGTTCCACCGCCCTTCGGAGGAAATGCCGAAGAAGATGTCGACGCCTGGCTCCCCAAGTACAAACGTGTGTTCAAGTCCAACGGTTGAGATGCAGCCGCTATGCTAGCCAACGTAGTGTTCTCCCTGACCGACACCTCACTGGTATGGTACGAGAACCACGAGGACGCACTCACGACGTGGGATCTTTTTGTTGAAGGGCTCAGGGCGTGTTTCGGCGACTCGGTTGCTAGAAAGAAGCGGGCTGAGCAAACACTGTCGCAACGGGCACAGCTACCAGGTGAGACATGCACCACTTACATAGAAAAAGTGTTAAGGCTGTGCAAGGTGGTCTGTGCTAACATGTCGGAAGAGGACTAAGTTGGGCATCTGCTCAAAGGGATTGCTGAGGACGTGTATAATTTTCTAATTAGAAAACAAAGCATCAGTTCTGTGTTCGACGTCATTCAGCATTGCCGAACGTTTGAAACTCTCAAGATGCGTCAAATGGCGCGCAAGTTTGGTCCGCTGGCTAAGGTTACAACTGTTGCCAGTGTGGACATGAATCCTGGCCTCGACCTTTTTTCTAACATTCGGCAGATTCTTCGTAAGGAACTGTCCCACTGAGAAATGTCGTGTTCGACAGCTGACCATCGCGAGTTCTGTCTGCCACGTGAGGCTATGGATGTGCCTCTTTTGGCCCCATGGCAACCGATGATGAGCGCGGAAACTGTGGCGTACAGCCCAGCCCCACAGTCAAGGATTACAACCAGATTTCTCGCGTCGCGGTATGACCTACGCTCTCAGCGCATGCCTCCTCGACACCTGACGTTTCGGTACGACGTACCCGACCAGTACATCCGTCACACAAGAGCAAATGATGACGCTCTATTCATCGACGAGCGACCAACGTTTCGACCTCGGCTGGTGTGCTATTCCTGCGGTGTGCAAGGCCACATATCGCGATTTTGCAATCGTCAGGTGACTCCTCGGTATCACCAACCATCCGACTTTTCACGACCCTTCGAACAGCCTCATGGTGTCCGGCGACCGGCCTACATACTACCTGATGACAACTATTGGCCCAGCAACTTCCGGAACCACTCCCCGGCATCTGACAGGAGTTTAACGCCCCCACCGCGACCTCGTGCTCATCGTTCCCTTTCACCGCTGCGTCGCAAAGCGCCCTCTTCGCCACCGGAAAACTAGCCAGCGCGGCCAATGGGGGTGAGGTCACTAGAAATGTGCTACTGACAGAAATACCTCCTGTGTGTATGTTTAAAAACAAAGTGCGTGTTTTGGTGGATTATGTGCCTGTGATGGCCTTGGTGGACACATGTGCAACGATTTACGTTATGAGTGCTTCCTTTAAAGACATGTTAGGGCGGAAAGTTGTTTTTACCTAGGATGAAACTTCGACGTTCTGTGGAGTGAGTGGAAAACCGTTGCGCCCTATTGGTGTATGTAGTGCTGAAGTAATTTTGGGAGGCTTTATAATAACGACAGAGTTTGCGATTAATCCTCGGTCGACACATGATGTCATTCTAGGCATGGACTTCTTGCGAGAATGTGGTTCCACTGTAGACTGTCGCACGGGAAAAGTCTTTGTGAGTGGCCAGATGCCGTCAAAACTTCTGGAAACTCCAGCGAATAACCAAACTATGCTGTGTGTCTGTGGCGATACGTTCATACCTGCGTTGTCTACCGTACGTACTCCTCTTGTTTGTCGCGGCGCTGATTTTGACAGCTTCGATGCGAGCGTAGAACCAATGCACATAAACTGCGTGAAGAACAATGTATTGGTTCCCCGTTGTGTGGTGTCGATCGATGGCGAACGAACTGGCCTATGGACTGTAAACTGTTCCTCCGAGCCCGTGACACCATCCAATGGTTTGAAATTAACTTCGATCAGCAAAGAACACGCGACCTTATCAGTGGTCGAGCTCACAGACGTGCCGGAAGAACGTGACGGAACTGGTTGTTACAATTTGGACGGGGCGCTTATGGCAACGATAAACAAGTCCCTTAGCTCAAGTGAGCGCCGAACTTTAATGAATGTGCTGTTGAAGCACGTTTCGGTATTTTACTTTGCGCAGAAGGGCAAAGTAATCCCTATTTCCCTGTCTCGAACGCGCCATACCATCAACACTGGCGCGGCAAGTCTGATTCGCCAAAAACCATATCGTATTTTCCCGTCAGAAAGACAAATTATCAACAACCAGGTGCAGGAAATGATGCGAAAGGGAGTGGTACATGAGTCAACCAGTCCGTGGGCAGCACCGCTAATCCTTCTTAAGAAGAACGATGGATCTTGGAGATTTTGCGTCGACTATGACCGACTGAGTGCCCTGTATAAAAAGGACGTATACCCGCTGCCCCGTATAGAGGACGCAATAGACTGCTTACATTCGGCCTCTTTTTTTTCGTCCGTAGATTTACCATCAGGTTATTGGCGAATGCCGATGCACCAAGAGGACAAGGAAAAGACTGCCTTTGTAACACCTGATGGGCTCTTTAAATTCAACGTGACGCCATTTGGACTGTGCAATGCACCGGCAACGTTTGCGAGGTTCATGGACACCATTCTGCGTGGCTTGAAGTGGAACATCTGCATGTGCTACCTTGACGACGTCATCATCTTTGGCCGCACGTTCAGTGAACACAAATCTCGTCTGGATACTGTTTTGAACTGCATCCGAAACGCTGGCCTAATTTTAAACTCGAAGAAATGTCACTTTGGAGACCGCCAGACGCTTGCGCGTCGGCGGTCAGAGCTTGCGTTATGACATTCACCATCGACCAGTGATTTATCGCCGTGGTAATCTGGTGTGGTTGTAGACTCCGATGCGCAAGCGCGGGTTATGCCAAAAGTTTTTGGCCATTTACGATGGACCTTTTGTCATGGTCGACAGACTTACAGAGATCAAGTATGTATTAGCTCGTCTAACGGCGAGTGGTCGACGAGCTGCCGAAACTCAAGTGGTTCATGTTGTCCGCCTGAAACTGTACACGCCAAGACAACTCGGCTTACTCGTCCGGCAGCCTTCGTATGCGCGGAGAGGAATGTTGCGCACATGCACGAAGACAAAGAAGCGTATACGGTGAACGCACTTGTCGCCCAGAGCGAGAAAGAAAGAAGAGGATCAGGAGGATCTTTAACCTGTCGGCCGCTTCTGAGCTGCCCCTCACGACCTAATAAACGGCACCTCTCAACGTCTACCAGTCTCTTTCAAACGTAACAATATATTGGGCTAGTTGGTTTGGCATATTGAAGTACGCACAGCGTGATACTCTACACGGGGACACAAAAGAAGAGACACATACAATGATATACAAGCACTGCCTAGAAACTGAATTTTGATTCAACACGAAAGAAAATTATATACAGAAAATCATTGAAAGAATTTAAAACATGACAACCTTTCACTCAAAGGTTTCACTCAAACACAGGGCTCCAGGATCCTTCGTCGATAAGTAAAAGTCAGTTCGAGATTTGTGTACATGGTGTTATGACCGTCATCACTATTGAATTTTTTTCGCGACTGTGAACCCGACGAAAAGCTTTGAAGGATGTGCCGATGATATGGGCTAATTTCCTCTGTCCAGCGTGCACAGGGGGATCCCATGACCAGTTCGGCGCTAACAAATCTCAAGAGCAAAGAAAAGATATTGTGAACTCACCTCCATACAAGGCTTTCCGAGCCAACAAGAAGACAACTGGGCCATTTTTGAAGCCAACGTGTATTTGAAACAACCTGAACCAACATAATGTTGGCTGTTTGGCCTCGAAGCTAAAACCAAACCAGTTGCAGCTGCACCTTTCAAGGAGAAGTGAAGTCCCAAAAGTTTGCAGTTGTTAAATGGTAACTTCTAGTAAATGACGAGAGATTAGTCGACCACTTCTCAATCCCTCTCCTTTCATAGCATCGCCTATTGGAGTGGAATGTTTGACGATAAGCTGTCACGCCACTAAAGTATCCTACCTGAATGCAGACAGGCAAGTTTGGCACGTGTACCGGGAGCCGGGCTTTTCAAACATTAACCCACTCACGAAAAAAAGGCTTGGAACGCCGATTATCTAGCATTATCATCCGGGCACAAAATAGTGTTGTCGGGTGCAAAATGTGGATATTGTGCCTTCGTGATCATATTTGGGCATCGTTTAGACAGCGCCCTCTCCACGTGCATTTAGGTGTCTTTCCCCACCTTCGTGGGATGACCAACGAGGTTATTGAGCACCATGTTGGCTGAAGCTACGGACAATGCATTCAGGGATGGCAGCGTGGCGCTCTATAAGCGGGAGACTATTAGTATATTTGCAGTTCTTAAGTAACAGTTCTGTAGTTCGTGGTTCTCCAAAGAACTCATGATCACTTGATCACCTCCTTTTGACCTTTCCTTAACTGACCCAGTAAATAAGTCTTTGTCGTTCTTACGATTGCCTCATCTGACTTGTTGGTCGATGGGTACTACGACGGGGGCCTGCTACCAGAATGAGACATGCGCAATCCAGAGTCACAACTGTATGGCAGCGGAGAGATGCTGCCAACTCCAGTAGCAACGGCTGGACGACAGGAGCCAGATGCTTCAACCCCATTGATTTCTAGAGGCGGTTGGGTGGCAACAGTAGGTTGCTACAGTTGCCTACTTCGACGAGATCACCGAAATCCGCGAGTGCTGTGTAGTACAACAGGACGAGCCGCAAGCCACGTCAGCCCCACCAACTATTGACGTAAGCACGGATTTGTCACCAGCGCAGAGACAACGTCTAGTAGATCTTCTTTATCAGTTCAAAGACTGTTTTTCATCGACCTCGAGGGTCTGTCAAACGCCACTGACGAAGCACCAGATAATAACGGAGGAGACGGCAAGGCCAATACGACGGAACCGATACCGCGTAGCACCGAAAGAGCCTGAAGCAGTCCAGTAACAAGTGAAGAAAATGCTCCATGATGACGTCATCCAGCCGTCAAGAAGTCCTTAGGCATCGCCGGTAGTTCTGGTGAAAAAAAAGACGGAAGCTTGTGATTTTGTGTCGACTAGCGCAAGCTGAACCGTGTGACAAAGAAAGACTTATACCCATAACCGCGCATCGATGATTCATTCGACAGGCTGACGTATGCACGCTACTTCTCGTCAACGGACCTCAAAAGTAGGTATTGGCAAATTGAGGTCGACGAGCAAGATAGAGAAAAAACGGCTTTTGTAACGCTTGACGGGCTTTATGAAATTAAAGACTTGCCATTCGGATTATGCTCAGCCCCCACAACTTTTCAGAGACTGATGGATACCGTTCTGTCAGGCCTTAATTGGCAGACATGTCTCGTCTATCTCGACGACGTCATTGTTTTTTCAAAAACAATTGAGGAACACCTGAGCAGGCTGCTATCGGTATTCAGGGCAATAAGGTCTGCCGGCCTGACACTGAAACCCGAGAAGTGTCATTTCGGTTTCAAGGAGCTCCAATTTTTAGGTCATGTGGTGAGCCATGAAGGTGTTCGACCTGATCCTGATAAGATTGCGGCCGTCAGAAAATTTCCGGTGCCAACAGATAAAGAACCCCAGGTGGTCCAGATTTACGGAGCCCTCCACTACGGCGTCTCTCATAATCAAATCGTGGTTTTGGGACGTTAAACCCCACAAATTTATCAATCAATCAACCGAAGGTTTATTGCCAATTTCTCTCACATAGCCTCGCCGTTAACACGACTCACGAGTGAGGACGTTTCGTTTACATGGGGCGACGATCAACAGGTGGCATTGGACGATCTCCGACAACACCTGTAGACTCCGCCTGTGCTTGCTCACTTTGATGAGGATGCTTCTACCAAGGTCCACACAGAAGTCAGCAACGTGGGTTTAGACGCTGTACTCGTCCAGTGGCAAGACTCAGTCGAGCGTGTGATCGCATATGCTAGTAGGGTGCTTGTCCGCGCCGAGTCCAACTACTCCACAACGTAAAAAGAGTGTCTTGGTGTCGTATGCGCGGTTATGAAGTTTCGTCCGTACCTCTATGGTCGTTCCTTCCACGTAGCTAGCGACCATCATTCCTTCTGCTGGCTGACCAACTTGAAAGACCCATCTGGTCGGCTCGCATGGTGGAGCTTACGCCTTCAAGAGTTGGATATGAGGGTCGTGTATAAGTCCGAACGGCAGCACGCCGACGCCGATTGCTTATCAAGGTCACCGATAAGGCGCGACATTGACACAGACGATGACAGCACGGGGTTTGTAGGAGATGTCGACACCACTGCGATATCGTGCAAGCAGAAACAAGACAGCGAGTTGCTTCCCCTTATTGAATTTTGGAATGGCCGGACATCAACCGTCCCTAGAAAATTTGCAAAGAGCCTGCCGTCATTCTGCTTACGTAGTGGTGTCTCTATAAGAAGAACTTTTCTCCCTGAGGAAGCACCCACCTACTTGTCATTCCGACGTCAATCCGTGAGGAGATACTTTGTGCTTGCCACGATGAGCCAACGTCTGGTCATCTCAGATGCACACGCACATTGGCCAGAATCCAACAGAAATACTACTGGCCAAGACTTCCAGCTATTGTGAAACATTACGTGCGCACGTGCCTTGATTGCTAACGATGAAAATCGCCACAGTTAAAACCAGCTGGAGTATTACAACCAATTCGAGTGCCCACGGTACCTTTTTTCCAAACTGGAATGGATCTCCTGAGACCATATCCGACTTCTCATGCTGGCAACAAGTGGGTAATAGTCGCCACTGATTATCTTACGCGCTACGCGGAAAGAAAGGCTTTGTCAAGTGGCACCACCATTGAAACCGCACGATTCTTCGTAGAAAATATCGTCCTGCGGCACGGTGCTTCGACAATCTTAATAACGAATCGAGGTGCCGCTTCCATGGCCGCGCTCCTGAAGACAGTGCTTGAGCTCAGTGGAACAGCCCATTGGAAAACCACTTCCTATCATCCACAAACCAACGGTTTAACAGAACGCCTCAACAAGACTATTGCCGACATGTTGAGTATGTAAGTTGACGTGGATCACAAGAACTTGGACGACTTTCTACCGTACACCAAGTTCGCCTATAATACAGCGCAGCAAGAAACTACACGAAGAACGCCATTCAGTCTCCATCATGGCCGTGAAGTGACGACGATGCTTGACGCCATGTTACTGCAGGACTGCAATGACACCAATTTGGACGCTGCAACTTTTACCCAACGAACAGAAGAAGCGAGGCAGCTTGCACGCGTCCTAATCACCCAGCTGCAAAATTATGACGCCCAACGTTATAATCTGCGACACCGACATGTCGTTTATCGGCCGGGCGACAAAGTCTGGTTATGGAGTCCTATCCGCCGCCGGAGACTGTCTGAAAAAGCGCTTAAGAAGTATTTTGGTCCCTACACAGTTTTACAACGCCTCAGCGACGTTAATTACGTGGTCGTTCCTGACAGCCCCTCAACAACTCGCCAGCAAAAACCAGAAATCATGCACGTTGTGCGATTGAATCCCTATTTTTTGGACTGATTTACACCATACATCTACTACACCGTCTTTTGTAGAAGAGCATCGGGACGCTGCTCTCTGGAGGGGGGCAAGTGCCACATGGAAAATGCAGCACCAAGAGAACAACGAAGAACATGCGCAGCGAGAAAAAAAGACGGTGTTCTCTTCCGATTAGTTTGTTAGTGTTCTGGTACCAATAAAGAGAATTTCCTGTATTCAACTGCTGCTGTTTCCGCATTGTGACTGACAATATTACTAAACTATTGGGGGGTGTGAAAATTACCTTTATCGTTTTTTCCAAGGCGTTAGGTAAGGTTACTGCATAAGAGCAACTTCTTTTTTAATCCTTCCTAAAAGTACACATAAACCTTTTTTCTATTACAGAACTGCTACGCCGCTCAGCTCGTAAACTCAAAAAGTGATAGCCGCAAATTGAAATTTATCACCACAAAACCATCCTGTCCGCTTTTGGTTCCATTCGATCACGGCTCGTACGAATTTCGGGCTGATACGCACTTTCCTTTGGATACGGCAAATGCCCATTAGCCTTCAGTGTAATGGAGTATGAATGCTGCGTACCTATTTTCACCTCTTGACGCTTGATACGAAGGTATGAAGTCCCGAAGGTACTAATCAATATCGCCAACGCTGTCACGGAACACTCGACAAGCACGTGCACCTTCAGTGACCTGTTATAGCCTCCGATATTCGTGCGCCATTGTTTCACCCCGTAACCTCGTCTTCTGGGTCTACTTGTCAATTCAGCCTGTACAGTCGGAGTTTTCTTCGAAATCCAGTGCTTTTGAACACGTGGCACGCAGAAGTTTTCTGGGCCCGGCGCATATTTTTCGATGAGGTGGCTCAGTTGATCCACATTATGTGGACATTTTCGACTCAGAACGACGGCTAGCACACTTTAAAACTCCGGGCAGCTCTGCTCTGAGCCAAGACCAAAAGTCCACGAAAACATAATCAGTGAACCCTTAGCTATTGCCGTGCCTCAAGGCATTCCGGCCATCGTCTAAAGCAGCGGGAAATGCCTGATGCGATTGAGTGATTTTTTTTATGGTAAAGTTATCTCAATCTCTCTAATGCACCCAGGGAGGTTAAACAATTGCTTGAGTGGGTGCTCCCGCAATGCAGTGCTAGCACAATGAAGACAGGAGAAGTGTTGCCCTCCTAAGTTGTAAGAAACATGCTGTTTTCTGGTGGTACCCATTTATAGATCGACTTGCAGTAATCTGCTACTGTAAATAGTACGCTAAATATCAAATAAAAGATAGTTAATCCTGACGAAACAACACGTCCAGGTGAGTTTCAGTGTTTTAATCCTAAACAAAATTGGCAAAGAAATAGAAACATGGGCGCATTTCAAGTAGCAGCTAACTTCGAAAGGTTGTCACCAGGCGTGCAAAAAAAAGCCCTTCTTTCTCTTCACCGAACGCCGGCTGTTTGTCATGCCGCTATTAAGATGTCACTATTTTTGGGTGCGCTTCACTCTTGGACACCGAGTTTTCTTTAATACAATAGAAGGAACACTGCGGCCAGTGGCTATTAGAGATGCAACGCAGAACGCTTTGACGAGATCGATATGTAGTGCACAATAAAATGCAAAGCATTTTTCAGTGATTTCGATGACTTTGAGCTTATCTATCTATCTATCTATCTATCTATCTATCTGTCTATCTATCTATCTATCTATCTATCTATCTATCTATCTATCTATCTATCTATCTATCTATCTAGCCGCCTATGACTTTTAGCTCTCCTGACCAATCGATACCAATATTGGTATGGCATAACGTGACTGTATGAAAAACATTTGACTAGTCCTAACATGAAAATTACGCCATGTATGTCATGAATGTTATGATTTACATTTCATGGTCCTGCAGCTCTTGCGGTGGTTTCATTCACATGGCATGTTACAAAACCGCTATGGTATGACATGATTGCATGGCGAGCAAAAGCGACAGACCCTAACATGAAAGTCATAAAATGCATGTCTTGTAACAAATGAATACAAGCAACGCTCATGATGCGCTCGTGGCCGTTTGGCTAGCATCACATATACAAAATGTGGTATTACGTAATGTGAATGAATGACGAAGGTATGTGACTGGTGCAAACACGATATTCTTGAGGTTCTTGTCATGTAACAACATGACTACATGACAGGCCCATGATGCACTGGTGGCCGTTTCGCTAGCCTTACTTAACCCAAATTCGGTATTACGGGACGGGAATGAATGACGTAAGTATGATACTTGTGCAGACATGATAAACATGAGATGTGTGTAATTTAACAACATGGCTATTTGCTGTGCTCTTGATGCGCTCGTGGCCGTTTCGCTAGCTTTGCATATGCCAAATTGGGTATTACGTGATGCCAATGAATTACGATGGTATGTGACTGGTGCAAACGTAATATTCATAAGATACGTGTCATGTGAGAGCATGACTACATGCCACAGTCAAGGCGCCAATACATTTCGACATGAAGTGGTGAGCATGCTCGCCGGCGTTCATTTTATCGCGTCACACCTGCGTTACCACGCCAGGCGCCAGCCGTGCCATATATTTCCAGGCGTGCGCGCCGTCCTGCATCGCTTTGACTAGCGCCTCTTTTACTTTTTCTGTGCTTGTTGCGTCGCCCCCGTTCCCATTGCTCTACGAGTGGCACTCGCCGAGTGACCGCGTCGCGGCATCAGGTTATTACACTCTCGCATGGCCTCTCTTTGCTTGACTGCTATGGGGGGATGTGGCGCAGCCATTGGCTTTTAGGGGCAAAGCTTCTTAAAGCGGCACCCCTTCATCCCTTCTCGTATTCGTAGTAAGTAACCAGTCTTACGTTTTGACCTGCAAGGTGGTGCCGGTTGGAGATTTCTCTTGTGGGTTGGTGAACAATAAATACTTCGCTGCGTGCGCGCTAACTAAAAGCCGAATTCTCCTGTCTCTCATTCCCCATTAGCAGCCATTGGCACGTACATTGAGCACTATCTGACAAGAAAGGGTTGCTACGTTATATTCGCTGGGCGTAACCTCCTTGGTTTTAGAAAGGTTTAGCGAGCATTAGGCCATATTGCCATGAATACAGTCAACTAGTATATACCATGAACTCGAGGTGGTTAAAGGTGGGAAGTACACACGAAGCGCAAACCGAGTGCGTGTGCCACCTATCGTTTAGTCCTTGTAATGTCCGCTGGACGGCGGTGCTTCTATATGTGGAATATTTGTTTGATTGATTTGTTGAGTTTGTCATCCCAAAACCACTATATGAATATGAGAGACGCCGTATTGAAATCATAGTAATAAGGGCTGCAGCGCGAGCACGAATGTGCTAGAAGAAACAGACAAAGTCGAGGTACGGAAGGCAAAAGAGGACAACACGAGCGCTGACTACCAACTGAATTTTATTCGCAGCACACATGATAATATATACAACAGAAAACCTTTTGAACAGCACACGTGAGCAACGTGACATATTCTGGGGCATGTTCTGATAAAAAGAAGGTACTAAAACTAGCTAACCTTTATCTAAAAGTGCGAACTCTTTTTCATGCAAGGCGACTGAAGGTTGGCTTACGCATCCGTCACCATTTTTTCTAATAAAACTTAGTTTTTCTAATAAAACTTTTTTCTAATAATGAGACTTAGTGGAATCACTAAAAAAAGTTGGACATGCGCCGTAAAACACATAAATAAATTTGTAGAATGCGTTGTTGGTGTTGTTTACATGCTTCCTTTAACGTGCGGTCGTTGTTATATAGGCCAAACTGGGCGGTGCTATAATAAAAGGTTAGGAGAACATATGAATGACATATGCAAAGGTATCAGTTCAAACCTTGTTTTGCACTGCAAAAGCTGCGGGTGCCAGCCTCGTTTTCCGGGCGTGAGTGTGCTGGCACGCCACATGGACAAGTTAACTCGGGAAATAGCTGAGGCATATTTTATTAGAAAACATGGTGACGGATGCGTGAGCCAACCTTCGGTGGCCTTGCATGACAAAGAGTTCGCGTTTTTAGATAAAGGTTAGCTAGTTTTAGTACCTTCTTTTTATCAGAACATGCCCCAGAATATGTCACGTTGCTCACGTGTGCTGTTCAAAAGGTTTTCTGTTGTATATATTATCATGTGGGCTGCGAATAAAATTCAGTTGGTAGTCAGCGCTCGTGTTGTCCTCTTTTGCCTTCCGTAGCTCGACTTTGTCTGTTTCTTCTAGCACATTCGTGCTCGCGCTGCAGCCCTTATTACTATGAATTCAAACCAACTAGCCCAAATCGCCATTCTTCTTCAATGCCGTATTGAAAGGCTCCGGATATTTTGATTTCTTGGGGTTCTTTAACGCGCACCCAAATCTCAGCACACGGGCCTACAACATTTCCGCCTCTATCGCAAATGCAGCCGCCACAACCGGGATTCGATGCCGCGACCTGCGGGTCAGCATTCGAGTACCTTAGCCACTAGACTATCGCAGCGGGGCTATATGCAGAATATATGATGAGAAGATGCGAGATGGTGGTACTTGGAGTGTTTACTTGATGGACAAACGTACACACAGACAGATGCATGCATTTACGTGCGGACGGATGGACGTATGGACGGACGCAGGAGTGGATGCTTGGATAAACGCAAGGATGGACGCCCGGATGGACGTGCGGACAAACGAACAAACGCACGCACAGCTGAGCGGATGGAAGCACGGACGGTCACACAGCCGGACGCATGAATGGACGGAAGCAAGAACGAATGGACGGATGGATGGTTCGCCTCAGTCTCCATCATTCACCCCGTGGATATGCTGCCATTTTTTTTCCAATTTTTTTGGTAGACTTGCCAACGTGTCCGTTGAGGAATCGCGCTTTCTTTTCTGAGTGCTTCTGCAGCTTCTCACCTTTGGTGGTTCCTTCCTCATGTAGGAAGAGTAATGTGGAGAAACACTCGACACCGCACCAAGCTTTAGCATGCGTCTTTATACACTTTCCCTAAAGTCTGTTTCCACAAAATGTAGGCTGCACAAGGCCGAGTGATTCGAAGTGAAATTCGGCACCAGTTCTTCCGCGCGATAACTCGTAGCCATCGTTCACGTAGCTCAGTGTTAGCTGAGATTTCGTGAAAGGACACACCTGCTTCTTTTTTTCGCTGGCTAGAAGTGCAGAACGGAACGCAACAGCAGCGCATGGTGACCGATAAAAAAGCAGGATGACAGCACCGCTGAAGCAAATAGACGGACCTACAACGGCCAGTGCTATCAAAAGACGGGTTAAACTTATCGTCGGCAAGGTGACTAGGACGCTTATTATCACTCCGGTAAGAGGCATATCGATAGTTTAGTTCACCATTATTATTTATTGCACATCAATACTACTTCTTCCCCGCCGCGGTGGTCTAGTGGCTAAGGTGCTCGGCTACTGACCCACAGGTCGCGGGTTCGAATCTCGGCTGCTGCGGCTGCATTTCCGATGGAGGCGGAAATGTTGTAAGCCCGTGTGCTCAGATTTGGGTGCACGTTAAAGAGCCCCAGGTGGTCTAAATTTCCGGAGCCCTCCACTACGGCGTCTCTCATAATCATATGGTAATTTTGGGACGTTAAACCCTACATATCAATCAATCAATACTACTTCTTTTAATGTTATGGCAACAACTCCGAGCAAGGTTTGTGATTATTCTAAGCAGACAGCAACAAAAAAATGCGCAGAAAACCGGCGCGCGAGTGGCCGCGAGCGTCGTCTGCTAGAGTATTAAAGAGCCTTCATGTGCGCGCGTCTCCGTGTAAACACGGAGACGCGCGCACAAGAAGGTTTTCTGTAGAGAATAATGACGCAGAGCCTCCAAGCGGCGTCGAGGGGCAGAATCGAGAGAGTAAATGAAGGTAGCACGGGGGCGCGGTGGCGCTAACGCGGCAGGCCCAAAAAATATAGGAGGCGCTGCTTTGACGCATGCACGTTTCAGCGCATCCAGTGTCCGTCCGTCACGAAGAGAGGGAGATGCAATGTTGTCTGGATAACGCATCGGCAGAGAGTAATGTTAATCTATGGCATCGGTGCGAAAAGCAGTATGTCGCATTTTGCGCCGCTTTTCGTCGGGCCACGCCGACGGGCGCTGGTTGCGCCTGGCGTCAGATAATAGAGTTCTCGCGTTTTGATAACGTAGCGTCGCTGTGTCCAGCATGCGCGTGCGTCAATGCTACATTGGAGTATAAGGGGCCCTTCATGAAGCGCTCGTGGCCGTTTTGCTAGCTCCACACAAACCGAATTCGTTGTTACGTGACGTCAATGGATGACGAATTATATGACTGATGCAAATATGATAATCCTGACACGCGTGTCAAGTAGGAACATGACAACATACCACACTAACAGCGTGCTCGCAGCCGTTTCGTTAGCTCCACATATACTAAATTTGGTATCACGTGACGTGAATAGATGGCGAAGGTAAACGACACATCCAAACATCACACGGAAGTAATGTACGGCATCATTTACGGCCACCTCGTAATGTTGTGCTGATTGTAAAGTGACATAACATTCCTCATTCATACTTCGCGTATCACCGATTTCCATTGTACGTGGGATCGGCCAATTTTTTCGCCTAGTCTTGCCTGATCTGCCTAGCCGCTAGACCACCGCGGCGGGGCTATATGCGGATTATATGATGAAAAGATGCGAGATGGTGGTACTTGGAATGTTAACTAGATGGACGAACGGACACACAGACAGATGCATGGACGAACGCACTGATGGCTGCACGGACGAATGGACACATGGACAAACGCAGAGGCGGATGCATAGACGAACGCAGGGATGGCACACGAATGGACGTGTGGACGCACGAACAGACGCATGAACGGACGGGCGGATGCACGCATGGATGGTCACACAGACGGACGCAAGGACAGACGGAAGCAAGAACGAATGGACAGACGGATGCTTCGCCCCACTCTCCATCATTCACCCCGTGGATATGCTGCCATTTTTTTCATAAAAGCAGCTCGGCTTGATTCGTGAATGGTGCATTCCCAGAGAATACGCTCCGTCGTTGCTGGCTCGTGGCAGTAGTCATACTTGGGGTCGGAGTACTTTGTCAGGTGCATCTTGTGAAGGACCGGGATAGTCATGAAACTTCGTGTTCGCAATCTTCTGAGTGTGACCTCGTTGGGGTGGGTAGATTTTGAGGGTCGGGCATCGTGTTTTGTAGCTTCTTCTAATTTGGCCCTTAATCGACGCTGGCGTTGAACTTTCGCTTGGTAGTTGCCTTCATGGGTCTCATCTTGGGTCATCGTGGCGGCCTGCTTCAAGCTCGCATCCCGAATCGTTCCTTGCTATGATGCTGCAAGGATCGTTGATGAACTAGCTCGTGTTCCGGTATAATTGTGTGTCCAGGAATCCAATGAATTCGTACCAGGACTTATCGTTCTTGAAGTTGGGCGGCATAGCGCAGGGTGTGCCTGGCGTACGCTGGTAGCTTTCTTCTAGTTTGGAGTGTTTGAGGGCCACGTGCTTCGTTTTCCAAAAAACTGCCAGATGGCGCTCATGTCTCACGTGCGACGTGATTTGGGGCGCTCGTTTGCCTCTGCTGAACGCTCGAGGTACTCTAACGCAGTGACTTCAGAATACCAATCACTGATTTTGTTGCGCAGAACATCCAATAAATGTTTTTTTCATTCTCTCCACAAGCAAGACTGTCGTCATGCGACAACATTTGCAGAATAACATGCAGATATAGGGCCAATTTTTTCGCTTTTTTTTCTTTTTTATGAAGGTGCGAGCAATTCTGTATGAGGCATTGTGGACAAGGAAGCTTCCGACGCTAGATGCGCTGGCCCTTTACAGGCGCCGATACGCTGAAAGAAGGAGGGGGCAGCACCGCCATTAATACACGTCCAGCATCTCTGTGGGACGCGCCCAGTGTCTGTGAAGGACGCACCCAGTGTCCGTGATGGACGCACTCGGTGTATGTGTGAAGCGTGGCAGCACGCCCATGACACTGCGAAGCCACGGCGTTGTCTGCATAGTGTTAGATTCTCCACAGTGCTTTTGAACCGCCTATGAGCACGTAATATCGCGCGACCAATAGCGTTGCTGTAATCGTCAAAAGCCGCGTGAGCAGCATCCGGAAAGAGTGGCGCAACTCTGCTACCTAAAGGTATCATATACAGTAACTCTAGCCAATGCTAAGCCCCCACAACACATCTTCGCATGTTCAGACGGGAAATTATATCCTCGACACTGCAAGAAACATAAAAATAGTGGTGTTATTATGAAATACAGCGAAATACCTAGATATGCCGCAAACATATCTTAACAATGGGCTGAAAAAAGACGGCTGCTGCGTCGCCAGTGGGTACGGACGGTCGCTATGCCCGCTCATCAGGCCTGGGCATATATATTTACTTCTGTCATGGAGCGGTATTCCCGATCACGGAATCTTAACTTTACTACGAGTACTTTCGTTGTCAGTATTTGATCAATAGACATCAACTTGTAAAAAAAATGACAGCATATCCACGGAGTGAATGATGGAGAGTAGTGCGAAGCATTCGTCCGTCCACTCATTCATGCTTCCGTCCGTCCATGCGTCCATGTGTCTGATCGTCCACGCGTCCATCCGCCCGTCCGTGCGTGCGTCTGTTTGTGCGTCCACACTGCATTTGTCCATGCATCCGCCCCTGCGTCCGTTCATGCGTCCATCCAGGCATCTGTCTGTGTGTCCATTCGTTCATCTATTCCACACTCCAAGTACCACCATCTCGCATCTTTTCATCATATATTCCCCATATAGAAGCGCCGCCATCCAGTGGACATTCCAAGTACTAAACGAGAGGTGGCACACGCACACTTTCTTACGGCTTGCGCTTCGGGTCTACTTCCCACCTCTAACCACCTCGAGTTCATTAGTATAGCCTAGTTCACTGTATTTATGGCACTGCGGCCCAACGCTCGCTAAACCCTTCCAAAACCAAGGAGGTTACGCCCAGCGAGTATAACGTAGCAACATTTTCCTGTCAGATAGTGCTCAATGTACATGCCATTGGCTGCTAATGGGAAATGAGGGACAGGAGAACTCGGCTTTTACTTTCTTACGGCTTGCGCTTCGTATCTACTTCCCACCTTTAACCACCTCGAGTTTATGGTATGTACTAGTTCATTGTATTCATGGCACTGCGGCCCAACGTTCGCTAAACCTTTCTAAAACTAAGGAGGTTTCACCCAGCGAGTATAACGTAGCAACTCTTTCTTGTCAGTTAGAGCTCTATGTACATGCCAATGGCTGCTAATGGGAATGAGAGACAGGAGCATTCGGCTTTTGGTGAACGCGCACGCTGCAAACTTTTTATTGTTCAACAAAGCACAGGAGAAATCTCCCACCAGCACCACCTTGCACGTCAAAATGTACTGGTTACACACTCCGACTAGGACTACGAGGGACGAACGGGTGCTGCTTTAGGGAGCTTCGCCCCTAAAGACCAAGTATGCAAGCAAGCGTACATTGTTGATTTACAGTCTTGAGTGCACCAATATACAAGTAAGCTATATAGAACCACTGTTAGGTACACAGTGTGAAAATATTTACAAGAAATAGAAACAGTCATCAGCTTAGTGAAATTGATAGATAATATTCAGCAAAGTTATATTGTCACGTGCTTGCTCCAGAAAGACGCTGGCAGTTGTGCATGTGCTTCGAAGGACTACTTAATGGACGAAGAAGAAGAACTCGCTTGCACGTTCTAAATAAAATTATTGACCTATCATAGCGACTGATGCATCTGTGTCAAAAGAAAAGGCTGGGGTTGGCATCTTTTCTCCTTCTTTGGACTGGTCCTTTTCGATTCAACTCCCCGGTATTCATTGCAGAATTATTGGCCATTGTTCTTGCCCTGCGCAAATTGCCCTCAAGCGAATCTTAGCAGTTATCATTACAGATTCGTTGTCAGTTTGTAATGCACTTTCTGCGGTAGTAAACTCAGAGCTGATGAATTCGTTTCGGCATTTAGTACCGAAAAACGTAAAAAAACTGCATTTGCTATGGGTACCAGGCCACCACAGAATATACTTGAACGAAATGGCGAACTCGTTATTAGCAGTATCCCTGGGTGGGCCCACCATCCCAGTTTTGCCAGATACGGCTTACGTAACAGCGCTAAGGTTCCGAAATGCTTGCCTGCAATGGAGAAAAGGTAATTTGGATAAATTAAAAGATTTCGAGCATTTGAGCTATTGCTGGAATAAACAGTGGTGTGCATCTCGCCAGTTAGAGGTCACTCATACCAGATTGCGCTGTGCAGTTCCACAACTAAATTATTACCTTAACAAAGCTGGGCTCAAGGCGTCACCCCTATGCATTTGGTGCAACAAAATTGAAACAATTGAACATTTCTTTTTATTCTGTTATCATTATTCTTATCAGAGAAAAAGATTTTTAGTAGCCCCATTACAAAAGCTAGGAATACAAGTAAATCTACCAATAATTTATCACTTGACGGAACTTATTGTTTACTGCCACAGGGATGTATGCTCCACTGTGTTTGATTACATCAACGCAACTAAAAGATTACCGTGCTAGTGAACCCCTACCTTTTCAGATCTTTAGTTTATAATTCGTAGTTATGTCTTTAAAATAAAAGATGGTTTGACCGCTTGCTCAGCAAACATTTCTGTTTTTTGGTTAGTAATATTTTAAGCTACTTTTTCAGATTGGCTTCACTTTCATTTTAGTTTCATTTAGGTATCCTGCCGCCCGGTTCTTGGCCCACCTCCCTTTGTGGGTAAGCGCCATCTATCAGAAGTCATCAGCATCAGCATCAGCAACGATTTGCTTCTGGTGTCTCAATCTCTGCGGGAAGACCTCTGTTTTGATGTTGTGACACTGGTGGAGGTGCTGGAGCCTACAACCGGATGCAGGACAGTCTTGCTCGGACCCGTTCACCTAGTCCAGAAACCCAGCCACTCGTCACGACACCGGCGCACCAATTCAGTCGGCCCCTACTAGGCCTAAGTCCGGAGTCCGCACCTGTTCCGCCTCTAACCAGGGTGGCGGCTCCTACCACATCCACGGCTACCCTTCCATCGAAGACCACTCTTCCCTCGCAGGTGACTCTTGAACATCCTCGCGTTCCTAGAGTTTTCCATGGGGAAGAGTACGAGGATGTCGAGGACTGGCTTGAACAGATCCAACGGGTCGCTGTATCTAACCACTGGAACGAACAGCACAAACTTGGCCGTGCATATTTCGCCCTGGAAGATAGTGCTCGCACGTGGTACGAGAACCACGAGGCTACTTTCCAATCTTGGGAAGATTTCCGTCGAAAGCTCCTCGCCACATTTTCGAACACGGACCGACGGGATCGCGCACAGAAACTGATTGAGGCTCGCGTACAAAAACCCAACGAAACAACCGCCATGTACGCAGAGGGTATGATCCGTCTGTTTCAGCGAGCTGACCCTGACATGCCCGAGGCGAAGAAGGTACGTCACCTAAAGCAGGGTGTCAAATAACCAGTGTTTGCAGGCCTCGTACGAAATCCACCTACAACAGTAGATGAATTCATTAGAGAGGCGACTGTCATCGAGCGCGCACTGCGACAACGATACCGACACTTTGACCGCCTGCCTAACCACACGGCAGTAAGTGCTGCAGCTCAGAACACTGCCGTGTGTCAAAGTTCCCTGCGACAAATGATTAGGAAAATACTGCGTGAGGAACTTCACGCCCTCTGCGTCCCTCCTACACAACCGACTGTCACATCTCTTGCCGAAATCGTCCGCCAGAAGTTGAGGCAAACCGTTACACCACCCGCGCCAAGTCCTGAGCCACATCCAGTGAGCTACGCTGATGCGGTCCATCGTCCTCCACCGTCATTTGTGGCGACACCCTTCCAGCCACGACCCGCGGCCGTACCTTGGTGGCAACGAGATTCCAGGAGACGACCACCAGTTCGCCGAACTGACTTGTGGCGCATGGCCGACCGTCGACCTATTTGCGTCCGCTGCGGAGAAACAGGTCACATTGCCCGATATTGCCATCATAGCAATTCCGGCTTCAGGAACTTTTCTCGTCCCACTTCTTTCCGCTCTGAAGACCATCCTGCCCATGATGCCGATCACCTGTCGACTGGCCAAGCAACTACACCGCGTCGCTGGCGATCTCCATCTCCTGCGCGTCACCGTGACTTCCCTCAGAGCTACGCGGACGTTACCAGAAGCCGTTCGCCTAGCCCGCGTCGGGGAAACTAATTGCTGTGATCTCCGGCGGCAAGGCTGCCAATCGTCGAGACACCGAAAGTTCCCCCTATCATAGCAAGAAGATATGACGACAACCACGACGAATACGACGAGGAATATTAATGCCGGTGAAGTTGTACGTGCTGATCTTGGCGTTTTCATTGACGGACATCACGTTACAGCACTGCTCGACACTGGCTCCGACTTCTCAATCATGCGACAAGAACTCGCCGACCGCCTTAGAAAGGTCAAGACACCGTGGACAGGGCCGCACATAAGGAGTGCTGGTGGTCAGCTGATGATTCCCATGGGTAAATGCACCACTCGACTTTGCATTGGGGATTCTAGCTTCGTGGCCACTTTCGTCCTGTAGCCAGACTGCTGTAATGAGCTAATTTTGGGCATGAATTTTCTGCGAGATCATGGCGCTGTTATCAACATTCCTCAACGTATGGTGACGTTTCGCGCACATACGTATCTCGACGACAGCAGCGATGAACTACGCGGCCGTTTGCGAATAGCCGACTATGTGACACTCCCACCGAGATCCTGCTGCCCTGTGTCTGTGTCTAGTGGGTGGCCTTCCTATAAAGATGTGATAGTGGAGCACATAGTCGTTATTTTGCTCACGCAAGGCATTTCCATCGTGAGAGACATCCTAAAGCTTACTGGTGGACAGGCAGAAGTGGTCCTCACAAACTTCAGCAACAAGCACCGTCAAGTTCAGAAGGGTACCGCAATTGCCTACTTCGACGATATAGACCAAGGCGCGGATTGCTGTGCTTTGCAACCAGACGACGTGACAGTCCCTGCCTCAACAACTTTGTCGGTGGACACCTGCTTCACGCTACCGGCCTCTGATAGGAAGCGCCTGCTTGAACTTATACACCAATTAGAAGACTGCTTTTTGCGTACATCAAAGGTCCAGTGGACACCATTGACCAAGCACCGCATCATTACTGAAGACAACACGCGACCGATTCTGCAGAACTCCTACCATGCGGCTCCGAAAGAACGCGAGGAGATTCAGAAACAAGTACAGGAGATGCTCGTGGATGAAGTCATACAACCTTCGAAAAGTCCATGGGCGTCCCCCGTGGTTTTGGTCAAGAAAAAGACGGCAGCTTGCGTTTCTGTATTGATTATCGCAAGTTGAACCAAGTCACAAAGAAGACGTCTATCCCCTGCCTCGCATAGACGATTCACTCGATCGGCTGCGTCATGTGCGCTGTTTCTCTTCAATGGGCCTCCAAAGCGGCTACTGGCAGATGGAAGTCGACGAGAGAGATCGTGAAAAAACTGCCTTTGTGACGCCTGATGGCCTTTACGAATTTAAGGTGCTTCCTTTTGGGTTGTGCTCGGCGCCAGCCACTTCTCAGCGTCTCATGGACACCGTACTATCGGGCCTGAAGTGGCAAACATGCTTGGTCTATCTGGACGATGTTGTATTCTCAGCATCATTCGAGGAATATCTCAGCCGTGTATTCACCGTACTACAAGCCTTACGCTCGGCCGGCCTGACTTTAAATACAGAAAAGTGTCATTTTGGTTTCAACGAACTCAGCTTGCTAGGCCACATCGTCAGTCACGAGGGTGTTCGCCCTGACCCGGCCAAAATAGACGCCTAAGCGCAATTTCCTGCACCCCGTGACAAAAGGGCTGTGAGGCGCTTCTTAGGGTTGTGCGCCTATTACCATGAAATTTATCGAGGACTTTTCGTCTATCGCGGCGCCATTGACACGACTCACACGTGAGGATGTCCTCTTTTTTGGGGTGAACAGGAGCAAATGGCATTGAATGAACTACGAAAGCGCTTTCAAACACCTCAGTCCTTGCGCACTTCGACCAGGACGCCCCTACAGTACTTCACACTGACGCCAGCAATGTAGGTCTAGGTGCCGTTCTGGTGCAGTAGCAAGAGGGCTGTGAAAGAGTAATAGCCTACGCCAGCAAAACTCTATCGCACGGAGGAGAACTACTAAACCACCAAGAAGGAGTGTCTCGTCGTGGTATGGGCAGTCATCAAATTTCATCCGTATTTGTACGGCCGCTCCTTCAAGGTTGCTGGCGACACTCACTCTTTGTGCTGGTTCACCAACCTTAAATATCCATGTGGTCGTTTGGCGCGCTGGAGCCTAAGACTTCAAGAGTTTGACATGACCGTCGTCTACAAATCTGGGAAGAGGCACACCGACACCGACTGTCTCTCATGGTCACCTGTGGAAACTGTCACTCCTGATGATGAAAACATCGACGCGGCATTCTTAGGAGTTCTCAACACGGCCACTATTGCACGAGAGCAGCGCAGTGACCCTGAGCTGTTACTACTCATTGAATATTTAGAAGGACGACATAAACACGTGCCGCGGTTATTTGCTAGAGGACTGCCTTTTTTGCTTGCGAAACAATGTTCTCTATAAGAAAAACTTCTCACCAACCGGTAGCCCGCACTTGCACGTCGTGCCTGCCTCTCTTCGAAAAGAAGTTATGGAAGCGTGCCATGATGAAGCAACTTCTGGTCATCTAGGCTGCACCCCGAACATTGTGCCGACTACGATGCAAGTACTACTAGCCAAAGTTACTGCTGCTGCTAACCATCACGTGTGAACTTGCACCGACTGCCAAAGACGCAAAGCACCTCCCAGCAAGCCAGCCGGTCTTTTACATCCAGTCAAAGCACCAGAAAAGCCGTTCACCCAGATTGGAATAGATTTCCTGGGTCACTTTCCAACTTCCACAACAGAGAACAGATGAATTATGGTGGTCACTGATTACCTGTCCCGTTATGTTTAGGCTAAAGCTGTGCAGCGCGGCACAGCAGCAGAAGCCGCTCAGTTTTTCATCGAAAACATTGTCCTTCGGCATGGAACTCCGACAACAGTGATCACAGACAGAGGACTTGCCTTCACCACAGAGCTTTTGGAGTCGGTTCTCAGACTCAGCGATACAGCTCACCGGAGAACAACTGCATACCATGCGCAGACAAACGAATTGACGGAGCGCCATAATAGGACCATCACAGACATGATCGACATGTACGTTGACACGGAACATAAAAACTGGGATCGGATATTGCCGTACGTGACCTTTGCTTATAACACCGCTCGACAAGAAACCACTGGAATGACACCGTTCAGTCTGATCTATGGTCGCGAAGTCACGTCAGTCACAATTGGACGCCATCATGCCGCTCATGAGTGTGACGACATCCATGTAGACGCCGAAGAATTCACCTCAGCGTGCCGAAGAAGCCAGACAGCTCGCGCGCGTGCGCATCTGTCATCAGCAGCATCAAGATGCACAACGCTACGACAACCGACACAAGTTTATTAGCTACTCACCAGGCGACAAAGTGTGGGTCTGGATTCCGATACGTCGACGTGGACTGTCTGAGAAACTGTTAAGACGGTACTTTGGTCCATACACCGTCACGCGACGCTTGAACGACGGGAACTACGAAGTCGTTCCACACACTGATTGTAGTTCTAAGCGCCAAAAGCATTCGCCTGAAGTCGTGCACGTCGTGCGTATGAAACCGTATTTATCGAGTTAATTAGCTCCCGGTTACCGTGTTCGTACGACCACTTCATACGCCTGGTAGAGCACCTAAGTCGCGCATCGGGACGATGCTTCTTTCGGAGGGAGGCAAATGTCACGTGCTTGCTCAAGAAAGACAATGGCAGTTGTGCATGTGCCGCGAAGGACTACGAAATGGACGAAGAACTCGCTTGCGCGTTTTAATTAAAAATATCGACCTGCTTCTGGTGTCTCATTTCTACGGCAAGATCTATGTTTTGATGTCATGACAATATGCATTTCGCTCGTTGAATATACCTCTTAAATCAGACAATTTACATTTGAAATCAGTATGGAGATATGCCACCAGATGTCACCACTGTCACTTCCAAACCATACAGTTTTATATCCACCATACACAAGCAGACTTCCTGCAAGCTTTCATTTAAAAATTGACAATTGATAATAAAAAAGTGTTTTGAAGACACATATTAGTTTTATGTGAAAACTGTTTCTATGAGGCAGAACCAACGATGATTTTGTTACAAATTCACTAGGAATGCTGTAAAGCATATATTATTGTCATGAACATAACTTTATTACTATTGCTGCTGGTTCGGGTTTCTGTCGCTGACAAGGAAAGATTGCAAGTATCATCAGATTGCAGGCCTGTAGGCAGTAGACAAGGTGCTTGGTATTTTGACAGGTGTACCTTTTTGTTTAGCTTCACTTTTTTCTTCAGCTCCCTCAAAAGCACTTTTGCGCCTGTGACACGTCTGCAGCCGAATACTTTAGGCGGAAATCATAGCCAACTGAAACATCTGCTGTGCGGGAACATAAAAAAACAAGAAATTAACTTAACACTTTCATGCGTTGTGAAAAATATTTAACAAAACAATATGTATATCTAAGCAACGCAGATTTTGATAGACCACCCGAACTGCAGTCACTTCGGTCAGTGACTCGTTAAGAGCTACTGCTTTCTTTAGGGCCCAAAAAACACTTTAATTTATTTACCAATAATTACATTCCAGCGAGGTTCACGTCTGACAACTATCGATGATTTTTTGACAATATTTTTCATTTACTTGCTGTTTCACATGGGAGAAGCCGGCTGTAGAAATTTACCTGAGCGAAGTGTCTGCAACGTCTTTTGCTCCAGCTTCATTTAAACAATATCATACCAACACGTCTAGGCATACATTCAAGCCTTATGCATTTTGTCGCTAAACATTGCACTCGCGTTTCCTTACTGCTCTGCTCTTTTTTTTCTTTTCTTTGTCGGTTGTGTCAAAGCATTGGCGGCTGTTAGAGCACAGAGACCAGAACTTGTGCAATAAATCTGAAAATTGGCCTATATTTGCAAAATAGAAAAGACATGACACCAAGAAATATTTCCAATAATGCATTCATGATCTCCTGAGTAAATGACATAACATAAGTCAAGGAAATGGATGGCATATTTGAAGGTTTCAGCAAAAGATTTGATGAGGTGCTTCTGCTGTAGCGATTACGGTGCTAGGGTGTGACCTGAAAATCATGAGTTCGATCCTTTCCGCGGAGGTTCATTTTGACGGAGACGAAAGTCTACAAGCCCATGTACTGCGCGCTATCTGTGTAGGTTAACAAAGACCAGTTGGTCTAAATTTACGGAGTCCTTCCATATATTGCATCCCTCATCATCATATTGTGGCTTTGGTCGTGTGACCCCAGATATTTTTACTTGATCAGGTCTGTCATAATAAACGCATTCTATAAGATAGGTGCTCTGTGTGCCCAAACATGACGAAATGACAGGATGGGTTAAAGCTACACTATAGCTTATCACCAATTTCTTGATGTAAATAAAGTACTTTCAGATATATCCCGCTTAAAGAACCCGCTTTTTGGCCCATTTTCACTTTGTTATTTATCAATAATGATGACGCTAACCTACCAGTAAAGCTCAGGCTACGCTGGTGAGTGTTTATTACAATGAAAAAATATGCAAGATTGCCAGGCCAACTAAATTATCTCTTTGAAGCACAGCGATTAAATGTGTTTCAAATAAAAGAGTTGTGAGTAAACGTTACAAAAATATAATTCACATGTGAGAAAAATTACGCCATCTTCCGAAAAAAAAAAACAAGTGTAGATGTAAAGCAGCGGGTGCTAACGCTTACGCTGGCGGCTGGCTCTCATCATGGCGTTGCGCAGGAGATAAATCTGGAGAGGTGGGAAGCGCACAGTGATGGACCGATGTTTCCTACCGGAACATGCCAATCGCTGCTAATGGACAATGAGAGAAAAATTACTCCGATTGAACACAAAGACCCGCAGTCTGCTTTTCTCACTGGCACAGCCTCGGAGGTGAAGATTTATTGCCTGCCCCACCAAGGTGGTCTGACGAATAAGGAACTCGCCTGCCGCCCTGCTGGTGGCGGGATCGAATCCCGGCTGCAACGGCTGCATTTCCGATGGAGGCAGTGATGTTGTAGGCCAGTGTGCTCAGATTTGGGTGTACATTACAGAAACCCAGGTGGTAAAAATTTCCGGAGAGTCTCCACTACGGTGTCTTCCATAATCATATAGTGGTTTGAAACGCCAAACCCCACATATATATCATCAATCAAGATTTAGTGCCTATACATACGAAATGGCCAGTGAATGTTTGTGCAGTGCAAGCAGTCAGTTTTTTTAATGAAGAAGCTCCCTACCATATGCGGCCTGCGTCGGCGTTACTATGTTGTCACAGAACGAGCGTTAAAAATGGGCGCGCCGCCAAATTCTTGCGATAACGGACGGGAGAAACACCGCGATGTCAAAAGAAAAAAAAAAAAGAAAACAAACATCCAAGGCTCCCCGGGCGCGCGCTCTCCCCGCAGAAGCGTGGCTTCGCCGACGAACTCCTCACCCCACAACGGCGGCCGAGCAAGCGCTCGATTTTTCCAGAAGGAACGAGGCGTGTATGCCGGGTTGACTCATCTGTCGGGGACGGCCCCCCGTACAGTCTCGCGTCTCCCAGCCTTCGCTGCGTATCGCGCCAACGAAATGACGAGAAATGTCTAGAATGTGGCGCGGAAGGTATTTAATCGAGCGGCTGAGACGAGAGAGGAGAAGACGGAAGTTGCGCCAGAGTGCGAAGGGATCCCGCCGTGTAGTCGGCGAAGGTTTTGTCCGTAGGGACGAAGCAGGAGATGAAGAGGATTTCCACCTGAGGGGTGAAGACCCGAGCTACAGGCAAGAGAGTGTGTTTACCGCTATCGAGCGAAGACGCGTGGCGACAGCTGCGTGTGTGAAGCCGACGTGTTCGGGCGAAGACGTTTGAAGCTTGGAGAGTGGCCTATTGAAGACGGGAGGTTTCCTTGAAGAGAAACTTCGTCGAGGTTTCCTGGAAGAGAAACTTTGAGGGGCGGAACGACAACAACGCTGGACTTGAATGAGTGATTCTCGGAAGAGTATCATCTAAACTCTGGTTCCAAGAACTTTGGACTGAATAGGTTTTCTATCTCTTTAGTATTTAAGTGTCTTGGTTGTTCAATGCATGCGACTGCATTGTAGTGCGTATTGTTGTCTGTGTCCGTTGTTTCAAGTGTGGTTGATGTACTGTGTAGTACGTTGTTTGTTTGGTGACGTATTGTATGTAATATTGAGGAGTGGGCATTTTTGTGTATTGTTTTCAATCTGCCATTATTGAGAATATAATTTGTTTGTTTATCAACTCTCGGCTCTGACACGTTCTATGGGCCACAGCCGGCGTCCGCTGGCGCGCCAAAAAGGACCACTTCTAAATTGTCCACGCTTTTGTGGTGCGGTTCGGGGAGCCAATAATTCGGCCCTTGGAATTAGCCCGGCGATCGCCTCCCGAATTAACGGGACCTGTGTGTGACAATTAATCTGGCGTCCGCGACAGGACCTTTTGATGCACAGTGTGTCCAAAGTAGTGAGAAAGAGCCTCGAGTTGTTGATAGTGCTATCGGAACGATTTGTGTGTTGTTCAGGGTTCTCGTTAACGAGTGCAGTGGAGTGTTCCGATAAACTGATTTAGGCAGATACTTTTTACACGCGGCAAGAATTTATTTGCGAGACACCATGGATCTCGAAAAGTTAGTTGCTCTTGGTGAGAAGATGGGACTTTCTGGCGCCGAACTACGGAAATGGGTAAGCCAGAAGGAGAAAGAGGCGGTGGAGAGAGAGAGGTTGGCAGCGGAGAGAGCCAAGGAAGAAAAAGCCGCTGAGTTAGAACGAGAGAGGTTGGCAGCGGAGAGAGCCAAGGAAGAAAAAGCCGCTGAGTTAGAACGAGAGAGGTTGGCAGCTGAGAGGGCCAAGGAAGAAAGAGAGCAACAATTGAAGTTGGAGTTGGAGAGAGAAAAGCTGGCAGCTGAAAGGGCGAAGAAGAAAGAGAGGCAAAGGAGCGACAGCTGAAAGAAGAAAGAGAGCAGCAATTGAAGTTGGAGCTGGAGAGAGAAAAACTGGCTGCTGAAAGGGCGAGAGAAGAAAGAGAGGCAAAGGAGCGACAGCTGAAAGAAGAAAGAGAGCAAAGGGAACGGCAGCGGCAGCACGAGATGGAACTCGAGCGGCTCCGGTTGCAACAGCGAAGTGAAACTCCCGTCCAATCTAGAGTTGAAAGCAGCGAACGGGAAGATCATGGCTTCCGCTTGAACCCAAGCAAGCTGCTCGTGGCGTTTGATGAAAAGAAGGACGACCTTGACGCGTACCTCCGCCGATTCGAGACGATTGCGTAGAGCCAGAATTGGGCAGAACATCAATGGGCAACTGCTTTGAGTACCTGCTTGAGTGGTGAAGCGCTCAGTGTGTACGGTAGGCTGATGCCGACCGATGCAGCCAACTATGCCAAGGTGAAAGCTGCTTTGCTGAAGCGATTTAGATTTACTGTAGAAGGGTTCCGGGACAGATTTCGGACAGGAAAGCCAGCGGATGGTGAGACGGCTACGCAGTACGCCGCCCAACTTAGCCATTATTTCGACTGATGAATTGAACTTTCAGGGACAGCGCAGGAGTACAATGAACTTAGACAGCTCCTAATTAGAGAACAATTTCTTACTAGTTGCCACCCAAGCCTGTCGCTGTACTTGAAAGAGAGGAAGGCTGAGTCACTTGAAGGAATGCTTGAATTGGCTGATCAATTCTTGGAAGCGCAAGGTGGAACTAATTTGGCCAAGGTCAAGAAGGATTGTCCCGATGATTCGAAGAAATTGGCTCCCGAAGAAAAGAAGCGCGCACCAGAGAGCATTCCGCGATGTTTTCTGTGCAACCGAGTGGGTCATCGCGCGAAAAACTGTCGAACGATCTTTACGAGCCCCACGGCAGTAAAATGTTTCAAGTGTGGTCAGACTGGGCACAAAGCAGACGCTTGTCGGAACGGAGTGAGTCAAACTCACCAGGTATTGTGTACAAGCGGCACCGAAATCTGATAATAATGCCGTCACCGATGGATTCGTAGAGTTGAAGAATGGGGAGAAAATTCCTATTGTGGGTGCTGTATGTCAAAACAGCCAACCGGTGTTACGAAAGGAATGCCAACGCTGCCTGGAAAAGTTGCGGGCAAAAAGATTACGGTGTTAAGAGATACCGGCAGCTCCACTGTTATCGTGCGGAGAAACTTGGTAGGGGGAAAGCGAGTTAACCGGCAAAACGAAACGGTTTGCTTAATTGACCGTACAGTTTGGATGCTTCCCGAAGCAGAAATTGAGGTGGAAACCCGTACTTCAGCGGGAAGGTTACCGCTCTATGTATGACGACCCCCTTTACGACCTTGTCATCGGAAACATTGACGGGGCGCGAGGACCGAATGATCCGGAATGTTTGGGAGAAGACCCTAAGATAGAGCCCTCGCCAACCCAGCGACCGCGAGATACAGTGGAGGAGCATCCCGTGACGGATCTCACTGGAGCCCAAGGTGAAGGCGCGGCGCAAGAGACAGCGAATGAGAAGACGATCGTGTTGAATGAGTTCACGGGCCGAGCAACTGGACTTACGTCGGCACGACCTCAACCGACCGACAGTGTAAAGGAGACGGAGTTGGCCAGCCGGGCAAAATTTAGAGACATGATCAAGCTGGTAAATAAACAGACAGGACCCGTCGAATGTTATGACCCGTTAACGGTGTTGGAAGTGACAACGATGGCTGAGACGACGCCTTAGATATCGTCGCTGAAAAGGGCTCGCTGAAAAAGAACGTGGAAACACAAGAAGAGATCGAGCGAGCACCGCAAGAAAGGACGCAAGCGCAGCTCGAAATACACAGGATAGGTGCTGAGGTCGAATCAGAATGTGTTTGGCAGTGCTGAGTGCCATATGTTGTGTTAATGTTGTGTTATCCTGTGTCACAAGTGTCGAAGGTTTGTGCTGTGATGTGATGTTAGTGTTGTATAATTGTTGTAATGAGAGAACTTTGTACTTTGTATTATTGGGAATGTTTGGTGGAGTGTTGTACTCATGTGCCTGTGGTTATATTTCATGTGTTGTGTAATTGAATTACAATGTAATGTCCAATCGTATTGAGTGATATATTGTGAATGTGAAGTGTCATGAGCGACGGATTGTGTTACAGTCTGTGAGAGTGTGTGGTGACTTTTCGCGCTCGTTTGTGTGGTTTGAATATTATCAGATAATATTCTTAAAGTGGGGGGCAGTGTCATAGAACGAGCGTTAAAAATGGGCGCGCCGCCAAATTCTTGCGTTAACGGGCGGGAGAAACGCCGCGAGGTCAAAAGAAAAAAAAGAAAACAAACATCCAAGGCTCCCGGGCGCGCGCTCTCCCCGCAGAAGCGTGGCTTCGCCGACGAACCTCCTCACCCCACAACGGCGGCCGAGCAAGCGCTCGATTTTTCCAGAAGGAACGGGGCGTGTATGCCGGGTTGACTCATCTGTCGGGGACGGCCCCCGTACAGTCTCGCGCCTCTCCCCAGCCTTCGCTGATCGCGCCGACGAAATGACGAGAACTTTCTAGAATGTGGCGCGGAAGGTATTTAATCGAGCGGCTGAGACGAGAGAGCAGGAGAAGACGGAAGTTGCGCCAGAGTGCGAAGGGATCCCGCCGTGTAGTCGGCGAAGGTTTTGTCCGTAGGGACGAAGCAGGAGATGAAGAGGATTTCCACCTGAGGGGTGAAGACCCGAGCTACAGGCAAGAGAGTGTTACCGCTATCGAGCGAAGACGCGTGGCGACAGCTGCGTGTGTGAAGCCGACGTGTTCGGGCGAAGAAAATTGAAGCTTGGAGAGTGGCCTATTGAAGACGGGAGGTTTCCTGGAAGAGAAACTTCGTCGAGGTTTCCTGGAAGAGAAACTTCGAGGGCTGCGGAACGACAACAACGCTGGACATTGAGTGAGTGATTCTCGGAAGAGTATCATCTAAACTTGGTTCCAAGAACTTTGGACTGAATAGGTTTTCTATCTCTTTAGTCTTTAAGTGTCTTGGTTGTTCAATACATGCGACTGCATTGTAGTGCGTATTGTTGTCTGTGTCCGTTGTTTCAAGTGTGGTTGATTGTACTGTGTAGTACGTGTTTGTTTGGTGACGTATTGTATGTAACTATTGGGAGTGGGCATTTTGTGTATTGTTTTCGATCTGCCATTATTGAGAATATAATTTGTTTGTTTATCAACTCTCGGCTCTGACTCGTTCTTTGGGCCACAGCCGGCGTCCGCTGGCGCGCCAAAAAGGACCACTTCTAAATTGTCCACGCTTTCGTGGTGTGGTTCGGGGGGCCAATACTTCGGCCCTTGGAATTAGCCCGGCGATCGCCTCCCGAATTAACGGGACCTGTGTGTGACATATGTCAGAGAGGAGAGCATGAGTGGGGAGAGAAAGGAAGAGTGCACGCGCATACGCAATGGAGGAATGAGAGAACGCTGCTGGGAGAGATGCCTGAGGGGGTGACCGTGCGGCAATAGCTGAGAGGCAGAGGGGCACGCATGCGACGTAAGTGTTGTCAGTCTGCACAGCAGATTCCGTTCGTTATAAGAAGCTTTCCATATAAAATGGCTGTGTTAATAAAGTCGCCACGAAGTGGTCAGAGCACTGCATGGGCCTGCTTTTCCCGCGGGCAGCGCCGGGCTGTCCGAAGAATTTCGCAGCAGGCTTGGGCCAGGCTCTGGGTTGAAAGTCGGGGCCTGGGCTGGGCCAGGGATTGAGGCTGTGAGCCTGGGCCGGGTTCGAGCTTCACGCGGCAGGCTGGGTTATACTCAGGCCTATTCACTTAAAGGCGAAAGTCGGGCCTTTGAGCACGTGTGAACGTTATGCGCTGCACGGTCAGATGCATTTTGTGCAAACTGAAGTGACACGTGCTAATACTTGGTGGAAATGAAAGCTCGCCATGATTAGGTCCGTGCTAGCTCAGTAAGATACAATTGAGAACTTCCTCGATTAAAGAGGAAATCTGCTCCTGGAAGACGTCAATACCGCTATGTTGATGGAGGTCATTGGATTCTTGAGTATCGTTTATATACACACGACCGCAGTGGCGCCATCTATTGTGAGTCCAATGACCCAGAAGTACCGGCCACCTCGTGGCATGGGGGGGGGCCGCGAAACATGTCGTGTCTTCCCGGTGCTTTGCGCGCCGTGTGGATGCGGCAC